>CM065676.1:12625547-12725547 GCA_033220385.1 Triplophysa yarkandensis | reverse complement strand
AGTGTGTGTGTGTGTGTGTGTGTGTGTGTGTGTGTGTGTGTGTGTGTGTGTGTGTGTGTGTGTGTGTGTGTGTGTGTGTGTGATGCAAAACAAAGAAGCTCTGATTTAAACCTTCTTTAAGTTATACTTTAATTTCTTAATCATGCATACAGTAGTTGTGTAATTATTTTACTTTAGACTTTACTTAACACCAACATAAGAATTATAAATTTTTTATGGAATAATTTATTCAAGATACTGAGTATTATTTGACACTCAAGCCAAGTAAATGCTATAATAATAATAATATATCACGCCATGTCATTTATAAACCCAGGAATAACGTACAAATTTTTGTTATATATGAGAAAAATATGTACATTTATATAAAATAATAATATATTACAACGTTTCTTACGTTGTGGACATTTTTGTTAATTTGAAACACACGACTTTCTAGCCCCCAAAAATGAAACTTACCCCTGTTGTCTTTTCCAACCTTTCTGACTTTCTCCCTTTCGCAGAACTCAATAAGATACTTTGAAGAATGTTGGTAACTAAGTGGTCGACTCTTCATTTATAATACTGACTAAAGCGGTCACCAACGTTCTTCAAACTCTCTTCTTTCGAGTTTTTGTGTAAACAACCACTTGCATTTTGTTTTACACATTCATTTTTCCAATATAATATGTACAGATAACATTTAGGTTCACTGTATACATTCATTGATCTTGAATTTGAATGCTTAAAATCTGATATATGACGTCAGACTGCTCAAGGTTTCTTCTAAAATCAGGAAGGGTTACCGTAGCCACAAGTTGAGGCTGCTTGTGCCACATGTAGACCGCTTCTGTAGGCGTCAGAGTTTTATCTTTGTTATGAAATATACAGTTATGTAAAAGTGGGGCATATTGAAGCTCAACAAGGTGCACAGAATACATTATATTCAATGCTTTATTCCACTATTCTTGCAGCGATCATGTTAAGATGCTGGTCTTTGGTCACCTGTCAGTTCTGCTCTGTCACGCTGTGATATCGATACTGGTGGCCTTGTTTACAGCGTCCGGACATCCACAGGCCCTTCCCTGCAGACTGGTAGGTGATTATTTGTGTTGTTTTATTAATATGAACAGTGGAGAACATATTTAAAAAAAAAAAAAAATAATGGAATATTACATTAGGTTACAAAGTCTACTCAAGTTCACACAGTTGCGCATGCAGAGTGTAGTTTGGAAAGTGGCCCAAAACATTTTTAAATGTACTGAAAAGTTTCATATTGTCATTGAAAATGAAAAATTGGGTAAATTAACCAAAAGTAAAAAAAAAATAACTGGTGTCGTTTTAAACCTTACTGATGTTCTTTCACCTGCAAATCTCTAAAGAAATTATTTTAAAGAATGTTGGTAACTTAATTCTTTCAAAATCTTCGATTGTGTTCAGCCGTGTGAAAAAATTGATGCAGGTTGGAAGTAAACATGCAATATGGCCTTTCATTCTGTAAGCTATCTTTAGGGTTACACTCAAGTGTGAGTTTGTTTTAGACTAAATATTACATTATTATCTTGTAAAGAATCAAACAAATGCCGTCATGGATATTATTTCAAACATTTGAATTTAAAATTCTGGTTTGGACACGGAAGACCATCCCTGTAATGTTTTTGTAAATTACTTTAAGATTGGCCAACCATTTTTATTGCTCCGGTTAAGTTGATGTGTTATAAATTAAACATTTTTACTCACTACAAATAAAACCAAAAAAACTATTGTTTATGCACTTTGAAATATTATGCACTATTGATTGACAATTGTTTTATTAATAGTCATAGTTAAAAAGTGTTCGTAGTTTTTGTTGTACAAAATGGCACTTTGCCTTAACATGATGACTACAGTTTTACCATAATAAAACCGTGGTTCCATTTTGTTAGAACATGGAAGAAAGTTGAAGATATCCTCCACCCGAAAATTCTGTCATGAGTTGCTATGCCCCAACAAACTTTGTTTGTTTCTGTTGAACACAAAGAAAGATATTTTGACAAATGTTACCAACAAGGATATCTTAAATTGTATCAGATTACTTTATTGTATCATGTACACTGGTTCCACATGATCAAATTATGTTAACATAATTCAAGAGAAATACAACAACCCAAACGTAACATTTTATACAAAGTTACAAAGATTTTTTGTACTAAATTCTTCAAAATAACTGATTTTCACTTACAGAAAAAACAGAAAAGATGTGTGTTTTTGGATTCAGACTTTTGTCCCAAAAACACACGTGTGTGTGTGTGTGTGTGTGTGTGTGTGTGTGTGTGTGTGTGTGTGTGTGTGTGTGTGTGTGTGTGTGTGTGTGTGTGTGTGTGTGTGTGTGTGTGTGTGTGTGTCAGTGTGTGTGCGTGTGTGTGTGTGTTTCACATGCGAAACATGTCTATCTTTTCTGTAATTGATGTGTTCAACATCAACAATGCAATGAATTTAAAAGACATTTACATTTACATTTAGGCATTTAGCAGACGCTTTTATCCAAAGCGACTTACAATAGTCGAGGAGACAATGAAGCAGTAAATAGATGATACAACAATAGGTGAACAAGTGCTACAATAATGTTACCAAGTTACACAGAGAGAGGTTACAAAAAAATTTTTTTTATTTTTTTTTAATGATAGATAGAATTTAACTATCCTTTAATACCCCTTAAGAATTTAACTAGCCTCAAGTGGAAAGTTTTCCCAGTCATCACTTTACAATTGAAATGTTTATTTCCATTATGTGTATAAATACTCTAAATGTGTTACACTCATATCCTGAATATCCTCTTCTCTCTTTCTGTCCTTCTAGATTCAAAGCACGGCTTTGTGCAACAACTGTCGGCTCTCCACAGTACCAGCTCATTTACCAAAACAAACCCAGGAGATCTTCTTAAACAGGAACCATCTTGAAACATTACAGGATGGTTGCCTGTCGAGGTATCCGGCCCTTCGAACCTTCAGCTGTGCAAACAATCATCTGAGGACAGTGGAGGAGAATGTATTCTCCCAAACGCCTCATGTAGAAAACCTCAACTTCGCGGACAATGAGCTTTATTATGAACACAAGCAGGTGGCCTTGTCTTTAAACTCTCTAACCCAACTAAAGACTCTTGATCTTTCCGGTAATGGCCTCACAGAAGACATGGTGTCCTTTCTCTTGCAGAATCTGTCCTCTCTTGAGACGCTTTACTTGTCAGGGAATGCCATGTTGAGATTGGACGAGTCAACGTTTCGAAGCCTCCATCAGCTGAAAGAGCTGAACGTAGAGAGGAACCTGTTGTTTGAGATTGACGGTGCTTTCGATCACATGACCAAGCTCCAGAGGTTGAATTTGGCATTTAACTGCTTGCCATGTTTGGTCAATTTTGAGATGACCCAATTGCGAGTCCTAAACGCCAGCCACAATTCTATTGAATGGTTCATAACCAATCAAAACATGAATGAGACATTTCAACTGGAGACGCTGGATTTGTCCGACAACCATTTGCTCTTCTTTCCGTTTCTCCCGACACACAACCGCATACGGACATTGATTCTGTCTAGTAACTTGATAGACTTTTATCAACACTTGACCAATGACTCATCATTAAACTGGACAACAAGTGTTGAATACTACAACCTTGGGCAGAATGCGGGCAACGTCACGGTGGATCTCTGGAGCGAGAGCCTCCACGGAGATCTTAGCCAAGTGGAGCTCCTGGACTTGAGCGAGAACAAGGTAAAGTACTTTCCAGAGGGATTTATTCGACAGATGCCACGGCTGTACTGGCTGAAGCTGAGAAGCAACTGCTTGCAGACATTCGGTTTGACGTCTAAAGATCTACCAGTCACTGTGTATGAACTGGATATTAGCAAAAATAGGCTAATGGAGCTCAGAACAAGTCAACGCTCCATCAGCGAACTAAACAACCTCACACATCTGAATCTAAGTGCCAATGAACTACAGAACCTCCCACCCTGGATTTTTACTACTCTACCAAGCCTTACGACTGTTGACCTTAGTCATAACACAGTGGGCATTTGTCATTCTGAATATTCAGGCTACATCACCTCCTCTGAATGTGTTGCGTGGTCCAACATTGCTTCTTTGAAAAAACTCTATCTTGCAGACTGCAGCATTCAAAATATCCCGTCTTCAGCATTTAAAGGCTCACCCTTAACACACCTTGAACTTTCCAATAATCCCTTTCTGGATATGAATCAAGAATCTTTGGAAAGTCTCACTAACACTTTGCAGCACTTGGGACTTGGCAACACAGGTCTTCGAGACTTTGACTTTTCTCAGTACAGCTGTTTGAAGTCTTTAAACATCTCAAAAAACTCACTATCAGAGCTTCCTGGTTCTGTGATGTCACTGAACCTTAATCTTCTGGATTTGAGGGATAACATGTTGACTACAATTCCTGCAGAACACGCGTCCAAACTAGCTCGAAGAATCCAAGCCGTTTACATGAACGGCAATGCCTTCAATTGCTGCCATTTGGAGTGGTTCAGGACGTTCAGGGAACATGAAGGTATCAGTGTTATTGATCTCTCTGAAATAACATGTCTGGATTTGAATCACAGGTGGCATAAAGTGCTGCTCTTTGATGCAGCCGTCTGTGGTAACTTCAGCTCTGAGGAATCAATTTTGTGGTATATTCTCCTCTTCGTATCTGTCAGCCTTTCCATTGTGGGCATCTCTGTTATTTACATGCTCACTTTCAAGCCTAAAATGTTGCCTCGTGCCATTAAGAAGAGGTGCTGGAGGCCCACCTCCTATTGAGAAACATGCACTCATATCAGGAATAAGAAACTGCACCGATCTCATAATTGGGCCACATTGGTCTGTGAATGTGTATATAATGTAATTGTGTTCGATGTTATAGTCAATAAAGTTTTTGGTTTGTACTAGTCAACTGTGCCCCATAAATATTGTTTAAAATGTCTTTGTGTCAAATTGAACAAAGAAATGTGTACAAGTGTGGAACAACGTAAGAGTGTTTAAGACTTGGCAGAATTTTCATTTTGGGGTTACGTAACCCTTAAGACAAATTTCATCATTAATTAATCCTCATGTTGTTTAAAACTTTTATGAATCTAACTTAAAAGAAGATATGTTGTGGTTTTGTGTCTATACAATATAAACCAAGGGGCAGGGATATTTAAAAACCATCATTCTTTCAAAAATCTTCTTTTGTATTCCCTAGAAGAGTTGCACTTAATATTAAGTTAAACTATCCTTTTTGGTTTACTTTTTTTTTAATTGACTCACTAGTTTTAGAGGTGTCACAGTATTCTTATGTTCCAACTTTATTAGTTGTGTTCCTTAAGTGATAGTTCACCTAAAAATGTAAATTGTGTTACCATTTTTCCCACCCTTGAAACTTCAATGGAAGGGAATGAGTACCACTGCTGTTCGATTACCAAGATTCTTCAAATACCTTCCTATGTGTTGTAATGAAGAAAGTAAGTCAAACAAGTCTGAAATGACAAGGCTAAGTAAATTAAAGAGTGCTTATTTTTTACTGAAGAATCACTTCTTAATTTATTCAACATCACGTGCATATTGTCAATTATTGTAACGCACATATAATTCCCACTTTTTGCCAATATCTCTATTTGTTTTAAGGTCATGCAGTTAAAATTGCAGGCTTGCAGAAGTTGTGCGCTATATGAGCAGAATCTAAAAGTAACAAAGGAAACACGAAATTTCCTGTTTTGCTAAGACCTGTAGAAGCTGCCCAGCTCTCGCAGGGGGTGGTGTGGTTTTTCTCCATGCTGAGGTCTCAGAGGCAGTTAAAGCAGGACGTGTGGGATCTCATTGCACAAACTGTGCATTTTTATTTTTTCATAAAGATTGCAAAGAGTGATAAGCTTCCAACGCACTTATAAGCTTGCTAGAAATTAGAATTCATAACTCCACATGTATCTTTGAGACAGAGTAGCCTCCTAAAGTCCCTTAAGTTGCTTAATCGGTGTGGATATTCACAGCCATGCAATATAACAGGAACACACAATCTTCAGTTGTGACACACAAGACAATCCTGTGGCTGCAGTACGTATCCACACTGACCAAAAACAAAGTTTACTTTCAGACATCTAAGGGAGCAAAAACTTGGTTAAACTTAAGCCATGTCGCCTTAGGCCGACGTGTGAGCTCGAAGGGAACCTTTTTCACGTTTGTGGGCAAAACGTAAAGTTAGTGCAAATGTCAGCGAGCATGAGAACCTGGTAAAGCGTGTCAGTGTGTGTAAGGGTATTCTGTGCACGGAGAGCCATGTGTGCATGTTAAACCAGAGTGTAACCAGAATACCGCTGTGGTGATTCACTAGGTCATGGCGGTTTGAACAGAGAAAAAGAGAAACTAGGGAGTATGTTCACAGATGTGGGCTCAAAGCCAATGCCATGGTCTGGATTTGGTAAATTTCAAACTTTCTGCATTTCCCATTTTTAAAGTGTATTTTCGAGATAAGGATGTTCAAATCTCTTTTATGAAAAGGGATATGATTTGTGAAAAAGCAACCATTATACCGGAAAACTGAAGAATAAAGAATGGTTTTATATTTGTAGTATTACAACATTCATGACTTATTGTCTATTGTGCAGTTATGTTGACAATAATACTCTGAATTATTAGGGAATGTTGAAATCTGTTCGATAATATTGTGTGTAACTTTATAAGGCAATAGCTGAGTGTGAACCTTTCTTGAAAGAGGAAATGTGCATTAAGAAACTGTTGCAAAAGTAAACATTTGCATGGCAACACATATGTTTTGTTTATGATGTTTATTTGTTAAAGCCTTAAACAATGGTTATCTTCAGTGAAAGTGCTTACATGCAAGTTGGACATAAGAAGAAAACTTTACTTCTTTGATTTCATGTTTCATATTAACCTATTCAGTATATTGTATTATTGTGATGCCAAGTGGCATTCATGGAAGTAAGACTCTTGTGATTTTTGATAGTCATGTGAGAAATTCATTGATTGTGTAAATTAAGGTTGAAACTGTTAGATCAAAGTTCTTTGTTTTGTCACCATGACACAGTCACACTGTCAACAAAAACTGGGCTTTCTTCTGTAAAGATTTACCAACAGAAGTGTATGACCCCTGATTGCATACATACATTCACTCCATTTGATGCATGCGTTTTCATCCGTAGTCTGATATCATATAGAAGATGTCTGAAAGATGTTAATGATTTAGAATGGTACAACAGCTCTTGCTAAGATGTTTAGAAGACATCCTACAGATCTACATGGGCTATAGGCAGTTCCATAATGTGCTGTTGATGCAGTATTTACGTGGTTTTAGCAAACCTGGATTATGTGAGCAAAAGTCTAAAGTCTTCTGCCAGTTCTATTCAGCAAAAGTTAAATGCAGAAGTAGAAAAAAAACATTTCTCACAAGGAACTGATCGTGCCCTCTCGGCAATGCTGTGAACGTACGTTAACGTGAACAAGCGTGCAGAGAATCAGCAAAGGAAGTCAACAGCCCTATCAGCAGTGCTTCCCCTTAACCGCCTCTAACCAGTATTTACACAACAGTACACAACAATACAAACTGTGTCTTAAGGAATTATCCATGTGAATTTAAAATCTGCTGTACTGTGCTTGTGTTTCTTTGCGGAGAAATTATTAAAAATAAGTATATTAATGTTTCACCATGGCACCTTTCATACAGGTATTTTGTAAGTTTTAGCTTAAACGATTATTAATTGAAAAACCTAACCAACACTGCCCATTATGAGAAAGGTTGACGTTTAAACTTTTCAGTGTAAAATGAGATAGCACAGGTAACTCTGTAAGATGTCTGCTAGAGGCCTGTATTCATGAACAATCTTAGTGCCAAACGTTGCTCCTAGTGATGAGATTCTGAGAAAATTATTAGAAAGGTGGGGGGGTTCCCTTATATTATAAGAAAAGATCCTCAAAGAAGGTATTTATAATTTATAATCTTAACCTAAAGAACTCATAAGGTCAAAATTAATACAACCGACAGAAATACCATCTCGCCAGAAATTAAAGTTTTCACTACGTTATGATATTTGACCACTGGGAAAGTGCAAAAATGCAGCCATGATTTAAGTAGAGGATCTTACAGGACATTTTGGGAAAAGAGATTTTAGTATATATTCAGAAATATACGTAACATGGGTTTGTATGTTCAAACTTCAGCACTGTTTCTTCCTTCAAGTGCAACCAATGATTCATTTTTCAGTAGAATGTGTCATACACATTCTTAAGAAACAGTTTTTTGTCTTTTACTTGTTCAAAGTTCCCCTTTAATCACTCTTAGGCTAAGATTTCAACATTCACGTTTAGAAGTTTAATAAAAACTTCAACACAGGCTTAACATATAATAAACAGGAGTTGTATATTTGTTTTAAATCAGTAACATCTTACAGACATCTTCAAGAGGTCTGTATGACATCTGACAGCAGACGTCTCAGAGATGTATTCTAGATGAGAATGTCTACCTGGCTATACAGAACCAATGCATCAATTCAGAAATAAAACAATAACTGATATAGCAGAGAGTGAGTAAAGTCAACACTTTTCTTTAATATTTAATGAAAACACTACTTAAAAACTATTATGTAGTTAAAATAGTTACCTGCTGTTTAACTGAGTAAATTATTCCTCTAAAACACTGTCATGATGTGTAAAATTAGCACTCATTTACATTTTGCTTTACATATATTAAAACCTTAAAGAGAAGGTTCACGCCAAAAATGAAAATGCTGTTAACAATTACTTACACTTTTTAACATGTATGCCCTTCTTTCGTCTGTGGAACATAAATAAGATAATTTAAAGAAAGTTGTTACCCAAACAAAAGTGGCACTCATTCAGCTTCATACACACAAAACCTGTAACTAACATTCTTCAAAATATCTTATTTTGTATTACATACAGGTTTGAAAGGAAAAGAGGGAAGTAAATGATGACCATATTTCCATTTTTGGGTGAACTAGCCCTTTTACATGACTGACTGTAAGGCACATGCTGCGGGTACAAAACAATTCAGTCACCAGTAAACATGTAGATTTCTTTTCCAAAAATTACAATGCTGTATTTTAAACAACTAGATCTACTATCACACTTGTATATCAATGTGTTTTAATCTTCTTTAAACAATATAAAAACTGACTATATAATGTATGACAGGAAAGTCTGTTGGCGTGCAAAAAGGCAGTTTTCTAAAAAATAGCAAAGAATAAGATTATAGTTGCGGCACATTGACACCGGGTATATACAAACCCTGAAATAAATAATGGCATAGGTTGTTAGTTCCTTTTAAAATATTACACAATCTGAAAGAAGATTTGTGAACAATAGAAATTGTTTTATGACTGTGCTTATGGCATCTCAATACTTTCTTGTGGTAAACATGTAAATACAAATTTGTCACTCCTGCAGTTTTGTACAAAAAGGCAAGTTGGCAGTTATTACATAACATAAAAAACCTGCATTAATGCACCTGTAAACAGTCTTCTGATCAGAACCTCATATTTAAATACTCTTGCTTATGCTCTGCATGTCATAGTTGCATATATGTCTTAAATATACACAGCACAGCTGGTTTACACCTTTCGGTATATTTTGTATCAGATCCAACGCCGCTCATTTCTATTAATTAAGCAGCTCCAGATAGGTAATGGGCACTTTTCCTTTCTGACTCCCACGCTCTCCCATCAGCCAATCAGAGTCCATGCCTGCAACGCAACTCACCATGATCACCTAAAAAGACAATACGAGACATTGATAATATTTTTTTAAAACAGGTGATATATAGAAAATGAGTGTCTAATAAAACAAGTCTCCACCTCATCAGCCAATAAGGAGAGTTCATTGCTACTCGCCGCGTCGTAATCGTAAAGCACTCGTGCCTTCCTGCTCCCGCTGAAGTTCTGCACCTCTGTGAAACCTGAAGAAGTATTGGCAACAGTGGAGGGAAGAGAGCCTGAGAGAGGCAAAATGGGGACTGAGACACTTGCCCCACCGCTGGCTGCTGATTGGTTGTTGTTGGAAGAGAAGGCTGAAGGGAAGCTGGCGGTCATAAAAAATACTTCTTTTAAATCACATCCTAAATGTAGTTTTGCCAGTTATTAATTTAAACATCTTTTATTAATTTAGCAGTTTATAAACAGACTTATTTATAAACAATTTCTCCAAATGTGTTTACAGGATCATAAGATGACGTAAAATTTTTTGGGAATTAAATTGATAGTTTACCCCAAAATGAAAATTGTGTCATCATTGGCTCACCATTCAAATCTTTAAAATCTGTATGGCTTTCTTCTGCAAAAGTCAAAAGAAGATATTTCTGAAGAAGTTGGTGACCAAACAGCAGTGGAATCCATTCACTTCTAATATATGGACACAAGACCAATGCAAGTGAATGGGTGCCAGTTGCTGACATCCTTCAAAATATCTTTTGTGTTCTACGGAAGAAATAATCCCCTAAAGGCTTGCAATGAAGACACAATTTTCATTTTGGACTGAACTATCTCTTTAAAGGGAAATCCGTTCAATGTTCTAGTTCTCGAGTTTCTAATGACTCAACAATTCACTCATGGTTTTGCTGAACTATTTTTCTTCTATCACTAAATCTATGAAACAACAAACAAACTAATACATACTTTCCCAACTGCTTCTGAAGATCTACCATGTACTGGTAACACTGGGCGTAATAGGTCATCTGGGCCTCCACAAAGTCATTCAGACAGCGAAGGTGATGGGCCTAGGAGAAACAAACAATGGGTTTGTTCTTTAAAAATTAATCTGAAGGGAGTTTTGAAATAGCATGTGTTTGTTTAGATGTATGTGTCACATGTGTGCTGCTGATCCCATCCAGAAGCAGTCTGGTGATCTCTGCCTGTCTGTCAAACTCACTTTGGGTCATCTTCAGATCTTGTTCTGCCTGAGAGAAAGCCAGAGCTGGGTTTAGTAAGTGTCAATGAAAAAGAAATCTTGTTCAGTTCAGGTGATGCTCAACAACAAAGCAATAGGGAATTCAATTTAAGATCGGTTCTTGATGAAAACAAAACCAGAGGCAGAAAAAACAGAACAAAGTTAATACTGTGTAGCTGTGCAAGGAAAAGACGTCAGATTGGACATTTTACATTTCACCCTAGATGCAGAAAGTTCTTTTATACCTTTGTCGCCACCATTGCGTTCATCTGCACAGCATTTAAAAATGGTGATTATATATTTAAAATCAAATTATTAGTTATAATGAATTATAACACTACTTAAAAAATTCCCTGAAATTCCAAACATAAGCAAGCACTCATTGAATGAAGGCAGCTGTTTGTGTGGGTTTGGTTGTGTGTGGGTGTATGTTAAACGTGGGTCATGAGTGGATCATCTTCAAGCATTGCTCTACTTCTCTTGTGAAACCTGGTGCAAGGGCGGTTTTGAAATGCCATCATGATGTTGAGTAAACATGGAGATCCTCTTTACAAGCTCTATATACACACCAAAGAAGGAACTTGGAAACACATGCACTGCTAATATCCGAAACAAAAAAGCTTAATCAACAGCTTAAAGAGGAACTACAAAATCTTGAAGTTTGCCCCACCAAGGCAAAAGAGCTGGCATTTTCCACGAATAGTGTTTATTCATAGGCATCATTGTTGCGAAAACTGTTTAAATTGAACTAAAATCAAGAGCTTTATTCTGCTCTAAAGTCTCAAGTCTCGGTGGTGCCAAAATGTAGTTCAAGATAGAAATAAAAGAACCATTGATAAAAGTAATTTACCACAACCCTGTACAACAAACTTTTAACCTACTCTAACTTGGTTTTGCATCACCAACCTTTAACCACACCACAGAAAGAAAGAAAGCAACGTAACCAGCGTCCCCTGGTGGATAAACACTTCTCAGCAGCTGCCATGTGTCAGCGTAAGAACAGAATCACAGCAGTTTAACTAACAATATAGATCTATGCCGATGTTATTAATCTATAATTAAAAAAATTAATGGTAGAAATATTTAACAAAATGTAAGATATATTTGCAAAGACTTTAATAGGAGCAATAAAAACTCACCAGAGCTCTGGCATCCGTCATTTTTGCTTTTTTTAGCTTGGTCTTTGCAGCATCAAGATCCAGACGTTTGGTTTGAAGAAGTTTGCGTTCTTTCTGTAAATACACAAGCAGATGGTTATTAAAATATAAGTTCGCCCAAAACTAAAGATTCTGTCATCATTTATTCAGTCTCTTTTCATTTCAAACCTGTGTGATTTTATTTCTAACGTTTGGCACAGAAGATATTTTAAGGAATGTTGGTAAGCGAATAGCAGTGGCACCCATTTATTTCTGCTGTATCCAAAACCAATGCAACACTCTTCAAAATATCTTGTTTTGCCTCCTGCAGAAAAAAAGAACGTCATTCAGGTTTGAAGTGAATGAGGCTCAATGATGACAGAATGTTCTTAAACATAGTAAAAGTAAGGCTAATGACAAGCAGACAATTGCCCATCTGTGTATAAATCAGTGCTATGAATTGTAGAGGTAATGCGGTTTGGCTGCCATTGTGGCAGGGTTTTTGGTTTGGTTAGGGTTGCCAGATCTCACCAAAATAGTCTTGAAGTCACCCTCTAGAAAGTTGCGAAAAGGCGTGAGGAAATTTATGGCAGAGCTCTGAATAAACTCTCTCTCAGCTCCTCCGATCTGTTGCTCTGTCTCTCCACACTTAACCAGAGCGTTTCCTGCGGACATTGTAAAAAAACAGTCGATTAAAAAAATCTCCTTAAATCCTTCAAAAGTTAACGCATGATTTTTTTTCACCATTTGATGCTTACCATAGGCTGTTCCAGGCCCAAACTCATTGCCAGAGTCGATCATGGATTGACCCAGGAGTTCATGATTATTCAATCGTGTCGGAACTTTCTTTTCCAGCTTTTCATAGAAGAACTCCTCTATTCTGACATCTGCAGAAGATCACAATATGGTAGAGCCGAAGTTTAATATCAGCTACTTACAAATTTAAAAACTGCACACATCCAGATTGTGATACATAAACTTTGGTGTTACTTAAACACTTTGAAATATCAAAATACATTAATGTTTTTAAAGGATATGCCCCCCCCCCATGAGATAAAAACAGCTACAATTGTATGGGAGGATGTTTGGTTACAAGCTTAAGCTAAAAAGGAGGAAGAACATTGTCTAGTTGGTTTTAGTGACGCGTTCGGCTGGATGTAAATTTCTGTAAATAAAAAGTGGATGCTCATACTTGGATTTGGCTGCAGTAACACCTCGGTCTGCTTTAAAATCTTCTCTGTCCAGTGTTTGGTGCATTCGGCTCTGGTGAGGAGATTCTCCAAATGTGCATCTAACTCCGTTTTCTCAGCCTGGCCAAATTTTTCTTCTGTAAACTGGACAAAAGGGGACAAAAGATAACATTGAATACGAACAGCAAACATTTATGCCGATTATAAATGAACTCTTCTCATCTCAATATTTGCATCTCAGCAAAAAATACACTTATACATATTAAAAATTGCAAAGCGTATATACTTTGTAGTTTCTTGTGTTTTGTGAAATATTAGCAGCTGGGTGTCCATCATTCTACACTTTTGTCGATAGAAGATGATCTGCGGATCTTTTGCATGCTCTTTTCAGCCTCATTCGATTTGGGACTTCTCTTTTCATATATTATACAGCACATCTTGAGATGTCTGCTGTAGATCTCTGGACCTCATCAATCGTCTGCTAAACATCTGAGCTGTTGTAAATCCATTCTAAATCATAAACATCTAGCAGGCATCTACTAGATGTATACATGACATCTGACAGTAGATGCCTCAGAGATGTACACTACATAATAGGTTTTCAAACTGTGAGTCGGATCCCCATTGTGGATCATACAGTAGCATGAAGTGTGGCACATGAAACGTTTTTAAAAGTTCAGTTTAGTCTTGTTAATAATGTATAATGGCATTGCTTATTTACCATTACATTGTTTGGTATTGCATCTTAAATGTGATTTATTCTTTTTAGAATCAGAATCAGAATGAGCTTTATTGCCAGGTGTGCTTGCACACTCCAGGATTTGTTTTTAGGGAAAATATAAACTACTTGTAGAGAAGATGAAGGAGTTTTCTCCTCATTTCCATTAAAAAATATTTTGGTGGCTCTCAATATAGGTTACACATGCCAAGGTGGGTCCTGGAATGAAAAGTTTGGGAATTGCTGTTCTAGATGAGCAAACGTCTTGAAGATGAAATCACGGACATTAAATAGATGTCTGGGTATTTAAGACGGATAGTATGCGAGTCTCAAATTTTTCATCTCAACAAAAACTTGTTTTTTTATATTGCAAAGCGTTTATACTTTGTAGTTTCTTATGTTTTGTGTTAGCTGCCGGTTGTCCATCATTCTACATTTCAATATTTTGTCAGAAGTAGACGATCCGAGGATCTTTTGTGTGCTCTTTACAGCATCCAACGATTTGTGACCTCTCTTTTCGTACACTACCCAGACAGCACAGGTACGTCTTAAGATGTCTGCTGATCAATCGTCTGCTAACAAGACCTCTCAATATAGCTTACACACGTCTGGGTGGCTATAATAATTGCTAATGATCATTTTAGATGAGCATACGACGCCTTGAAGATGAAAACACAGACATTAAATAGATGTCTAGGTATTAAGGGCGGATAGTATGCGAATTGAGACAGATCCCACATGAATAGTGTAGTATACTTTACTACAGTAGAGTGTTGTATATTCTTAAACACTAAGGTTTGTAAACACACCACAGTACACATTATCGATAACATTATTTACTACAGTTTACTGTAACAATCAATACTCTATACTGTAATACGGTAGTACACACTGTAGGTAACACTAGTATTAACAAACATGTATTATTATTGCAAGCTATGCTATACTTAATAATAGCTAGGAATAGTAAACATTATTATTACTTCATGTAAGTGTAAAAGTCAAGTTTCAATATATGAGAACTTCTAAAAGTTGCTGACTTTGTAGTATGCTTGGGAGTATTTAACACACAGCCAGTGTGCACGTGAGCTTTAAACACTCTGTTAGCTTTAGCATTACTAACAACATCAACATTACTATATTATTATAACAGTATTTACTACAGTTTACTGTAACAATCAATACTCTATACTGTAATACAGTAGTACACACTGTAGGTAACACACTAGTATTAACAAACATGTATTATTATTGCAAGCTATGCCATACTTTATAATAGCTTGGAATAGTAAACATTATGATTACTTCATGTAAGTGTAAAAGTCAAGTTTCAATATATGAGAACTTCAAAAAGTTGCTGACTTTGTAGTATGCTTGGGAGTATTTAACACACAGCCAGTGTGCATGTGAGCTTTAAACACTGTGTTAGCTTTAGCATTACTAACAACATCAACATTACTATATTATTATAATAGTATTTACTACAGTTTACTGTAACAATCAATACTCTATACTGTAATACAGTAGTACACACTGTAGGTAACACACTAGTATTAACAAATATGTATTATTATTGCAAGTCATGCTATACTTAATAATAGCATTGAATAGTAAACATTATGATTACTTCATGTAAGTGTAAAAGTCAAGTTTCAATATATGAGAACTTCAAAAAGTTGCTGACTTTGTAGTATGCTTGGGAGTATTTAACACACAGCCAGTGTGCATGTGAGCTTTAAACACTGTTAGCTTTAGCATTACTAACAACATCAACATTACTATATTATTATAACAGTATTTACTACAGTTTACTATAACAATCAATACTCTATACTGTAATACAGTAGTACACACTGTAGGTAACACACTAGTATTAACAAACATGTATTATTATTGCAAGCTATGCCATACTTTATAATAGCATGGAATAGTAAACATTATGATTACTTCATGTAAGTGTAAAAGTCAAGTTTCAATATATGAGAACTTCAAAAAGTTGCTGACTTTGTAGTATGCTTGGGAGTATTTAACACACAGCCAGTGTGCACGTGAGCTTTAAACACTGTTAGCTTTAGCATTACTAACAACATCAACATTACTATATTATTATAACAGTATTTACTACAGTTTACTATAACAATCAATACTCTATACTGTAATACAGTAGTACACACTGTAGGTAACACACTAGTATTAACAAACATGTATTATTATTGCAAGCTATGCCATACTTTATAATAGCATGGAATAGTAAACATTATGATTACTTCATGTAAGTGTAAAAGTCAAGTTTCAATATATGAGAACTTCAAAAAGTTGCTGACTTTGTAGTATGCTGGGGAGTATTTAACACACAGCCAGTGTGCATGTGAGCTTTAAACACTGTTAGCTTTAGCATTACTAACAACATCAACATTACTATATTATTATAACAGTATTTACTACAGTTTACTGTAACAATCAATACTCTATACTGTAATACAGTAGTACACACTGTAGGTAACACACTAGTATTAACAAACATGTATTATTATTGCAAGCTATGCCATACTTTATAATAGCATGGAATAGTAAACATTATGATTACTTCATGTAAGTGTAAAAGTCAAGTTTCAATATATGAGAACTTCAAAAAGTTGCTGACTTTGTAGTATGCTTGGGAGTATTTAACACACAGCCAGTGTGCACGTGAGCTTTAAACACTGTTAGCTTTAGCATTACTAACAACATCAACATTACTATATTATTATAACAGTATTTACTACAGTTTACTATAACAATCAATACTCTATACTGTAATACAGTAGTACACACTGTAGGTAACACACTAGTATTAACAAACATGTATTATTATTGCAAGCTATGCCATACTTTATAATAGCATGGAATAGTAAACATTATGATTACTTCATGTAAGTGTAAAAGTCAAGTTTCAATATATGAGGACTTCAAAAAGTTGCTGACTTTGTAGTATGCTTGGGAGTATTTAACACACAGCCAGTGTGCACGTGAGCTTTAAACACTCTGTTAGCTTTAGCATTACTAACAACATCAACATTACTATATTATTATAATAGTATTTACTACAGTTTACTGTAACAATCAATACTCTATACTGTAATACAGTAGTACACACTGTAGGTAACACACTAGTATTAACAAACATGTATTATTATTGCAAGCTATGCCATACTTTATAATAGCATGGAATAGTAAACATTATGATTACTTCATGTAAGTGTAAAAGTCAAGTTTCAATATATGAGAACTTCAAAAAGTTGCTGACTTTGTAGTATGCTGGGGAGTATTTAACACACAGCCAGTGTGCATGTGAGCTTTAAACACTGTTAGCTTTAGCATTACTAACAACATCAACATTACTATATTATTATAACAGTATTTACTACAGTTTACTGTAACAATCAATACTCTATACTGTAATACAGTAGTACACACTGTAGGTAACACACTAGTATTAACAAACATGTATTATTATTGCAAGTCATGCTATACTTAATAATAGCTAGGAATAGTAAACATTATGATTACTTCATGTAAGTGTAAAAGTCAAGTTTCAATATATGAGAACTTCAAAAAGTTGCTGACTTTGTAGTATGCTTGGGAGTATTTAACACACAGCCAGTGTGCATGTGAGCTTTAAACACTGTTAGCTTTAGCATTACTAACAACATCAACATTACTATATTATTATAACAGTATTTACTACAGTTTACTATAACAATCAATACTCTATACTGTAATACAGTAGTACACACTGTAGGTAACACACTAGTATTAACAAACATGTATTATTATTGCAAGCTATGCCATACTTTATAATAGCATGGAATAGTAAACATTATGATTACTTCATGTAAGTGTAAAAGTCAAGTTTCAATATATGAGAACTTCAAAAAGTTGCTGACTTTGTAGTATGCTTGGGAGTATTTAACACACAGCCAGTGTGCACGTGAGCTTTAAACACTCTGTTAGCTCTAGCATTACTAACAACATCAACAATGACTAAAAATCAATACAAAAGTGAAAAGTCTTCATTTATTCGTGTGAATCAGCTTGATATACATAAAAATAATGAAAATGTAAGAAAGCTGAGTGTTAAAGAAGGAAGTAATACGACACAAAAAGAACTTTGAAGAATGATAGGCCCTGAACAGAAAGGATAAAGCAACACAACCCAAACATACTTCTTTGTATATTCATATTATTTAAGATTAAATATTAAATATATAGTGTGAAGAAGCAACACCCTTCAGCCATCTTTATGGCTCTTCTGCACCCGATACTCACTTGCACAGCCCGGCTGAATAAAGTTCCAGCATCCGCTGCGAATCTCTTCACATTAAAGTCCATGTTCGGCCTGTTCTGTATCAAACCCGCTCCTGAAAACTATTATGGGATGGCGTTAGTGTACTAGCATGTATCCTTTATTAAACGACTGTGGGGTTTTGTGAAAGTTGAAGCAACAGTCCGCGGTGTGGAAGAGGAAGAACCACCCACGGAACCCGGACCTCAAAACCCGGTCCAATATCATCACATGGGTCCACATGTTTATCATTATTAATGTGTTTTATTGAACACTTAAAGCAGAGTCGCACGAGACCGTGTTGTTTTTTAAACCGGCTCGAGAGATACATTGTTTCAGTTTAGAGCGCAGCTCTGTCACAATGTAACAGCTGCGCGGATTGATTGACGTGCACTTCCGGTCCGACGTTTTGCGACACGTGCTCGCTTTTGTCTTTATTTTATGCTCGTTTTAGAAGAATAAATTGTTGTCACTGTCAAATGTGATCAAATGGGAATGAGATGTGTGATACAAATGGGGAAAATGGGATCAAAAAGACTCTTTTTATGAACATGTGAACGTCACCATGGTTACCATTTAGAGTTTAATAAAGGATTTGACTATACTTATAAAATATTTGTGACATTTTAGTGTTTAAGATTACTATGTGACATCACTGTTTTAAGTTTTTATTTAATTATTTTTATTTTAAGTGCATGTTCTTTTTTATTTAAGTAAGGGTTATTTAAGGATTGTCACATTCATATAAACAGGCACAGTAAAATAAAAAAATATAGTTATTATTTTATTTTTACGCATTATCTTTTTTATTTAAGTAAGGGTTATTTAAGGATTGTCACATCCATATAAACAGGCACAGTAAAATAAAAATATAGTTATTATTTTATTTTTACGCATTATCTTTTTTATTTAAGTAAGGGTTATTTAAGGATTGTCACATCCATATAAACAGGCACAGTAAAATAAAGATATAGTTATTATTTTATTTTTACGCATTATATTCTTATTTAAGTAAGGGTTATTTAAGGATTGTCACATCCATATAAACAGGCACAGTAAAATAAAAATATAGTTATTATTTTATTTTTACGCATTATCTTTTTTTATTAAAGTAAGGGCTTTTTAAGGATTGTCACGTCCAAAGTCATTAACAGACACATCCAAATAAAATTATAGTTATTATTTTATATCCTGTAAAGAGATTTTCCTAGGATTCTAGTTTGTAGATTTTAATTCACATAAATCTTAAGAAGTTTAAAGTCTCTCTAAAAAGTCTCTCTAAAGTCTTTTTGTCACGTCCATCACACAGGTTCATTTATCTTTTTTAAAAGAGAAAACTTGCTCATAAACTGATATTTTTCTGATGTGCAAACACTATCAACAAGGGCTTTGTATATTATAAACAGTTTTTCCAGTTAACTAGTAATAATTATTTTAAAAGAGGATTTTTTTGTCATGTCCTTGAGATTCTGATTAAAGAAGTCTTCATTTATTTGTGCTCTTACTAGCTGTTCTTTTTTTAAATTTAAAGTCAGTCATCCATTTTAATTAAATAAATAGTTTTTTTATGAAAAATCATGTATGTTTGCTAAATTATTTTGTCTATAAAATTTTAAAAAGTAATGAAAACCCATTTAACAAACTAATTATTTTGATTTCAGTATTTTTCTGTCACTAGAGGGCAACAGCAGTCTTCCTAAATTACAAATAAAAGAATTTGGTTACTCTTTACAGTGGGGTTTTATTTGTTAACTTAAGTTATCGTCTTTTATAACAAAAACTATAAAAAATACGTCTATGGTTTTGTTTGCTAAGTTCAACATTTACTCATAAATCAATTCAGTGTTAAGCCACTGACAATAACTATTGTATTAACAAAGATTAATAAACAAATCACATTGTTTTTCTTAAGAATGAAATAATCTTTTTCAATGATTGTGTGCTCAGTGTGCACTCACATCTGCTAACTGCAGCATCTGTGCTTGTAACCATGGTGATAGGCGTTGTGATCCCGCCTCCTGCAGCCTCCGTCATTTGATTGACAGGCGGATGCGGCGCGGTCCTTATAACTATCATGCATGATGCTCAGACAGGGGGCATCTCTTACCCTCTCTCTTCTAACACAGAGGGTGCAAGTGTCTGTTCTTCAGAGACCGAAATAAAGATGATGAGCTTTGTTGTCAGCATTAAATAAGGCTTTCAATATTAAATACTTAAAACAGGTTTGGAGAAATGGGCAGTACTGCAATGGATCCTGAGAATCAAGATCAGAAGAAAAAATCAAGAAAGAAGGGGATGCTGAGGATAAATATGCCGGTAAGTATTTTGCTGATCATGTTTAGATCTTGAAGTTTGGAGACCTTGATACAAATGTATAATAATCTGTCATTTTAATACTTTTGGATGATTCAAATCTTGAAACATCTGATAAACCAAAAGAAAGATATTTGTAAAAATGCTTGTTACCAAACAGTTCTTTCCCCCCATTGACCACCAGAGTAAGTAATTTCTATTGGATGTAGAAAAAGATATTTTGAAAAATGTATGGCAGAAAAAATTTTCTTGGGTTCTTTAGACTTCCCATTTTTTGGTGGTGAGAGGGTCCAAGAATTGTTTGCTTACAAGCATTCTTCCAAATATCTTCCTCTGTGTTCAACCAAACAAAGATATTCACAAAACAACTGGAGAGAGAAATTCCCGTAAGACTTTTCCTTTATTTGTTAAATTTCTATTATTCTTGTTTAACAAATGAAGTTGTTGTTATTGCTTTGTTACAAGTGCCCAAACATTATCACTCATAAAGAAGACTTTATGTTGAGCATCTGATCAAATGAGCACCATATTTTACTAAGACACACGTGAGAAGGAGTCTTTCCCACAGCCTCCAGAACCACACACACAGTAAATGCTCAGATAATGTGTGGTTGTCCTGTACACTTCCTCCTTATGTTGATATGAAAACACAGAGAGGCTTTTTATAATCTGTCCTCTGATAATAGAAATCAGTGTTCTACCTGTCCACAAAGAGACAGTAAATATTATTATTACTATTCTGCAAACAAACCAACGAGTGTTTTTCAAAGTCAGCTCAGGCCTTATGACAATCTTAATTCTGTTCCCTTCAGTGCCGGTCCAGAGTTATTACCTTCTAATCATGTGTTTAGTGTTATTATGAGCTCAGCGTCATTATCCAGTAGCCGGAATTTGCCATGAAGATAAGATACATAAACAATACTTGTTTGTGGGAAGCGCAGATTGTGTCTTTGCTAAAATGAACATGCAGGTGTAATTTGTTGCATGGCAGATTTGACGGCTTCCTGACGTTGTAGCATGTACATGTGAATTATGCTGTGGTTTTCCTTGGACATCTACATTTCACAATAACATTTCATCTGCAGCGGTAGCAGTAGTTCACCCTCGAATATGAATCTTTACTCATCTTTACGTCTTTCCACAACTGTATGAGTCTCTTCTGCGCACATGAAGAAGCCAATTTGAAGACCCAACTGGACCACACTGACTTACAATGTATGGACACAAAAGCATTTCTTGAATTATGTTGTTGTGTTTCACAAAAGAAAGAGTCATACAATGGTTTTGTATGATAAGGTGTGAAGCTAGGGGCAGTCGTGGCCTGGTGGTTCGAGTCTTGGACTTGTGATCCGAAGGTTGCTGGTTCGAGACTCCGAACCAGCGGGAATACCACGACTGAGGTGAGTCCCTTGAGCAAGGCACCGTCCCCCCCACTGCTCCCCGGGCGCCGCGGCATGGCTGCCCACTGCTCCGGGTGTGTGTTCACAGTGTGTGTGTGTTCACTTAC
Organism: Triplophysa yarkandensis; assembly: GCA_033220385.1. Taxonomy (NCBI): domain Eukaryota; kingdom Metazoa; phylum Chordata; class Actinopteri; order Cypriniformes; family Nemacheilidae; genus Triplophysa; species Triplophysa yarkandensis. The sequence continues at coordinate 12,703,454 of CM065676.1, read as the reverse complement.
TGGATGGGTTAAATGCAGAGCACAAATTCCAAGTATGGAACACCATACTTGGTAATACGTCACTTCACTTCACTACAGTGTGTGCCTTGACCTTCAAGCTCTGCAGCTTCTGTATTGGCATAAACTGCCCGGTCATTCAGGTTATTTTAAAGTGCGTGTGAAAGTCATTCAAATTAAAGTGAACAATAGGTGAATTCATCATTTACGCACCAACTTTTTATTTGAAATCATCAGAACAAAGAAGAAGATATTTTCAAAAATGATGGTAACCGAACAGCAGTGGCACTTATTCACTTCTATTTTACCGGGTGCCATTTACCAACATTCTTAAAAATGTCATCTTTTGTGGTCTGCGGAAGAAAGAAAAGGTTTGAAAGAAGGTGAGATTTTAATTTTGGGGTAAACTACTTTTAGCCACATTTATTTTGAAAATTATGTGAAAATGGAAATAATAAAAATATATAATATTAAAAAATAATATAATATATATTATTGATAATTTATATATATATATATATATATATATATATATATATATATATATATATATATATATTATTGTATTATTTAGTATACATTTAGTTTTATATTTATATATATATATATATATATATATATATATATGTGTGTGTATTTTTTTATTATTTTTATTATTATAACTATAATTACAATCTTCGTGATCTTGATCTTTCGGTTTACTTATGCAAACTTAGCTTGTTTCAAAATTAGGCTTGTATAGTTCACAGTGGAGACTCTATTGTGAAGAACATCATTACAGTGTGTGATCTCTCCATCTTTTGTGATTGTTCCATTCTGTGCTCACAAAATATTTCTATCGAGAGTGTCTGATTGTAGAAAGCAAATGCAAACATTGATGCATTATGTAAATAATAGATTCAGCATCACACACAGATTTACTTCCATCTTCATAAATGGTGTTGTTTGTGATGCATGGCAGAGGAGACACACAGTATGACAGGTAGACCTGAAGATATCGTGTGTGAATCGTGATTGTCATGATTAACAAAAGCTTTACACGCCCCCACCAAGCTAAGGTTCTTTTCCGGTCTTTATTTTGATCTATTTTTCCATACACAAACAGATAGAGTTGCAAGACAGCCTTGCTAACTTTCTCTGATTATGTCTATTTAGATATAAACACACGTATGCAGTCGACCTGAGCTTTATGTTCCTAAGGGGAGGTGACACGCTCTTTGTGAGTTATGACTATTCTTGCTCTTTGGAGTAACCCGTGGGTTTGTCGAATGCTTGTACGGGAAGTTTAATTGACTCGTCTCCTCCATAACTTGAATCTGATGAGGTGTTTTCTTATTTGATCACCGGCCAGTTTTCAATTGCAGAAATAATATATCTTGCACTGATCTTATCCCTGGATTTGTAATCAGGTTTTGGGCTCCAAGGATATGGAGGCGGGGTGCCCTGAGCTCCCCGTCTACAGGCCAGATGGCATTGCTACCTTGGCTGTGGTCCTTTTTACCAGATATGAAAGCAGACTGGCGTGGATTCATATGGTTTATTGTTGATCTGTCTGTGCGGTGGGAGATAAGGGAAACTGTTGTTTAACATTGCAAGGTAAAAGATGATACATATGAGTAACGTTTTTGCTTTTGTATCACAAGGAAGGACCCAGATATTGGATTTGGATTTCTTGATTTCTGTTAGCTGGGAATGGAACTGCTGTCTGAGGCTTTGAAAGTCAATTTTGTTGCCATGGTTATGACCGACCTGTTGTGAGACAGAAGAAGATTTGCGGTTGAGTAGAAAACATGAGTCAGCCATAATGGGCCGTTGTAATGAAGGAACCAAGGGAGGGCTGGGAACACAAATTTTATGAAAAATGCACAAATAAAATGTAGTGAGAGATATGAAATGTGAATAGATTTTATTGAGAAATAAATTTGTGTGAGGTCGACCTTTTCTGTATTGTTGTCCAAATATTTTTATTTCTGTTTAACCAAACAATAAAAAATATACAGGTTTGGAACAAATAGAGAGTGAATAATTGACAGAATTACATTTTTTGGGTGAACTTTCCCTTTAAGTACCACATAAGGACAGTTTGTGTATCAAAACTAAAATCTAAATGCTTTTTCACGCAAAAGAATTGAATTGTTTTTCAGGATAGTATATACTTCCATGATCCGTCATAATAATTCACAATTTAGGGTTGTTCATCCAACATGGAAATTTATCATAGTCTTGACATTTCATACCTGTATGAGATTTTTTGTTCTGAAAAACACAAAAAAGATAGTTTGACGAACGTTCGTATCCGTAACCTGTTGAAGGGAAGTCAATGGGGACCAGCCCTTTTTTCAAACCAACATTCTTCAAAATATCTTCTTTTGTGTTCTTCAGAATAGGTAAAGTCAAACAGGTGTGCATAGTCAAGAGAGTGAGTAATGATGACATCATTTTCATTTTTGGGGTAAAAATCCCTTTAATTCAGAGTAATGGGAATCAGGTCATGCTTGCGCAGGAATTTTAAGCTGTATGTACAAACTCACATTAGCCATATATGAGGAGCTTGCTGAACAACTGTGTCTTGTGTAGCTACAAAAGAGGCTTGTGTAATGAGATGAAAGTTAATGCACTTCAAAGATTTTAGTTTATGTAAGTGTGAGCCTTAGAAATTTGTAATACATTTTAGGTTGCTGCCAGAGTGAGTTTACATGTTGGTGTTTCCACAAATCTTGGGATTCTGTGTTTGGAAATAGCAGAAGAATGGAAGAGGATTTGAAGAAGAACCTCTGTGTATGTTTCAATCTTTATGTTTTGTAGTGTAGATAATGTAAGTTTTATTGATTTTGAGATACTATTGAGTCAAACTTGTTGAATCATTTGAGTTTCTAGAAAATCATTCTGAGATCTTTATACCTGGCCACTGGTGTGGATGGTCAGGGCAGATACCTGATGTAATGTGCATTTACAGGTTACAGTACAAATTCACACAGGTAAGGAAAATATAAAGGGCGGTTTTCTTGAGATCATGTTTCAATAAAACCGGTTGAAGTCATAGAGGACGTTTAGATGTTTTCCGCTGGTTTCATTGCATGATGGTATTGGAGTTTGTCTTGAGAGACGTCTTGGGAATGCCGTGAGTTGAACACGGTCCTTTCTCAGAATTATTCCCGTATTGCTTGGACAGAGGACCTCTCAGTTGCCTCCAATCCTACTGGGTGTCCATCTGTCTGATGTGCTTCCATTTAACCATCTTGGATGTTTGTGTTTTGGTTCTCAGCAATTAATAGGTTTCGATAAAAGCTAAGTTTATAGAGTGAAACATGTGGGATTCTGTAGTTTTAACTCAAAAGGAGTCTTAGTTAGCTTTTATGTTTGGTGCAAATTAGAGATGCTGCATGCATGAATGTGTTGAGCTATGTCATTATGTTGCTTGTTTCTGTCCAATAGGACTTGAGCTCCTTCGCAATGCCGTTCCTGGAGGGAGATGCCGAACACTCAAACAAGGACAGCATTCCCAAGGTAAACAAAAAATACAATCACTCGTGTCAAATGCATAGCAGATATGATCTTGTGTCTTTTATCAATTGTCTTTTGTTTAACAGATTTTTTGCATAATGTTATCTATGTTGGATGTTTCTGTATGTAAATATATTTAAAAAAACTTATTTTACTGATATTTTGGTGTGGTGCAATTTGCATATGTGGGTATCAAACATGACAAATTGCAAAAATCACAGATTAAAATATATAGATGAAACAGTATGTTTGCATGTAAATGTTGCAGTGTGTTGTTGTTCTGGAACCTGATGTAACAAATATCACTGTAAAAAACAATTAATGTGGCATAGTAAAAATAAACAGGAATTTTGCTCTAATATAATCTTTTAAAAACTTTAAATATAACTTTTTTGGGGGAAAATAATAAAATAATTGGTTGAAAATCAAACTGTTCATTTTTATACAACTGACAAATATTTTTCTAAGTTTATGTACTGAAAAAAAAATTTTATTTAATGACTATTTGTATGTAATATACAGTTATTATTTTTAGTAAATTCTGATATAGTTTAGAAATAGTTTAGTTAATGAGATTTACATATTTTTACTTATACAAAAATTTAAACAGTATATTTAATTCATTGCAAAGCTTAAAAATGTACCATAGTCATTGAAGTACCATAGTCATGAGATGACATGACTGACAGCACTGTGATTTGTATTGTACAGCTGTGTGAGGTCTGGTAATTTAAGCCAGTGTACGTGTTCTCGATTTTTCATATACATGACCTGATGAAAATGCACAATCATTGCAAGTGTGTCTACTGCCTGTTTGCCATCAGTCTAAAGCTGTAAACCCGTCTTCAATATCCGCTTTCACTCCGATGGGATGAGAATTTGCTCCAATACTCAGATTTGTAATTATGGCTTTCTTTTTCAGCTCTCTGGTAGGGTCCCAGTTTTTTCCCTGCACTGTTTTCTCATCAATGAATTGTAGTTAATTGTAAGTCTTATTAAAGGTAGTCAACGCTTAATGTGAATGTAATTCATGTTTATTCTGGATTTTCAGTTTTATGTTTAATGGTTTTACTCACATAGTACTAAGACACCTTGTAGTGGATGTATGAAGAATAACCAGGTGTAGTCCATCAAACTGAGCTAGCCATTATGTAAACACATTTCAGAAAAAATATAATTGTAATATTTTAAATATTGGAATATATCGGAACATATATATGATTGATTGGAACCTTAAATTTGATCTTGATCTGATATTTTCAACATGGTTGAAATATATCGTATCTATGATATATAAGTTTTTAGTGTATATCATTTATTTATATATATTTTTATAATATAATACATTTCCAGTTAATAGTAAGGAACATGTGTTTCCTTTGCAGTAGGATTGTTCCACACATTTTTAACCACTGGAAAATGTTTGTCTTTATTTTCAATGGTTTGGTGATTACAACGTTCCTAGAATTTCTAATTCTCAATTTAAATAGTTTTTTTCCTTTTTCATTCAGTTTTATGTTTCATATAAAATTTTAGTCTATATAGCTAAAGGATATACAGTATCTCATATCATTAAGGGGAGATCTTGGCACAAGTAGTTGTTAGTTAATCTCCAATACAAGTGAATGACTTATGGTCCTTTTCTGAGCTGTTACAGTAAATTCCCAGAGGATTCTAGGAGATCATATCTAAAAATCAATCAGCCATCAAGGTCCAGCAAGTCAAGGCCAGATAGGAGATTTATAAGGGGATATGTCAGGGTTGTGTTCTTTTCTTCCTCTCATGGCTGTTGAAGGTTAGACAAAGCCACTGGTTTTGCATGGTTAATGTTATGATAAGATTGGCTCTGCATCGCTGCTGAGTATGTTGAAGCCTACAGCAAGGTCGACAGAGAATAGCTTGTTTGTAGAAACGTTTCTGTGCAAATGAAATACCTTATTGTTGTTTTCCATAGGAATAAGACTTCTTAAGTCAAGCCAAAATAAGGGCAGCGTGGAGAAAATCCACCGTGTCAGTATGTTTCTCTTAACTCATAACCAGCAGTTCAAGAGCGTGAAAAATCGACATCAGGGCTCTTTTTCCATCAACAGAAACAATGATTGGTTTCCGTGACAACCAAGTTTCTAAAGGTAGAGAGATGTGACTTGAGTGTGCGTGAAGTTGTTTTTAAAACTCTTTTGATGTGCCACGCCTAATCGCGTCTTATATATATATGTAGTAATTAATACAAATAAAAAATTTGTTGAAGTAAAAAACACTATAATATAACTTTTTAAAGTGATGGTTTCTCTAAATATAGCCTTCATAATTTTCATTACCTCACATTTTATATTTTAAATTTGTATACAATTCTTTGTTCTGATGAACACAGATAAAGATGTTTGGACAAATACTTGAGATATTTTGAAGAATGTAGGACAGCAAAAGTTCTGGGGTCATTTTGGTCACCATTTTGGTTTTTCATGCTCCAGTATTCATTTGGGTCCAAGAACTGTTTGGTAACAAGCATTCTATCAAATATCTTTCTCTGTTTTCAACCAAACAAAGACATTTTGAGGTTTGGAACAACTGGAGTGAGTACGTTTAAGTGCAATTTCTGATCCACCATATGCAGGTTCCACTTTGTTATTTTCTGTTAAATAGAAAATTATAGAGAGGTTATTCTGGTGTCTAATGTGAATATATATATAGTACAGGGAGGTATTTATGTCACTGTGTGATTTAACAAAGGGCTTTTGACAAAACAAGGCCACCTTTTTCGGCTGTCTCAACAGTTTTCTGTGGCTTTGTCTGTCGGTTTGCTGTGTGAAATTACAATGTGAATGAACTTCGGAAACATCAAGATCTACCAGGACAATATATGAATGTCATGTCGTCTTTTCATTTAGTATCTTAACGTCTGTCTAAAACATTGCACATCTTCAATAAATATAGATTTCCTGACATTTTACCAGGAAATAAATCAAAAGGATCAATTTTGTCATGTACATTTAGTTGTTTTCTATGTATGAAAAGATTTGGACATATATATATATATATATATATATATATATATATATATATATATATATATATATATATGTATATATATATATATATATATATATATATATATATATATACATATATGTATATACATATATATATATATATATATATATATATATATATATATATATATATATATATATATATGTATATATATATATATATGTATATGTATATATATATATATATATATATGTATATATATATATGTATATGTATATATATGTATATATGTATATATATATATATATATATATATATATATATATGTATATATATGTATATATATGTATATATATATATATGTATATATATATATATATATATATATATATATATATATATATATATATGTATGTATGTATGTATGTATGTATATATACACATTCGAAGTAGCTCTGTATTTTTCAAATACTGCAAATAAGTTTGTATTCACTTCTAAGCAATACTACAAGAAATTTTTTTTCTGTATTTGGAAAATTTAAAACAAATAATTTTTTTGATAACCTTGATTTTCCATGTGTCTTCCAAGTTTGGAACTCATTGGAACGTTCTCTTTATTTTTCGCATCTTAATTTATTTACCAAGAATGCATCTGTAAGTCTGTTTACTTAACTGTTAATTAGTATTATTTATGACAATTCTTCAGGGGGAGGTCAGCTGTCGATCAGCCAGCCCGACCAAAAGCTTCTTCAGTCGGAGTCCTTTTAGCCGGCCCTCTAGCCCCATGTCTGCTCCGGCCCGGTCCAGAAACAGCCCCGGATCTCCTAAATCCATTTTCCCCTACCCTTCCAGCCACGACGCCTCGCCCAAATGTTCACGACGCCGCAGCTTCACCGGAATGTTCCGTTCTAGCTCCAAGGAATCCACGCATCCATCCACCTCTCCTGTCAGCATCAAACTCTTCTCCCGCACCCGGAAAGGTAAGACTCCTCTTATCCACATAAACTCGGATCGCTATTGAACTTTATTCATCAAATACATTATTCTCATAGTAACATACACGTACAGATAGTATTCTAAAAAAAACACAAAAATATTAATTGGAACTGGCAAATTGGCAGATGCTCAGAGTGAGTCAAATGATAACATTCAGTATTCAGTGAAAACTTTGACAGGTTGTTTGGATGTGGATCAGTCCGTGTCGTGTTATCATTTGGATAATTGTGTTGTGTGCTGATTTAATGGAGGCGTGGGTGTTTCTCAACACATAATACCCTGCTGATGAATTCAGTTGTCATGTATATAATTCATATGAGTCTTTAATGTTTAGAACCTTATAGAAGGAACAGAAGTCTTTATCTGATGATGTTATTTGTATTCCTAGAGTTAAAATCAATGTTGTTTTTATGTTTATGTGTTATTTTTATTATTCCTTAAATGACATCATAAACCTGTTACCAATCACATTACTAATTTGCAAAATATCTACATATTACAAACAAAGCAGAGTTACTCTTCAACTTTTTTAAAGCATAACAAAGCTTTTTACAGGTTGAAACATTGCAATATTAATAAAATATTAATCCACCACCAAGGAAAATATTTTATAAAGCCATCCAAATATCCAATAGTTGATGTGGATAGTTTTTCAGAGCCACTATTATACTTATATATTGTAGATATATTATAGAGAATAATATGTTTTGTGAAATCAATGCGTGCCCTTAATGCACCCCGGCACACTATACACATTTACACAAATGCATTTGTCTTTAAACCTGGTGGTTCCTGAATTAAATGTGACTCATAAGTCCCTGACAATTACACATGTGTCAGCCGTTGGTTATTTCTATTCAACTCCTTATTAAAGCAAACAGAGGCAGCATTTAAATGACTGTCATTTCAAAGCATACATAAATCGTCCTGTAAAATCCAAGTCTGCTGTCCTGTTTTGATGCGGACCTTCTTTAGACTCCTTGAATATGAAAAAAATCAGTGCGAGCGTAATCAATGTTTATGAAATTAAAGACTGTCTTAAAGAATGGAAGAGAACGGAGTGGTCTGTAATTACATTAAAGTGTTTGGTTACGTTTACGGGTGTGTGGGTGGAAGTCGGAGGCTGTCTGTGCTGTCTGTGTGTGGTACAGTTGTGGGAAGCAGAATGGAGGTCAGGAGTCTGTCCCATCAGTGACGTGTCAGCATCCAAACTGTTGCTTCACAATACACACTCAGTATAACCAGATTTGTTCTTAAATGCATCGAATACCGGCATGCAACAGGAGTGTGTGTTTGTGTGTGTGTGTGTGTGTGTGTGTGTGTGTGTGTGTGTGTGTGTGTGTGTGTGTGTGTGTGTGTTTTGTTTTCCAAATATGAAGTTAAACAGTGATTAATCGCTCCTGTATATAGTATTAAATGTGCGGTTTTATGAGCGTGTGGGCGAGTACCTATAGGTGAACCACAGCTTCAATACATACAGACAGAAATATTCTTTATGCACACACTTTATAACAGCATTACTGAAATTTTTTATTAAAGTGGTTTTCTAGCTCAGTCAGCTGCAAAACACTTTATTGTTGTTGAGTAAAGGGCTGAAGGAGACTTTAGTACATTTAAAAGAATATGAAGATGTTTTCTGTACTTATTGCTTTAGTATAGTGCTTTGAATACTCATTGTACTCATTGTTTTATGGAGCTTAAACAAACTCAAACCTCAAAACTTTGCGGAGGTGTGTCTACATTAAAGCAGACCGTTTTCATTCGATTACACTCATGGATTGGCTGGAATTTTGTTTTGATGGATTTAGCAGTGACACAGGCCGGGTCATTCAATGGTGCAATAAATTCTTACAAAAAATAAGAACAATTGCATGCCAAAGTGACCATAATAAACGCAAAATACAGGTAATTGGCATCATAAAGCAATAGCAGATGTAAAGACAGACATGTGTTAACTGGACATTTGTTTTGCTCTCACGATGAAGAAATAATTTGATCATGGGTTCCATCACTCAAATTCTATTGAATGAAAATAGACATGCTCTCGTTACAGGAACGGATGAACAGGGGATGATGAGATGTTTAATCTCTATGTGGTAATGATTCCATTATTTATGGTTATGATACAGAACACTGATTTTGAAATAAAAAAAATGATGTAGGCAGGGCACTTGCTGTGTCATGCCTGTTTGGAACATAATCTGAGTTTTGGGTTCCATTGCCATCTACTGGACTATATTAAGATGTGCTCTTGATTTGTCTAGTCAAAAACAGCATTAGATCACTTAAAAAATGAATATTGGGTCATCAATTACGAACACTGTTCTCTTGTTTAAACATGTATGACTTTCTTTCATCTGCAGAACACAACATAAGATATTTAGAAAATTTTTACTTATTCACTTCTATTGTATGGTCACAAAAACAATGTCGGTGATTGTGTATTTCCTTTGTTCGGATAAAACATTTTTCCAAATATCCTCTTTTGTGTTCTGCCAACAAATTTTTGGTTTTGGGTGTTTCACTTTGATGTTTTTATTTATGACATTGGAAACCTGAAGTGCAACATTCTAATACATATATATATATATATATATATATATATATATATATATATATATATATATATATAAATATATATGTATTAGTATACTGTATACAAAATATAAGTACATTTAATGTAAAGATGTGTGGCATGTTTAATTTAATTTTGATTTATTTTCCCTCATGGCCAGCAGAGGGTGCAGATGTTAAGCAGATGATCACAGTTTGTGTTACTTTTAACTCTATATCTTATGTAGTCACTTTGATTATTTTAAAATAAAATGACACTTATTATGTTTAAAAACACATACAATGAGCTTCAATTCCATAACACGTCCATCTCAAGAGATTTAAAACCCATTGCTGTCTATTTCAACAGTAGCTACTATTAGTAATGCAGTCACTGCATCTACCAGCAAGTGTTAATTGATAAAAGTTTAACCAAAAACAATAATGTGATATAATTTACTCACCCTCGTGTCGTGTTATATCTGTAAGACGTTCTTTCTTCAACGGAACACAAAAGAAGATATTTTGAAGAATGCGAGTGACAGAACAGCAGTGCACCCACACACTTGTGTCTTGGGGTCAATCGTTGTCTGGTGGTTAGAGAGTTGAACTTGTAAGCGGAAGGTTGCGGGTTTGAATCTCAGTGCCGGCAGACAATGTTCGAAGTGTCTTTGAGCCAAAGCTGCTTTGGTTAAAAGCATCTGCCAAATGAATAAATGTTTAATGTAAATGTGTAAAGTCATAACCATATAAATGAAGGGTGCCCGTTCCCAGCATTCTTCAAAATGTCTTTTTTTGTGTTCTGGGGAAGAATGAAACATAGGGGCTTGCAATGACAAGAGGGAGAGTACGAGAGGATGGCACAATTTTCCTATTGGGGTCATGATCCCCTTAACGCATTAAACCCCGCCAGCTGTGGCAAACCTAACGTGTAACAACCAGATCGAGAGTAAAGCCACGGTTGATACTGAGCATCCGAACAAATGTGAGAAAGACAAACCATTGTCGGTGAGCTCTGTTCTACTTTGACACATCCTTTCTCACTTCTCTGAGGAGCTCTGGCCCCCTGGTGCTCTTATACACAATGGCTTTGCAGAACTCGTCTCCAGGCAACTGCTAAATAAACAGCACGAGACTCAGAGTTCAAGCAGCAAGAGATGTGTATAGGTGATGGGGATGAAGCACAGTGTGGCGTCTGAGGCCATAGACTAATCTGAGCCGTGTCACACACTTGTCAGTGTTCATCTATGTGACATGAGCTCATCTGTGGTGACCAAATAAGGCTTTTGTCAGCTTTGACTCCATCTATGAGTTGTAAGAGAAAGGGCATAATATCCTTTTTATACTTTTAGATCAGTGGTTCCCAAACTTTTTGCAGCATGCACCCCTTTCTAGTGTTTGACACCTGTCACGCACCCCCAAACACTGTACTCTAGTTAAACTTCACATTTTTATATGCAACAACTAAATACAAATATTTATTGTATTGTAGATTAGAAAACATAAAAAAATCTGTTAAAAATACAAAAGATTACTACCTTCTTTTAGTGACATGGATGGGCCTGCATGTTTGCACACAGATCATCAAAATTCGGGGGAATGGATGACAGTTTTACTCTCAAATTATTCTCGGCATCTAGTCTTTGTCGACGTTTTTAACCAGGTGTCAATTTTGATGAATGTAGTAAGTGAAAAAATAAATAAACGAATTATCAGTTAACGCCCAATATGAACAGGCCGGGCCATTGTGACACAGACGTGCTTGTACAATGAAATTAAATCATGAGTAATTTAAAGCATGTAATGTGAAATTTTATTTCTTAATAAAATTTTCGTGGGTGAACTTTTCCTTAAATACGTAAACAGATCTTCCAACCTGCAAAAAGCCAAACAAAACAAAACAAAATAGGCCAATCAGGAGGCTCTCTGTCTTACAAGCGCTTCACACACACGCACACACATGCACACGCGCAAGGTCTCTCGCTCTCTCTCTCTCTCTGCCGTGCGCGCGCTTGCTCTTGATTCCGGGAGATTTTAACTCATTTGCGGGCATCATGGAGGCGCTACCGGGAGACTTGGGATGTCTGCGTAAAAATAATAAAGAGACAATCTTCTTCCCCGCCATTACAAACATTCTCTGGCGCACCCCCGGGGGTCAGTCTGCGCACCACTAGGGGTGCGCGCACCCCAGTTTGGGAACCACTGTTTTAGATGATTTAACAGTGGTTTGGAATAGAGGGTTTAGTCTTTATGTAGAATATATAAGAAGTATCCTATAGGAAGCACCTGCTCTTGTCTTTACATCCATCTTTTCAATCTACACACACACAAAATCTCTATGGAAAATGTATGCTTGTTTGTCAGATGTCCAAGTGGTATTAAGAAGCAAAAATACAACATGCATGTCACACCATCCTTGAGATTATAGAGACTTGTATATCTAAAAGAGTACCCTTTTAATCATACTCTGTTTTTAATATCTCTCTGAGTCTGTATAATTTACCAAATATTCAATTATTGGATACAGCATATGTTTCAACATCTGGATAGTGTCTAGATAATGTTGGTTAACATTTGTCATCATGCCCATGCATTCCTCTCTCATTCCGACCTTATCTGGGAATGCCGTTCATCCCTGCTTACGAGATTGTGTATTTACAGCAAACTGCCCTGTTTACACATCACTTCCTGTCAAAATATACAACATGGGTATAACCTTATTAGGGTAGTGCCTACAGACTTTTTTATGACAGCACCATCCCAAAAAAATGCCTAAAAATGGAAATATTCATTCAAAGTTGGCATATTTATAGGCATTGACATCCCACCTGCTGTACTACATCATGCTGTGTTCAGTTTTAATAAACATTCACATAAGTCACTAAAGCACTGTCAAATAAGTCACTTCTATAAAATTAAGCACATGGTTGGTTGGTTGGTTGGCTGGTTGGCTGGTTGGTTGGTTGGTTGGTTGGTTGGTTGGTTGGTTGGCTGGTGGGTTGGCTGGTTGGCTGGTTGGTTGGCTGGCGGGTTGGTTGGTTGGCGGGTTGGTTGGTTGGTTGGTTGGTTGTTTGGTTGGTTGGTTGGTTGGTTGGTTGGTTGGCTGGTGGGTTGGCTGGTTGGTTGGTTGGTTGGTTGGTTGGTTGGTTGGTTGGTTGGTTGGTTGGTTGCTTGGCTGGACGCCTGGTTGGTTGGCATGTGGTGCACTGAATTTTTTGACATCCTCTTCATTTCCAGTCCACTAACTGGAAAGGACTCAGGTGGACGATAACTGGCTTTTCTCCAGTGGTACAAGGTGACCCACGGTAGCACACCGCCCCTTTCTAAGTTTTAAAAAGTTTTGGCATCACTTACGGAAAACTTTAATGACACACAGAAAGAATGAGGCGAAAATGCTGAGGCTTACGTCTATAAAAGAATAGGTCAGCAACTATCATGTTTGAGGAAACATCATAACAGAATTGAACCATGTCCCATACTGTGTACAATGTGACCCAAATAGATCTAAAACTTTATTTAAACTTTATCTAAAAACTATAACATTTTATTTTGTCCTTGTGAACACAAAAAAAGATTTATGAAAGAATTTCTGAGATTTCAGGGGTACCATTGACTGCCATAGTAGAAATATGTCAAAAGTACAAAAAAAGTATAAAAAATTCTACTACGGTGCCCCATAAATCTCCGTTTAAACATTCTTCCAAATATCTTTCTTGAGAGTAATTCATGGCCGAATTTTCATCTTTGGCTGGAGTATTACTTTAAGATTTTGCTCAATCCTTAGCATTTAAATGCACAGACACGTATTGAATAACAGAAGTATATATGCCATGAACGACCATTTTAAGCCCCCGATATTTAAGGCCCATTCATCGCTCCCATGCTCCCATCCTGAGTATATTGTCCCTAGCATCCAGCGCCCGAATGTCCCCTGGACTGCTCTGCAGTGACCCTAGATTGTTCCTGGACAGCCACCGCATACTAGGAGAATTTTGGGGGGCTATCCCCTGGTGAAGCAGCCACCCTGGACTCCTTGGTCAAAAGGCCTGCCAGGACCTCTTTCTACGCTGTGGCAAAAATCTGGCTCCTTGTGCCAAAGGCATCATCCATGGCTCCCCAGGCAGAATGCAACCCTAGGGCTCCCAAGACCGAGGGTACCTCCCTGGCTACCCAAGCTGCCAGACCCTTCCTGATTCCATGTCTGTTAGCATCTTCCTAGAGGCTCCTGCACGACCTCCAGGATGCTCCACCCTCTCCCTGATGGATTGAAGTTGGGGGACTAGCTTTTTTTCAGGAGGGGGAGTAATGTCACAGTTGTGTTGTTTCCTTGTGTTTCCCTTTGTGACTGTTTTGCCCTTGGATTCAGATTTCTCCAATCCTCCATGCTCCCTCACCTGTGTTTCATCTTATGTCACCTGTCGCTTTTCAGTCCTCAACCCACCTGTCAACAATCCCATCATTAAATAACAACAAATTCATTAACACTACATTTAATTTGTATCATTTTTAGAGAACTTTTTGCTGTAAATAATTTCTCACTATATGTTCAAGAGAAGCCCAAGCAGAACACGTTCAGAAAGATTGAGAGGATCTTCTCGGTCTCTAAGAGGCCTTTCTGGACCCCACCCCCTGTTGACATCCCAAAGTATATCCATCAGGAACACAAAGATCCAATATGACAAGTGTGGTACAAGTAAAATATTTAAGTAGCTACACAGAAGGTAAATAATGAGGTTTTGTAATTTTGTAATGTTTAATGAAAAATAATCATTAAAAACTTTTCCTTTGGGGATATAGGACTACTTATAAGTTATTTAGGATGATTTTTTGAGAACATTCTTTGCATGAATTTGAATTTTCTTCAGAACAATCTTAAGAGACAAGATAAGAATATTTTTTTGGGAAACAAAATATTCTTAACATTTTCTGTAATTTGTAATTTAGAGGTATTTCATCTTTAGAATGTTTCATGAATCCAGCGCCTGGACTCTATGTCTCATGTTGTCTGATCTCGTCATTGTACAGTTCCATGTTAATGTCTTTGGTAGTTCGGGGTATCCTTGTTGCTTTCTCCTATTTATATTTTTAAAATAATTTATTATTTGACTCATTGCATCTTCCTTGTTTTAGGTACTTAACTGTGAAGGTTATAGTGAACAAACAAGTTTTTAAAACAATTATTTTGTTTTTCTCACCAAGCTTTTTTGCATTGCATTATGGTATTGCTTAACCCAGTTAAGAAATAGGTGACACTGTCTAAATTTGTAGTTTTTAGATTTCGCAACACATCAGCTGTCTTACCTAAGATGCATTCGTAAGAAAAATAGGACTTCCAAAACAAATTTTTTGCTGTTGCTGCGTTGGTCTTTACCGTGACCACCATTTTCCTCCCACTGTCATGTTGATCCTGGTTCTTAAAGACCTGTGAATTTCAGAAGGATGTGGATGGCAATTATCAACATGGATTCATCAGCCAAAGCGATTGTCGTTTGGATTGCTTTCCTAAGCTGAATAGCACGAACCAATATGTGTCATGACACACATAATGCTTATGTGCAGATTTTCTTTAGGACAGAGCAAGGTTTATTGTTATTTTAAGGGGCCTTCTAAGTAAAAGTTTGCAGTGTACAACATGAGTAAAGTACTATATACTTAGTGCCAATAAATAATAAAGGAACACGTTTACAGCTTAATGAAACTTCATTCACACAAGTGTTCGACAATCTATAGCCTCACTTCAGATCCAGTTAAATGTCCAACTCTGTCTTCTGTGGAACACTAAAGAAGATAATTGTCAGTGGTTGGGGTTATAAAACATGGCCAATTTTTATTTGGTTACCAACATTCTTTAAAATATCTTCTTTTGTGTTCTGCAGAATAAACTTTAATGTTTTTTCTAATCGTATAGGTTTGAAAATATTTGGCGTGAAAATTGTGTGCCAACTTTTATTCATGCATTAACCCTCTGAAGTGATGCCATTATTTACCTTTCATTTCAAACATTTACGACTTTTTTCTTCTGCAGAACGGAAATATGATATTTTATAAGATAGTTTATAACCAAACAGCAGTAGCGCCCATTTGTGGACACAAAATCATTGCAAGGGAAAGGGTGCCAAGTATTATCTTCAAAAAACACCTAAAAACTCATCTTTTCCGGCTACACCTAACTCACTAACTCACTTCTTTTCTAACCTACTCACTCTATCAAAAAAAAAAATAATACTTTTGTAACTTCTCTGTGTAACTTGGTAGCATTGTTGTAGCACTTGTTCACCTATTGTTGTATCGGCTATTTACCGCTTCATTGTCTCCTCGACTATTGTAAGTCGCTTTGGATAAAAGCATCTGCTAAATGCCTAAATGTAAATGTAAATGTAAATGTATTCTTCAAGTATCTTTTCCTGTGTTCTGCGAAACAGGTCAAACAGGCTTAAAATGACAAGATGGTGAGTACATGATGACACGATTGATATTTTTAGGTGAACTATGACTTTAATACATTTGTTATTTTATTTAATACATTTGTTATTTTTTTACCAGTCATATGTATGAGCAAAAATGTGAAAAGTTATAAGATCACATTATGCATTCAACAGGAATGTCCTCACATGGTGCTGAATCCAATTTTGGTTTAGCAAGACTTTAAAAAATTTAATGTTTGATAATTTTTCTGCCCTTTTCTTAATGAGTCAAGATTTTGTGTTTTAATAAAAACTCTGGATGAAAAACATCACATAAAGTCACATGTTTGCAGGTTGACATTGTATTGAATTTCAGTTGCCAATGGGTACATTGAATTTAGCAATGTATTAATTTTTGTTGTTTTTATTTCATAAGAAGTTATAGATCATCGCAACATTTCACATTCATGCAGCTTTACACCCTAACTCATACTTAATATATGTTAAAGGACATAATGCATGAGTGGGCAGGGTTCACTTCTGTTTAGCCAATCATTGGCAATGCCTCAGCAGGCATGGTCCGGTTTCATTTTACAGTTTCTCTGTCACACAGCTTGTTTTGACGCACACACATTTCCTCCTATACTCACATTTGCACCTGACACTTCAAGGAGGTTGAGGAGTTGCTACTGAATGTGAGCTCCGAAACGCATGAAGAAGAAGATAAAGAAGTTAAAGATTTTTTGGCTGTGTGCATCTTCTCTTTTTATTGGGATCTCATTAAGTTTTACATGCTGCTCCCATTTGGAGTAACCTGTTGGAAGTTGGAATCATGGCCGGATAACAGATCTAGGACCAGGAAAGAGACCCCTATTCTGCAGACCAATACAAATCTTTCCATATCTGACTATGTGCACTGCATAACCATCCATGAAACGATTCAGTAGCTTCAGAGGGACCAAAAAGCGTAAAGACCAGGATGGCAGAACAGGGAGGCGTCAGTCAGAGCCCCATGGCACTCTGGGAAAAAGTAAGATGGGTAAATAAATTTTTCTGAATTGTTTTGATTGAGCAGCATGTAAAAAAGTCTAACATCAGCAAAAGTCTAACATCAGTATTTTTTTTTTGGTTTGACTGTTTAAGTCAGTATTTACATGAGACTTGCATAGGCTTTTGCATAGTTTTGTACATTATATAAATGCATAGATATTACATTCGATAACTAAAGTCAAATCTGTATTTAGGTTTAGAAAATTCATTTCTCATCTTTCATATGTCTGCTCAACCAAAGCTCTCCCGACACAAGAAATCAAATTTCCTTCGATCAGTAAGAAAAGACCATTAAAACCCACTTCCGGTGAATTGTATGAGATGTAAATCTTGAGTAATCTAAAGTCCATTTCTTGACGTACCGTGCAAGACGTTTACAGGAAACCTGAAGACCAGAAGCTCTCATGTATTCATTACACAGTAGAAAGGAAAAGCTGACTTTCTCGTAAAAAGATATCCTTTCACCCCTGAATCTTGGATTTAATCCAGATTGGCTCATGCTTGGATACAGTTTTCCTGGTTTTAAAAATGTACTGTAAGAAATAGTTGAATCTGCTTTATTTAGGCTGTTCAAAGCGGATGTTTTGTTTCCTGTTAATGTTTCGTTTAAACATTGTGAAAGGTTGATCCTGCGATGCTAATAATGGGAATCATTATAAATAGTCTGAGTGTGAGTTTCAGTGGAACTCATTAAAAATATAAAAGCGATCTTTCAGGCAAAGTGCTAACAAGGGTTTGATACTGCAAATTGGACCGGATGCACAAGACAACCACAAATACACGGCCATTCATTGACATATTGTGCTTCATCTTAAAGGGATGGTTCGCTCAAAATGTTTTGTCTTTATTATCTCAACTTTGTGTCAGGTAAACCTGTATAACTTGCTTATGCTGATCTTTCAGATAATGTAAGTTATATTTATGGCCTATTCTGTTCCTCAAAAGAAAGAAAGTCATATTGCCTATCTGTATTTTATATGAGCATTTTTGTTTGATTAATTGTTTAATTGGTCTTTATTTTGTACCCGGAACAACTCAGTCTAATTTATTAGTTGTGTACGTGTATTAATGTGAACACAAATGTGCATTTTGGAATTTTAATAGGATCAGCATCACTGTATTAATTCTATATTACCTTTATTACCTGTGTTCACTTTTTTCATGATAACTTTTACAATACTTTGCATGGACACATTAACCTTCAAAGCTGAAGTGTCAAGGTTGATAAGAGGTTAATTAACAGGGGTCAGAGGCCATAAATCACTGAGGATAAAGTTTAACTGTTTCCTAAAGGTTAAAAATCAAAGGAGGGCAGGCAGCTTCTTAAAATCTAATTAATACCATACACAAAATTAATATTCATAATACATTCTTTGCATATTAGGGTATTGCACTCAAAAAATATATTTGGAAGAATATTAGTAATTGAAAGGGTTCACCAGTACTGTCAGTTGCTAACATTCTCATTTTTCAGTCAACCGAACAAAGAAATGTATACAGATTTGGAACTTTTGAATCTCTTATTCATGACAGTAAAGAGTCCCTTTACAGCATTTAAAACAAATCTCACATGATCAACAAACTCTCAGTTTTGGAGAATGATGACGAAGACTAAGCTGGGAAGCAGCAGTCAGAGATTTCTGTGGCCTCGTCTCCTATTTCTCAAAGTGAATTTCACTCCTCGGCCATTAAATCGACCTCGGAGGTTTTAAATGAGATTCACAGTCCTGGCGGTTTATGAAAAACCCACATCAGAATAATATTTCAATGAAGAATGCCAGGAGCAATAACATTAGAGGAGAATCACTTGGGTTTTACCTGGCCCAAAAGTAATGTTTGAATTAAACATAACAGGGTTTTGGTGATCACCCAATAACACAGCAGTAGACATGAGATGAGTCTGCGAGCCAGCCTGTTTCTAGCTGGGATTTGATGCGATCATATTCTTTAAATGTGTTAAAATGATTTTAATAGTGATATGGCATCATAATCTGAAACTTTTATTACTTATGAGTACAGTTTTATTTAATAAAGACCTGTTGTGGGTGTGCGATTTAAAAGAACTGAATATCTTGTGTTCTGGATCCCTGGGACCTGTAGTAAACAACATCCAGATATATTACACAGTTAGAGTAATAGATTGTTATAGATGGCATAAATTAGATAGTTTGTGTTTAACCTACATTATTATAATGAAAATGCATTTACATTTAATAGAGGAACACTTTATTACATATTTTATGTTTGCGTGCCTGTGAAAATCAAGTTTATATCATTTTTTTGTAATCGTCTTTTTCATACATGAATCATTTTATACAATGTGAAGAACGTTCTATGAGAAAACAAATTTTATATCTTTAATATAGACTGAGTAAGACCAGGTCAAAGATTGAAGTTATACTGAAATTAAAAGGTTAAATCTAACTTTTCTCTGAACTTGATTTTCCAACTTAAGTATTAAGTGTCACATAGTATGCCTTTTTCAGTTTGTAAAATGTGTAATAATTGAAATAGACAATTAACAAATACAAAAATTCATAAAAAGAAAAAGTGAAGCCTTTCAAAAAACCTAATAAATGCATATTCTTATGTTTTGCATTTTCATTATTAGGCTGAATTTATATATTAAAATGTCAAAAAGTGATGATAACACCCATTTTATAATTCTGTTTTTGAGCCCTACACGCTTTCATCCCACTCTGAAGCCTCAAAAAAGATTCGGCATGATGTCATTTGAATTGAATAAGAAAAAAAACAGCACTCACATTCTGTGTGCTATAGCGATCATGTGACTGTGTGGTCCTGATGATGGTCCATGATCTCTGTGGATACGTGATAATTAAGATTCCCTGTGGATGCAGGAAGATGGGGAGAGAGATGCTTGATGACATCATCACAAAAGACTTGCTCATTTCAGCTCTCTTCGTGTTCCTCCTCCGATTCTTTGTATTCCTTTTATGTGTCGTGTTTACAGGCCGATGCCTTACCGCAATAAAATCCGCTTTTTACTCATTCAGCAGCCGTGTGTTCTCGGCTGGGAAAAGATAATGGCTTGTGCGGCGGCTTGAAGGAGACATGGATGCTTGTAAATCATTTTGCATTCGATTTCCTGTTCGTTCTTTCAGGATTTATGAATAGTTTTAATAAATTGGATCAAATTCGAAGGTGGATGGATAGATCTAAATAGATGGATAGATGGATAGAATGGATGTGATTTTGGCAGGTAAATCATACCTCACTGGCTTGCTGACGGGATCCCAGTCAATGCAGGCAGGGCTACATTTCACTCTCTTATCGACTCATCAATGCAGAAACCCAATAAGTTTCCTCCACACAGCACCCTGTGAGAACAAGCTTCTTTCTCAAGGCAGTGCAACTGAATCCAGACAGCAGAGAGGATACAACGCAGAACTGGGTCACGTTCACACAAAAGCGTTCGGGGCAATTACCAAAATCCAATTAGAAGTACCACAACAAGATTGATTTGATCATTTAACGGCCAGTGAACGCACAAAACATATCTAAAACAGACAGGCCAATTACTCAGACTGCTGGTGTGAAGAACACTAGGCAGAACTTGGACAAAGGTGTCATTTTTGGTGCCCTGCCATGCATTGGAACAACTGTTTAGTCTACGCAAGCTATAGCAATAAACACGCAGATGTGTTTTATCGCTGATGTACTCGAAGGCTGTAATGCCAGTCTTTTTTCCTTTGAAGCATTTTCTGCAGTATAGAGGGAAAAGCTTGCAGGAAACACAGCATGAAATCTGCTGCCTGCAATAGCAGATGAAGTGTGAAATGAGGTGATAAAACTCTGCTCTCCACACCGCCTGCGGTTCAGACCTTATGGACCTTTCTATTTCTGCAGGCGGGGTTCAGAGCTTGCTACAGGTACTTGTGGTGTTTAAGTGGCGATCGCATGTAAATCATCCTTACAGAGCAGGGAACAAGATACAGAGATTTTACGGGTGTGCACTGTAAAGAAATCAAGTCAGTTAATAGATATTTTACAGCTCTTACATATCTACTATTGTGATGAAACAAACAGGACATACAAATTGTACAGCTTAACCAAAAATTAAAATTCTGTCATCATTTACTTACCCTCTTGACATTTCAAACCTGCTCGACTTTCGTTTCGGAAAAAACACGGAAGAAGATACTTCGAAGAAAACATGAAACCAAGCATCACTCATTCACTTCCATTGTTTAGAAATAAAATAAGTCATTTACATTTTTCAAATTGTCTTTATAGTGTTCTGTAGAAAAATTAATACGGTTTAGAATGACAAAACGAAGAGTAATTGATGGATGAATTTTCATATTTGGGTGATCTATTAATGATTAGCGTTAAACTTCTAAATGGATATGATCTTCCTGTTTCCGCAGCTTCAGGGATATCCTCGTCACCCAGCACTCCAACACAACTCACCAAGCATACTCCGTCATTTCTTGTGGAAGTCAGTCGTCATGACACAGTGCACCGTTCCTTATCTTCGCCCCTTGATACCAGACATCACCATAGCCCATCTTTTGCAAAACCTCCACCCAGTCCCTGCTCGGCGCCCATCTGCACCCCACGTGCGGTAAGTGGATCTTCACAGATCTTGTTCTCAGAGTGGTGCACATGATTGTTCGGAAAAAAAAACATTTATTATTTGTTTACATTTTTACTCACCCTCTTGACATTTCAAACCTTCCTGACTTGCTTCTGCAGAACTCATAAGATATTTTGAATAATGCTTGTATCCGAACAGTGGTGGCACACATTCGCATCGATTGTAAAGACACAAAACCAATGCAAGTCACTTAGTGTCTGTTGCCAACATTCTTCCAAATATCTACTTTGATGTTCTGTAAAAGAAAGTCATGCAGGTTTAAAATGAAAAGTGGGTCAGTAAATGTTTACAGAATTTACTGTATAGGGGAACGATCCCTTTAAATCTGTGTAAAATCAGTATTCGGTTGTCAAATTACTTCTTTCCTCTTGAAACTGCAAGTTTAAATTGATGTTCATGAGTCATCCGTATTTTTGGTCTGTTGTCGATAAAGAGAATGTTGTACTTCAGCAGACAAATATTTATGTTAAATTATCTTTTAACATATATGCTTTTAAAATATAAGTCATTTATTTTAAAGTGTAAATCTGTTTAAACACATTTAAATGAAGTCCAATATATATTAAATGTTGGTAAATTACGGTCAAATTCAAGTCTTAAGTTACATGCTTTATAAATGCGGTTAAATATTGTTGAGGTGTCATGTTCAATGAGGTCCATTTGTTAAAAACCGAGTTGGATGAATGACGTAGTATTTCTTTGCTCTATACCTCTACAGCCAAAAGCTTTCAAATATTCAACCCATCACGTCACTATTTCACAAGTTTTTTATTCGCCATTCACCCGTAAAATCCTGCCCACGACCAATCAGAGAGCGCGGAAGAGCACGAGCATCTTCATGTACATTCCAGGAGAGGAGATTGGTCATGAGCGCTGCTCACGGCCTACCCGCGGGAGCTCGACTTTATCCGTAAACAACCTTAAAGCCTTTATTAATGTGTGAAAACCAAATAGTTTAAGAGATATAAACAATCTGATTCTACGCTACAAGTACTGGAGATTACCAAAAGATTGACAGAAACTGCCTCTGATACCCCTCCTTTAAAATGCTGCGTCTTGATAACACTAACACTGTTGATAGATCCGATTCTGTTATTGATTCTGACTGTTTTTCACATTCACATGCCAAAGTCAATACTGCAGTCACCATCTACATTGCTGTTGTCCGAGCCTCCTGCCCGCTAATCTCAAAAGCGGTCCAAGGCTTGACTCAGCAGATGTGTTGTCAATAACTCTTGCTCATCATCATCCTCCATATAACCTTCTTAAATCATGCTTTCGTATTAGGAAAGAAACCCTTCTTGGCAGGCCCCAACCCCACCTTCCCACACAATAATCTATGACCATTTTGAGAAAAAAACGAAAATGGAAAACCTCTCAACAGAACGTGTCTCTTATTCCCATCGACCTGTAACGGAGTTGCCATCGCAGTCAGTACAGATGAACTATTACTGTTAGTCATCACATCTCTCGCTGTCTGCAAGGTTCATCACTTTCTGCTGTTTTTAAACCACAGATTTGAACTTTATTTTCTCTGTCGCCCATTATGAGTTTGTATACTTGATGCGTATTAGGGGTGGATTGTTCTTCTGTTTTGGGCTTTTTTCGGAAAGACACACCCAGTGATTCAACAGGCAGGAATTTTCACCAGATGCTGCCCTGAAAAAGAGAGTAAAGGCATTTTTGAAGACCAAACATCACCGTATTTATGCTGGAGCGTCTATAAGTTTGTGAGGTTCTAGAACTGTTTATTTCACAAGGGCTCAATTAGGGTGTCTAATTGCTTCCTCTTTAAAGTTTGTGGGGTTTATAAGGCCAATTCTTTTTATGTATATACATTTATTTTATTTGTAATGACAGATGACTTTTTAATAATAACTGGGACTTGGTTTTCTCACGAATCAGAATTGGCTTGGTTTGGAATATCTATACGATATATGAAGAAACATTTGTGATCCTCTCGTTAAAACCAGGATAAAGTCAGAAAATGAAAAAGCATTAAAATAATTTCACAAGGGTAATACCAAGTATAATAATATTTTATACTCTCATTTGGTCCTTCATATTGCGTTGAACAATTTTATGAATAAAAATGTAAATTCCCAAAAGTGATTTACATTTTATGATATAGATATCACATCTTCTGTAAAAAACTTATTATGCTCGGATGTAAATCCTTTTCATATCCGTGGGAAAATAATGAAGTTTTGCAGTATGAACAAATGTCACACTTCCTTATATTAAAGGATAAGCATGCATCTAAATATGTAAATATATTTTACTTTTAAAATGTTTCTTTGTAATATCGTTATTTTATTCCCAAGGCTAGTGCAAGAATAAAATGAAAGCATCTCCATATTTCCTGGAATATATTCTATAATAATAATAATAATAATAATAATAATTTAGTGCTGTTTGAATAAAATGAAAGCATCTATATATTTCCTGGAATATATTCTATAATAATAATAACAGTAATAATAATAATAATAATAATAATAATAATAATAATAATTTAGGGCTGTTTGAATAAAATGAAAGCATCTCCATATTTCCTGGAATATATTCAATAATAATAATAATAATAATAATAATAATTTAGTGCTGTTTGAATAAAATGAAAGCATCTATATATTTCCTGGAATATATTCTATAATAATAATAACAGTAATAATAATAATAATAATAATAATAATAATTTAGTGTTGTTTGAATAAAATGAAAGCATCTCCATATTTCCTGGAATATATTCTATAATAATAATAATAATAATAATAATAATAATAATAATAATAATAATAATAATGATAATAATAATAATAAAAATAAAAATAATCATAATCATAATCATAATCATAATCATAATCATAATAAAATAATGGTGAAATATTGGACACAGACGCTCAATCGGTGACAGCCAGCGACTGCAGCAAACTGGAACAGTCCATTTGGAAAGGAGGGGGGGTGGGTCTCCCATGACTGGTTTTACATTAGATGTTCGGGGACAGAATTGGAGATCACAGTACTGGGTTTGATTCGACACCGCGCATACAGAACCATTCGTGGGTGATACATTGTAACACTTTCAGCTACCGCGGGGATACATTGTAACACTTGCATCGCCATTGGAACTTCAGCGTTTGCGCTCGCTCCCTATCGCTCTCTCTCTCTCTCTCTCTCTCCCTATCTCTCCCTATCTCTCCCCCTCTCTCTCTCTCAACTCTGACAAGCTGCCGGTTCGAATCTCACGCGTCTCCACACCGTCTGCCAGGAGCATCTTGAGACCGTTTCGTGACTCACTCCTACATTTGCATTTATTCATTTATCACAAGTATTATCATTGCAGGGGTAAGGTGTCTTCAAGGACACTTCAGTCATTATCTGCTTGCGCTGGTATTCGAACCTGCAACCTTCTGCTTACAAGTCCAACTCTCTTCCCACCAGACCAAAACTGACCTCCTGCCTTTGGTTCACAGGTTCGTGCTTTATCTCAAGACATGCTGGAGAAACTCGATCTTGAGGATGAAGGTAAGACGTCTGGAGAAATCTGAATGGCCTTGGTGCTGAAATTGCCATCAGGAACCTGTTCTGTTGTTTATTCCTCATAGTGATTGAGATAGATTATGTTTAATTCCCATTCATAGTCTATGCAGATATGTATTTGTAGGTAGGTTCAATGTGGGACACTGTTTTCACTCAGGACTATGAGATTGACACCACACAGAGGGATTCCTAATAATGTTTCGGGATCCCCAGTCTTCATATCTAACCTGTTGGGTGTAGATGCGTCAGATGATGCTATTGGCTGCTGGCATCTCACCCACATCAAGGAGTTCCTCTGTAGTGAGGATAATGCTCATGGAACACTTCTGATGAAGGGAAATCCCTTTGATACAAGTTGTTTAGTAAAGATTTTAAAATATATTTTTGTAAGTTAACAGTAAAATGTTTTTATATCAGATAGAATCTTCTTGTCAAACAGTTTTGAGGATGAGGATCTCAACCTGTGTGGCAGGGCATAAAACAGATATATATGCATTTACATATACATATATAGGGCTATAAACGATTAATATACAAAACAAAACAAAAGTTTATGTTTACATAATATATATGTGTGTGTGTGTGTGTGTGTGTGTGTGTGTGTGTGTGTGTGTGTGTGTGTGTGTGTGTGTGTGTGTGTGTGTGTGTGTGTGTGTGTGTGTCTACTGTGCATATTAATCTCGCATTTCTAAACACATAACCATACATATATTTATTTAAGAAAAATTTAAAATATACAACTGATCAAATAATTATATATACATTCAATTACTGGAAAATGTAAATCAATTCATCTGTCTTTTGGGAAAATGAATTCCAAATGAATACACACACTACACAGACAATTATTTTGTAAACATAACATTTTATTTTGAATGAGATTAATCATCATATACATAAATAGTTTGACAGCCCTAAAATATAATAGAATATTGGAAATGTGAAAATGTGTCATCAGGAACGACTCAAACTCAACTCGAATAATGCTGCCATCTGGATGAGAGGGGAAAACAGATGCACTAAGAAATGAAATTCTATTAGAAATGAGTATAGTTTTTTTTATTATTTGAAGATAGATAACAATTAGGTATTAATATTCCCCCAGCCCTAAAAAATAGACCAAATGCTGCACGCCACATTTTCATTGGCCATGCTTTACATGACTGACAGGTGTTACAACCAGTCATGGTTTGTTTTGTGCTGCGTGGAAATGTCTCCACAGTATCAGACCGGTGTGCATTCAAAAACATGTCATATGTACACGAACAAACGTATATTCATTCATGCTAGACAACTTGATACTTTTAGCGTTTATCGTAATGAATAATTATTGCAAATTATGTAAACATTACTGCACGTCTCTCGGAAACCCTGTGGAAATCAACCAATCAGACGATGACTTAATTTAGTGTGTCCAGAAAAGAAGGCCTTGTGCATCAGACGTTCGGCCAAAGGGGTGTGATGTCTGACATCTGAGACTACACCAAAGGGGGAAACCAGCCCAAAAGCTGTTTTCAGGCTGGACGTTTACCTCCAGAGAAGCCGTTTTCAGGCAATATTGAGCCAGTATGCCATACTGCGATGTGGCACTGCTGGTCTTACTGTTATTTATAAAGGCTTCTGGCAGCTGTTCTATAGCAGATGTACCTTTTTAGGAAATCATTGTAGAGCAGAAAGACTCTAATGCTGAGGAGGTTTAACCTGCCGAATTGCCCTTTCACATTGATATATTTCTAAAACTCTTACCTTCACATCACAACCAGTCATATACCCGTTTGCTGTAAAACTACGGGATGTTTGGAGGTTACACTAAGGGTAGAAAGTTTTGGAGAAGCCTTCAAATGCTTATGAATCATTAACCTCAATAACACAGTTTTTAGCTGTTGAAGGCTTTTAAAAGCAGGCTGGCGTGGCATTGGCAAACCAAGGTTGGCACTTTTTGAAGTATTATGTGCTAGATTTAGAGGCGCTTTTATTAAGATGTCTGAAGGCATGGGTTTTAAATATGCTGTAATGCATTCCAGCGGAGCTTGGCGCGTCGATCTAATAGCATGTGAAAGTCTTTTCTACAACAAAAGATTCATTCTGCACTAATTCACTTCTTTCAATAACCACGGTGGACGTTGGCCAAAGTGTCATGCCTTTGTTTGGGGTAAATCCAAACGCTCAGGCTTTCTAAATAGCTTTCTGTTGCAGTTGGATTGAGGAAGATTTCCCTAAATAATGATAAGCATAAATAGAAGTGTTACAGTGAGGTTGAATTGTTGTAGTTTCTTTCAAATCCCCTTCAGAAAAGTTCTTTAACCATACTGTTTTATTTCATTGTGTTTCCATGAGCCAACTGTGCTCTAATGGTGCAAAATAATTAGAACCAAAGCTTTTATTGGACTGTGAGGGAGTTACCAGCATCAACAGAGTCAACAAAGTGTTTGGGCCGGTAAAGTACTGAAAATCCACAGCAGATGGCCAGAGCTGTGAGTCAGATGTAGATGTTCTCCAAAAGCACTGATAAAAAAAGAAAGATGTCTTTGCATTGGATCGGAAGTGGGAGGAAACTGTCAGTCAAGATGCACTAAGTCATTGAGTCAATGAAGACGTTTTTCTTCAGATTGATGCCGCAAACGCTACATGAAGAAGCACAGCCAAACATTTCTCTATTGTTTTTAGTCTAGGCCGCTTTGGAGGAAACAGTTCGGTGTCTAATAATACAACTGTAAGAATTACCATGGCAACTGGCGACACTAGGTTGGATGCTGTTGAAAAGCACAACGCGAGAGCAGTTCAACAGGGTCAGGTCATCCATTTGTATCACACTTGTAAGGTCCAAAAAGCCTGAGTCACTATTACTGTTGCTAATCCTTATGGTTGGATCTGACTTACGCATTTATAAATGTAAAATATATGATATGAAAAATATGATTGGAAGCGAGGCTTTTTTTGGCAACAAACCTTTTAAAGACTTGCGCAAAAATGAATATTGGGTTTCAGTTTTTTAGCATAATGTTTATTCATTCTGCTGAACAATATAAAAAGCATTAAAAATATGAATGTGTTATTTTGATTCTTTTCAATACTGATGCATTCAGTTGTTGTTAATTTGTGTCTTTTCAGGTGTTGAACAATCCGAGAGTGACATTTACATGCGTTTCATGAAGTCACATAAGTGCTATGACATCGTTCCTACCAGCTCCAAACTCGTGGTGTTTGACACAACACTGCAGGTAAAAGTTCTGGATGTTACATACGACACACGTTAGATTTATGACTCAAAAATTAAGAATGGTTTAGAAATGTTTTTTTAAACCATTGATTATTCTTGATTTGAATCAAACTTCTAACTCTCCTATGAAATATCTACAACAGACATAAATTAACCTTCAAATCTGTTATCAAGTCTGTATTTGGACTTTGCCTAAATATGAAATGACTAGATTTTCTATAAAGTCAAATGTGGGACAACGGACTAAAATGTCTTTGCTAATATGTCACTATTCTGGTTTCATCTTTACAAGCACTTTTTGTGGTGTATTTTATCACATCACTTTATTCTACAACATCAGCATGTTTCAAATCACATGCTTTCCAAAACTCCTCCATCAGAGTTTATTACAGGGACCACTATCCTCCATCGCTGTAAATATTTGATAAAACCAAGATGAATGGTCCTTGTTGTTTCTTTAGCCGTGGAATTGTTTTGGACAGAAGGTCGCTTCTGTATAGGGGTGATATACTAGCCGTCAGACCCCTCACCCGGTTCGAAACAGTTTCCATACATCATAGGAGCGTGCCCTGGGGATCGTTTCATTATGTGTCTACACAAGGCTCGATTAATGTTTTATAATCTGGGATTGAGCTCAAGCAGCATCCAAGAAGGGAGAAAGACGCTCCCATGATTAATTTAAGAATGTCTTTGATATGCAATGATTAATGCTTTGTTTAGCTCCATGACATTATCGGCAGTGCTTGAATGGAACGACTATACCAAACGTATTTTCCCGTGTTTGAAACTGAAGATTTTGTAATATTTAACAAAGTTGTTTATCTTTATTTAATTTGC
Source organism: Triplophysa yarkandensis (assembly GCA_033220385.1). NCBI lineage: Eukaryota > Metazoa > Chordata > Actinopteri > Cypriniformes > Nemacheilidae > Triplophysa > Triplophysa yarkandensis. The sequence continues at coordinate 12,673,738 of CM065676.1, read as the reverse complement.
TGTTAAAATGATATTGCAGTTAATGGGCAGAACAGCAGAATTGGTAATATTTATATAGTTCTTTTCACAGTACACAGAGTGAATCAATGTTTCAACATGTTTTTACATTTTAGTCATATCCATGCCATACTTTCCTTATTGTCGAGTCTGAATCAAAAAGTTTTTTTTTCTGCATGTCTGTATAAGCCTGGTTAGGTGATGTACATAACTTGGTTATCGTACCATACACTATGGGTATCCATGATTTTTAAGATAATGGAAAAATTCATGAAGGGAATTGTGGCAGTTTGCAGATAAGATTTTGTTGCATAACGCATGTGTAAATGTCTGTATTTTGCTAAAAGAGTATATCTTTATGGAGAGTGTTTAGTTTCAGTTTAATCTTTTGTTTTTTTTCATATGTTCGCACTGAATTATTTACAAAATAAATGTAATGCTTTTGCTCAGGACTGTCTGTACTTTATATATTTGCATATTGCATTTGTATACTGCAATCTTATTGTTTGGAGTAAAGAGCACACCCTTACTGTTACTGTTATTATTATTATTATTATTATTATAATTATTAATATTTTAGTTTGCACTATTGCAAACAAAGAAACTGAAATAATATTTTACATTTAAAAAGTCTCTTATTTTAAAGGTGAAAAAGGCATTTTTTGCTTTGGTGGCCAATGGAGTTCGGGCCGCCCCGCTGTGGGAGACCAAGAAACAGAGTTTTGTTGGTAAGTATATTTAAATAAGACCATTAAATAAAATGTTTATACATTAAGTGGCAAGGGATATTTCGGAAGAAAGGAGAATCCCATCTGAGAAATGTTTGGAAAGAGCCGTTATTGCTGCTGAATTTCTCAGTACCCATTGGTTACTTTTATCTTATCAGCCTCCAAATAAGTTTTCCTTATCGAAAGCTTCTTAAACCAAGGCTTGTAAGTGAAGCTGGTCCTTGGTACTCTCTCTAAGAGGGTGTAACATATACATCAAGATCTCTGTGGCCTAGAAGAGATTCAGACAGGAGATGATCCTCCCTGTCACCCTCCACAGCGCCCGCCAGTCCACTGATACAGAGTCTTATCTGTTACCATGACAAAACCTGCCCAAAATAGCAGCGTGTGCTGACCGGTGTGGCGTTCTCCTCTGAGTAATGATCCCATTCTGTAAAGCCAAATTAGCAGGTGCAAGCATTCAGGCATTCCATGCAAGAATTTGGAGGAAGTGACACAGCTTTTAATAAAAATAACAGAAAACACGTGGCATTACAAGAGTGTGTGATGTTTAAGTTACGTTATTTTGAATTTATCACTTGACGGATGTTAGGTGTTTTTATATTTGTTTATTAATATTTAGTTATTATTGATTTTTATTATTATATGTTTTTATATAGTATTTTTTATGTAGAACATTTCATTACAAATCTACAAGAATCTTAAATATTTAAAAAAAATCACATTTGTTTTTATTCCTTTATGCTTATTGCTTCCTCAAATATAAAAAACATACAATTTAATTCTATTTTTAAAAATTGAAAAAAAAATCTGGATCTAATTTAGTGAAACTCGGAAAATAAACTTTTTCTAAGTTTGCTTGTTCTCCGCCCTATCTTAGATCTTAAATCTCACTTGTTCTTGAGAACCAAAAAAAATACTGTGAAAATTTTCTGGATAAGGTCATCACGACTAAATCCTTTACTGTAGCCCTGGTCTCTATTAAAAATCTCTATTACCCATAAGTCTTAATCTATTAATACTCATACTTTCATTATTAAAAAGTCCTGCTGGGAGAACCTTTCAACACCAACCACAGGGATCGTATGAGTCATCGCAGATGAAATGCATGAATGTATCATTCAACCCACCCCGAGTGCCAAACTGAGCAACTCTTTCCATTAAAAATAAAATATTTAACTGTAAATAGACATCCTCCTAGGCATCTAGGGACAGTTTATGTTCTCTGTAGAGGGCCAAATGTGAAAAATACCTGACAAACTACAGGATACAACTCTCCAAAACACACACCATCAACAGGCAGCTATCAAACACTGTGTCGGATGTGTTTTAAAGATAATGCTTTCTAAATCTAATCTCTGTCTCATAAAGACTCGTGTTTCCTGCTTGGCATAGCCAGCTCTGCTTGAATGTGCTGTTTAAGTTGACTGTTTTGCTCGAATTGTTTGTGTTCCGGAGGCTTCTGATCTGTTTCGGTCTACTGTGGTTTCTGTAAGCCTCTCAGTGTGGGTAAACAGGCCATTTAAGTGCACTTAGGTGCTGACTCACTCGCAGATCCAGGACTGAAAACAGCACTAGATTCTTTGAGAGAGTGAGTGTGAGAGAGATGTATTCTATTGTATTGTATTGAAACAAACCAATGCAAGTGAATGAGTGTCAGTCACCAACATTCTTCAAAATATCTTCTTGTATCCATCCAAAAATGCCATGAAGGCTAAGCAAGAGATGACGGAATTTCACTTTAATAATTATGCTCCCTCATGTAGTACAAGAAAAGATCTTTGGAGCAATGTCTCTGTGGTTTTGTGTCTATACAACGGAAGGACCCTGTTTTTGGTTAGAAACATTCTTCATTAAATCTTACGGGACGGTTTCAAAGGATTCGAACCTGCAACCTTCTGTTTTCAACTCACTAACCACCAGACCACATCTGATTTATTAAAGCAAATCTGAACGAAGCGTTTTTAATAGAATGCATTTGAACTGTCTCTCCATCACATCATGAAGAAGCAAAAACCCTCTCTCCAATGTCTGTTCTGGGCTCATGTGGGTCAGCTCGACAGATATAAATACACCCTAACATTTCCTCACCTTTAATGAATAGAGTGATTTCACTGTTGCACAAAGACTCCTCTTGAACCGATTTATTCCCAATGTCTATATTTAGACTTGATGGCTTATTTTTAATCCCATCCTGTCGTCTAGGAGTCATCATCATTGATATGTGATCACGCATTGTTGTTATGTGGACCATTAGTCAGACAGTGTTCTGATGTTAAACTGTGACAGTTTCCTTGTGTCGCAGTAGCTGAACGTTAAGAAAATACCTAAAGTGTGCCGAAGGGAGTAAATGGGAACGGAATTTTCGTTTTTAGGTGAACTGTCACTTTAAATGTGCTTTCTTTTAATTAGTTGGTACAGCTTGATAGGATCTACTTTTTATAACATAAATATATATATCACCTACAAGCAGAAACTTCAGTTCTAATCATTGTTACATTTGACCAATTTTGAAAAGATATTTTGAGAAATGTCTCTTGTCCATACAACGGAAATTAATGTGGGCCTGTGTTTGCTATAAATGATCATAGTATTTTTGTTTTTGAGTTTACTAACCCTTTCAGATGTGTGCATCTGGGTTGAAATCTTTTTTTTTCACACCACCCCTTCACACTCCGCTTCAGCTCACAGCTGGCACAGCGCCACTCTCCGTAGGGACCTATTCCTAGCTCAAAGAACTCCACTGTACTCTCAGAAAGCAAACTGTCATCGAAGGCCCCACGTTTTCTCTCTCACCTCCATTCTCTGTGGACAAACACTCGCTTTATGTTTATGGGTGGTCTGCATGGTATTCTCTGAATCTTAATATATTTTTTCTTTTTTTCTTCTTCAGGCATGTTAACCATCACAGACTTCATCAATATACTTCACAGATACTACAAATCACCTATGGTAAGTCATGTGCTCTTTGTAATGGTTTTATTATGGGTCGCAGCGTCAGGCGATTAAATAACCTGCAACGCTCCATCATGTCTACATTCACTCTCACTACTGGATCACTCTCAAAGCTCAAAAAATAAGCACATGGCTTTTCAGAAAGATTAATCATGCTTTTGTGTGATGAAGACACAAACAGACACAGGCGTAGACAAAGATGTTAAATAGAGACTAGAAAATAAATTATTATTCTGCTTGCATCAATTATAAAGTTATACTTGAGCATATTTATTCATTTATGATGAGTCAAAGTCTCAGAGTCCTCATACATCTTCCAGCTCATCAGTATTCAGATGTTCTTGAACCTTGTTTAAGCACTCAGGATAAAAGCAGCATCTGATGTTTTCCGCAGAGACTAGAAGTGTTGAAGACACTTCTGCTGGCACAGCTGTGGCTTTGTTACTTTATGTTCCGCATTTGCCATTTTATCATAGTCAATGTCATTTATACAGACTGTGTTTTTGTGCTTTTTGCTTATTTAACTAAAATTGTTGGTTAAATTACATTATTTAGATATATTTTATTCAAATAATAATACTCTTTTTATTTTTATCTTAACATTTTCTTGTAATATACCTACTATTGAACAAAACCATTGACTCCATAATGTTATATGATTCAAATAGGATTCATTTTTTCTATATATCAGCCATTACCTCAAAACATGACGGCTTTTTATTGCTGTTAATGCATTATAATTTGTTAATAGAAACTGCATAAATATATACCAACATATTAAAACACAACTTATATTCCCATAACATAAACATTATTTGTAACCAAACAACAAATGACAGCACATTTGAATTCCATTGTTTGGACATTTCTCAAAATATCTTCTTGTATGTGTCACACAGAGAAAAGTTTGTTGTAGAAATCATGCTGGGGCTGGTCTGAAAACCTTTTTTTTGGTCTTCAAATATTCAGTAGTTTTTAAAATTGAATATTTCAAAGCTTCAGAGGGAGGGGCTAAACATATTCTCATCTCTAAAATATAAGCAGGAATATCTGTGTGTGTCTGACATGTTTATTTAGTGGACAATTGCAACTGACGCAATCCACACGTTAAGAACTGATAAACGTATAATAAATGAAAGAACAGAATGGGCCCAATGCCAGGCTCTTAAAGCATATAAACCCCTGAAGGGGGTACAGCAGTTACACACATGTCTGTTACATCAATCATTTAAATCAAGTAAATAATATTCTTCTATCAAACAAATCTCTCCCAAATTAACCCAAGGAAATTTTTGATGCCATGAAAAGCTTGATTTTCTGTGTGTGTTTTTGTTTTATTTCTTACAAAACTGATAGACTTGTTACTTACATTTTTGACACATTGACTTTGTTTTGGTCTGCACATTTGGCCTCGGTGACATAGATCGTGATGTACATATCATTCATGGTTTTTTTTATTGTGAAATTTAAGATCAGAAATGTCCATCATGTGTCAGATGCGCATTTTTGATGCGATCAAGCGGTGTTCTGTTTCTTAGCAACAATCAAAACATTTTTCTAATTTAATGTAATACAGAAACGAAACGAAATATATTAATTGTTCCCCCTTGAATGGCAGTTACAGTAAGAGTGAGTGTGAGCCTAAATCTGCATTTAAGCACAGTGCAGATTTCAACCTGTGCCTAAAGGAACTACAAAAATTACTTCAAACAATGTTTTTAAAATGAATTTTATAATGAAACGAAAATACTGAATTATTTACTTATCAATTCGCCATTAAAACATTTAATTGGCTGTGAAAAACACGTCAGGTGAAAACAAGCTTTAGTCTGGCTAAGTGTGAGAATTCTTATAGTCCTTTGGACTACGAGACGACTCATATCAGACAAGGACTGGCCTAAGTTATATTCATGGGACAATGAGAAACATTTCACAGGTTCAATGTCACATTTTAAAAATATTCAAATTTTACTTTAATTAGTCCATTTATTTAGTCCAGCCCTAGTTTATGCTTGTAGGTGAGATTTACATTTCTATGCAAAGGAAAGGTCATTTAGAACAAAAAGGTGACATCATGCTTCCCAATTGATAAACAGCCATCACATTTACATTTACATTTAGATTTAGTCATTTAGCAGACGCTTTTATCCAAAAAATTTAAAGTAATAGTTAAAAATTCTGTCATTTAGCCATTTTAGACCTGTTTAACTTTCTAACATCTGTAAAACACAATAGAAGATATTTCGAAGGAATTGGGTAACCAAATAGTCATACATGTTTGAAATTACAAGAATGTGAGTAAGAGCTCTTGGTGTGGTTTTGTTACTTGGCATGCTACAATAAAACCAGGAGAAGTCTTTTACCAGCATCTCTAAAGCCTCCAACATATCAGCAATAACCCAGTTTCTTCTCCCAGGGGTCTTTTGCATGTCCTGAAGCCGCTTACATGTGCACAAGCTCACACCTCCAGTCATCATTAGTTAAAATATGGATGCATGGACCAGTGTGTACACCTCATGCCTTCCTCAGAGATTAGTCATGTGGGTTCAGACATTATACCTGCATCAGCAGTGTGTGAGTCCTCATGTTAATTGGAGCTCTGGTGGGACACCTGCTGATGTGTCATTTTCAATTCATCAGCATTCTCACTCCTAAGGGTCATGGGTAAAATTCTATTAAAACAAAAGTTGTAATCTTTCACTTTTTGCAGAACACAAAAGAAGATATTTTGAAAAATGTCTGTCACCAAAACCAACAGTTTTATTTTATAGACATAAAACAAATGCAAGTCAATGGTGATCAACATTGTTCAAAATATCTTCTTTTGTGCTTTTTCAAACCCACACTGATTTTGAAATGTCCATTGTTGTTTAACAAAGTCTAATTTAAGATGGTGTTCAATTGGTTAATTAGGTCATGTTTTGTCTCTTGCTTTGGTTTAGGTACAAATTTATGAGCTTGAGGAGCACAAGATTGAGACGTGGAGAGGTGACAAACTCTTTTTTTTCTTCAATTTTTACTGTTTTGTCTTCCAAAACTTATTTACTTTTTATCGTGACAGAGCTTTATCTACAAGAAACATTTAAACCTTTAGTGAACATATCTCCAGATGCAAGGTAAGCAAGTTTATTTCTTTGTTATCTTCAAAAGCAATTTTTACATCCATGTTATAAGAAATGTCATGGTTTATGTTAAAAGATATTTGCAGTAATGGTTTTTATAGTATAGCTGTAGAGCAGGTTGAAAAACAAAGCAAGCACTAAATAATTCAGGGCACATCTTCTTGAAAGTCTGGAAGGACAGTATGCATCAAGACGGCTCAAGGTTCTTTTGAAGTCCTCTTTGTGTTGCTCGGGTCACTGCGTTAATATTGACTTTCTCTGGGTTTGTTTATCTTGTGCTTAAAGCCTATTTGATGCTGTGTATTCACTGATCAAAAACAAGATCCACCGGCTGCCCGTCATTGACCCTGTCAGTGGGAATGCACTTTACATTTTGACGCACAAGAGGATCCTCAAATTTCTCCAGCTGTTTGTAAGTGCAATTTTAAATGTTATATTTCAATAACGTGTTAATCCTTGCCCGACTGGGTTACATGTTAAAAATGCATTTTGTTTGTGTTTCTCAGGTGTGTGAGATGCCAAAGCCCGCTTTTATGAAACAGACACTGGAAGAGTTGAGCATCGGGACCTACAGCAACATTGCCTTTATTCACCCGGACACACAGATCATAAAAGCACTCAGTATCTTTGTCGAGAGGAGGGTGTCTGCTCTGCCTGTAGTCGATGAGTCAGGTAAGATTTAAGATGGCATTTTAAACTATTTTGCAAGAAACCAAAGGACCTGTTGAACATATCGATATAGCCTTGGAAGAAATTAAAACTAGTATTCTGCTGTTAATATCGTAGTGTTTAGGCAAAATTATTAGTTTTATTTATTAAGTGAACTTCTACAAATATTTCTTTCAAATGTAAAACAAAAATATTATTTTTTATTGTCAGAAATGTTGTAGAAAGATGCTGTGTTGTTTTTCTCACACCCTAAATACTGCAAGTTCATACTCTTTTAAACAATACAACTGTATTTGCCCATGTATTAGAAAATATTTTTTATTTGATAACATCAGTTAAATGTGTCATGCTGTCAGTCCTTCGTGTTGCTGAATGGCTTTTGTCAGTTGTGAGGTTTGATTTTTTTCAAACAGACACTGAAATGGAAATCAGAAATCGTCTTCTATGTTATGTGGTTGTATATATATCTAAATAAAAGTTTTATACACTCAAACTTAATTTTTAATTTTTTTTCAGGAAAAGTTGTAGATATTTATTCAAAATTTGATGTCATTGTAAGTATATTGTGTATTCATTTAATTTACTTTTAATCTTTTTATGCAGTTGATTGCTAATTATTTCACATAATTTTGAGTCACACTCCGTGTATGTCGTTGTGTTAAGAATCTTGCTGCTGAAAAGACATACAATAACCTGGACATCAGTGTGACTCAGGCGCTCATGCACAGGTCGCAGTACTTTGAAGGGGTCATGAAGTGCAACAGATTTGAAACACTGGAGACGATAGTAGATCGGATAGTCAAGGCAGAGGTGACACCTTTTTTAAAATTCAATTCTTTTTCTATTTTTGGTTGAACGATAATGCATCATCTTTATATTTTAAACCTGTGTGACATTCTTTCTTCTGCAGAACACAAATGAAGATATTTTGAAGAAAGTTGGTAACCAAACAGCAGTGGCATCCATTTACTTCTTTTGTCTGGATACATAAGCAATTCAAGTGAATGGGTGCCTGTTATCTACATTCTTCAAAATATCTTCTTTTGTGTCCTGTAGAAACTCATACAGGTTTACAATGACAAGAGAGTGAGTAAATGATAACATTTTCATTTTAGGGTGAACTGTCACTTTAAATATCTTATTCTCCTTGTTGGCGTTCTTCAGGTGCACAGACTGGTGGTGGTGGATGAGAACGCCAGCATAGTGGGCATCGTCTCTTTGTCGGACATCCTCCAGGCACTTGTTCTCAACCCTGCAGGTATAAACGCCCAGCATCCTTAGAGCTCATTTCCTGCAAGACACCTTACCCTCCACACCCTCCCGTCCGTACCACAGGTACGGAAGTGCATGCCATGCCACACCACAGCCTCTGAGGATGAGACGTAGCATGATGCAGATGATGCATGATCGTTGCCCGGATGCTGTGCATATGAATTCTCATAAGCCAGAAGATGGGTCTGCTTTTCGTGTCTGCAGAGCCAGACACCTGACACTGTTGTGAATCAACTATGCAATAGATATAACATGGCAAGTGTGTGTGCACTCCCCGCCTGTGATTTTGATAAATGAGACAGACACTTGTCGTGCCTCAGAGCCCCTCCCACTCCAGGACTATCTGCTGATGCATTGTGTCCTTCAGCTACACACACGGTGTCCTCTCAACACACATACACACATTCAATCATGCAGACCCAAGCACATCTCAGAGGAGTTCTGCTTTACAGTTGATTATACAGTAAGATGACATTTACATTACATTCATGCCTTTGGCAGATGATTCCAAAGAGGACTCATGTGGGAATGAAACCCATGACCCAATCACTAAGCATTAGTTTCCACATTGCTTTAATGCACGTAAAGCAAAGACAGATCTCTGTACCAAAGTCAGATATACGGATGTGATACACTTTGTCATCTTTATGGAAGAAACTTGAGAGGTTACGGTGTGCTGTGAGTGTCTGGCTGTGAATAAATAACACTGAATATTAATGGCTTCTGAGAAACTGTGTTATGAATGTTAAGTAGCAGATGTGATCCTTCTGATATTGCAAATAGTATGCATGAAGACATTTGGGTCTTTGCTTGGACTTCCAATGTGCATTGAGGGCAGTTTCAGGAGGTCTTGCCACATGCAGAATCACTGCATGGTATTTAGAAAGTTCCTATGTACAATATTGCACATTCACAGAACATTAATATTACCGTCAGGTGTAAAAGGGATTGTTCTTCCAGAAATTAAAAAGATTCTTCAGTATTTACTCACTCTAAAATCATTCAGTGTAACTTTCTTAATTGAAATAACATTGGTTAAAAAACACTCCTATTGTAGACACAAGGCACTGTGACATTTTTCAAAATATCTTCTTTTAGCATACAAGTTCGAAATTAAACGAGGGGGAGTAAATGGGTAAAGTATCCCTTTGAAGAGCATTAGACTCGCCAAAAGGTTTATTTTCGCAATTTTTCCCCCTGTATGGAGTAAACATTTGCCCACTAATGGTTATAAACAGAATTGCATTAGACAATTTAACATCTCTTTTCTTATATTTGCAGGTATGACCAGGAAGAGCAGTCAAGCAGAGACAGAGTGATGTTTGCCAGGATGTTGGGGTCATGTGACGTTGGTGTCGGAGCTAGTGGCGGCACACTGGAAGTCTTTGGGCCACGTTTACGGGTTAAAGATTGGATCCAGAATGCCGGGATGTGGTGTGAACGTGTGCTGTTGGAGGGCAAGAGAAGGCTTGACAGTTAGATCGGATGAACGGTTTATTAAACAAGAAGAACACGTGATGGTGTAGGTCAGTGAATCATCTCCCATTCAGAAGGATACTGTGAATTCCGCCTGGTGTATCTCACAAAGCTTCTGCACGTACACTATAATAAGTATACTCTAGCTAGACCTACAACTACGCCATCTGGTGTCCAAACTGGCCTTCAGATTGGCTGGACCAGATGAGATTATGGGCTATATCGTAACGGCCTCTATGGAGAGGGGGATGCGTTGCAGGTCATTCAGTAATAATCTCAGTATTCAGTGCATGTTACGACTGTTCATTCCTCTATATCTACAATTTTGTCTCATGGCTCATGAGCCCAGCTTTCCTGTATGTTACAGCCCGCCCCATTCACACAATCCCTCTCTAAATAAAGACAGAAATAGTTTCCTGTCTGTCTATGGTGCCTTCCGGTTATCGCCCATTACCGTTTTGCAAAAGAACAAGAGGAATGATTGAATGTCATAATGAATGTCAGAGTTGTTTAAAACCAAAAGACCCTCCCCTTTTTTATTCCCTTTTTTATTTATAGTGAAAATCTTATTCCTTCGCTTTGATTGAAGTTTGATGTTCATAATTCTGATGTTATGGACAAGATGCTGTAAATGATCATTCAAATGTTTATTTATTTATATTCAACACTTTTGTAATTTCAAAAGGAATATTTTGAGTGAGATGGTAAAAACTATAAAGTCCCTATGCAGTAAAACCACATTCTGATCAAAGACAACCCTCAATGCAATTTCAATTTATAATCCCACTTTTTTATTACCAGGACAGACATATTTATTGTATTGGTTGTAATGTAATGTTTTGTTTGCTGGAAATATTACAAACATTTTTTCAATACGTACGGTTTTATTTTGGTTATTGTTGTTGACACATTTTTAGAGTTTTGTCTATGTAAATGCACAACACTGTCATGAGAATACTATAGGATGATACAATGAAAAATGAGTTGTTGTTACATATGTACATCGGTTCCAAATGAGGAAGTGACATGGTCACGGTAAATCAACTTCATTTATTTATGTGGAATCAGTGTAAATGATCAAATTAAGTAATTCCAACCACCCACTTTTTTCAGAGTATCATCATACTTACAATCATGCTTACGTTGTTATTTTTATTTTACAGTTGAATAAAATAAAACTCTGGAAAAAGGTTTCTTGTATACATTATGTTTTTTAATGCTTGCTGATGTGTATTACAAGTAAAATACTGAAATAAGAATTAAACCAAAAATGCAATGGAGGCAGGTGCTCTTTCTTGTAGGAATCAACAGATGCTTCCAGTTTCAGGTCATGTGTCGCCAGATGCCCCAACACCTGTCTGGGAATTTTTCCACACCCTCTAAGCAAAGCAATTGTCCTTTATTATTAAACTGGTAAATCTTCACTCAAAAAATGTTGACTCTGTTTAAACATAAAATAATGTACAGGAAAAAAGTAAATTTAGAAGCTTTGAAATTAAATAAATATATTGTTTGAATTGTTGTATATGTAAGTGAAAATCCCATTCACTTAAATATTTCTATTATAATTCACAGAAAATATTGGTTTATATTACGAGTGTGTGTGTGTGTGTGTGTGTGTGTGTGTGTGTGTGTGTGTGTGTGTGTGTGTGTGTGTGTGTGTGTGTGTGTGTGTGTGTGTGTGTGTGTGTGTGTGTGTGTGTGTGTGTGTGTGTGTGTGTGTGTGTGTGTGTGATGTTTACCAAGCCACATTAGAAATCTAGATATTTTTTACAGTGTTGGGTAAAGTGAAATTAACACAAAGGATAACCCTTTATTTAATAATACTATGTTGCACTGAAAATGGGTTTCAGGAATTAATCAATATAATCAAATTGGTTCACTTTGATAGAGTTCATCAGGTTTAATTTAACACAAGTTCTATTACAGATTAAAAAAGAGAGGAACATTTTTTATAATGTGAAACTATTTTCCATGATTAAATAAAATAAAACCAAAGGGAACAATTTTCAGTCATCTCTGCCAAATTGAATGATGGTGCCAATGTCGGGAAAACTAACCACTTAAAGGATTCTATTAAATTGGCTGTGGAATATTGTTTAAGAGTTTCAACTATTATGTTAATAATATTAAAATAACCCTGCATTTATGGGTTGCAGGATTAATAAGGTTCATGTATCCCAATAGTTGGGGGGTTTTGATGGAAAAAAGTTTCCCCTTTAAATAAATTAAAAATACATGATGCATCTTTGACTTATTCAAATAACTATAGGTGTCCAAAATGATTTACACTGATTAAAGATCAGCTGCCTGAAAGATGCACAAATTCTGCGTTCCAGACCGTTTATCTGGCTCAATACAATAGATAGATAAAATACCATTCATCCCCAATAATTTAGTAAGAACATTTCACTGTTTATAGCAGGAAGGAAATGTGCAGACTAGCAAAACTTGTCAGTAATGTACATGAACTGTTACTTCCTTATTTATGACTCTTGTGTTTTGTCAGTTAAATGGGAGCACAATGTAGACAATATAGAAATACAACATGTACGGTATTTAATACAACCATATATTCATTTCTGTTTGACCAGAAGGTCACCCCAAAATAATGTCAGAGAAGACCAGCTAAATGAAGATCATCACACACACACACACACACACACACACACACACACACACACACACACACACACACACACACACACACACACACACACACACACACACACACACACACACACACACACACACACACACACACACACACACACACACACACACACACACAACACACACAGGGAGGCTGGTTCCTGATAGGCGTTCATTGGTTTATTCTGGTGATATCAATGGACACCTGACTCACAATCTACAGACTTCTAACTGATCCATGAAACCATACCAACAGAGCACGTACACAAGTTTCCGTGGACACTCTTAACCTTCACACAGAGTATAAAGGTAAATCTTTTTTTTATTATGAAAATAAAAAGACATAATATTGAGGAATGCACTGCCCTCCTGTAAAGTGTTTTAATGTATATAGGGGTCTTCAGAAATTAATGCATGCTTTTAAAAAATGTCAAAATGTTATTTTATTACTTTACATGATATGTAATGTCTATTGAATATCCTATTTACATTTAAAAAATATGAATCTAATTCCCTGTTTTCCAATGCCATGTTTTAAACAGCCTACATCATAAACATAAGATAATTGCATGCAACCTAAATATTGAAAAAAACAATATGTATCCCCTAATGTGCAGTTTTTAAGCCCAAACATATTTTAAGGTGACTTTATATGTATATATACTTGTAGCTATTGTTTCACTTTGCTCTTGCTTTCACCCCCCCTCAAAGTCAATTTAGTGGTTGCCAAATATTCCACAACACTACGTGACAGAGAGCACATAGTCAAAGTGCTGCATGCCTGCTTGAAGAATATAAATAAAGAATATGTTGCAGGTGCATGCATGTGAAATATAATCTGTCAGGTTAAATTTCCACAATCAAAAGCCAATGTCCTCCCAAAGAGTTTTAATTTCAGTTAATTTGGGTAAAAGTTAATCAACAGTGAATGAAGTATAATAAGGGATCCCATGTATATTTAATATGGGTTTACAATAAATGTACCTGTTTAACCCTGTTTAGATGCTGAGTGGTCGTGCACTGGTGCGTGGGCTTCATTATGGTTTGTGGCGGAGGGTTTCTACATCATCTGGTACATTGGCATCACACTCACATGGTAATCTTAAGAAGATTAGAGACCTTTCTATCATTACTCTCTCTCCCAAACACACTTGCACCATGCATCCATCCATCCATCCATCCACCCATGTTTGATTTATTCCTGTGCTGTATGTTTTAGATGTTGAGATGACTGACTGCTCCGTTCCTCAGTACAACAACCGTCTGGATACTCCACTACCTGATGTCCCATTTGTCAGAAACCTCAATGCCGAAGAGAAAAAGCTGAAGGAGAAAGAAAAGGGGCCGTGGACCCAACTCACCAAGGAGGAAAAACTGGCCAGTAAATGGACATGAGTCGTAACCCTTTAGTCAGTAAATAACATAAGGATAGCTTTCATCAGAACATCGGTGTAAAATCACAATTGCTGTCATGGCTTAGACTTTGACCCCAGGTGTGGCAAAACAAAGAAGACATTATACACACTTCCCAGTGTTTGTAAATGGCCGACCTTAACCTGCAGGTATAAAGACTGATATACTTTAGTTCAAACAAAGGAAGTTGAGGAAAGCAAATTGTTGAATATGTATAATATAAAATAATATTCAATATAGTTTTACTATTAGATTGTCGATTAATGAGCGGGCATTTTTCAACAGTTAGCAGAATATCATAACACTCACATTTGTTAGAATAACCCTGTGTGGCACCAGTATAAGCATTCTTCTTAGCATATATTGATTTCCATTCATATTTAATATAATCTTCTTAACTATACCCTAAAATAGTTAAGTGAGTTAATGTCATAATTATGAAAGCTATATTAACTTATTAAAATCTTTAAAAATCATTTCACAGTGTTTTTTAATGCAAGAGCTAAATATTTTTTTTAAGTGAAACAGGTAATTTATCTAAACATACAACATTTTTTTATGAAAAGAATGAAGCATAATTATATTTTTAAAATCCACACATGTGAAAGTGAATTCTAATTTGCGTTACTCAGGTTTACTTCATTTAAACAGAATAATACCTTTAAAATTTTTCCTAATTTTTAGAGCATTTTGTTTCACCGCAACATAAAAAGAAAAAAAGGATAAACTTACATTTTCAATTTGATCATTCTTCAATTTTTATCATTCTTGTTGCCCGAAACTTTCCACTAACATGGCGCTAGCAATGCCAAGGTCATGGGGTCTATTCCCAAACAACACATGAACTTATCAAATGCGTAAAGTCACTTTGGTTAAGTGTCTTTTTAAATGCATACACGTACATGGGTTTGCCTGCAGCTAAATTAGTAATAGAGTAAATGGGTCATGAGTCTTGGGAACCATGTTAATAATGGCTTTGGTTCATGCCAAAAATCAGCCCTGTAATAAAGATTCTTAACCACATGATGGCATTGTGGTGTAAATGAAACCCTATCACTATGTGTCTCCACTGCTCCTTAATATCTGTATTTTTTTGCAGTATACAGACTCACACATGAGTTGTCATATCCAGAGATGAGGAAAGGCTCCAAAGAGTGGATGACGGTTCTCGGGGGCGTGTTCTTTTTCCTGGGCTTCACGGGACTGTTGGTGTGGTGGCAACGTTCCTATGGTGGGTATAAATTTGTGTATAAATTCACAAATGTATGAATGCCCAACCTCAGTCTTTTAATTTCTAATTCAATGCGTTCACACTCTCTCGCTTTGAAGTGAGATCCGACCGGATTTCATTGTGCTGATGATTTATTCATCCCTCCAATCTGAAATCAGTGACATTTATTGAATCCTAAATCAATCCCATCTGACACAACACCAAGTTTGTTTCAGGCTTGGTGTTTGGATTTTATTTTCTTGACTTTTTAAAATCCTTCCAGCATACCCAGCTCCATCAGACAGGTGAGATGAATCCCAGAGTACAGATCGGCCCAATAACGTCTGTCAGGTGGAGGAGTCAGCTTTGCTTTTTAACCTGCAGCACACGCTCCGTCTACATTCCCCTGGCTGAAATAATTGGCCTGGGTCGTGTTTTGCAGTCGGCGGTTAAAGGAGCAGAAAAGAGGAAGACGGGTGGAAAGATTCACTTGCTTGAGCCCCGGAATCAGTTCAGGAATCCCTTAAGACTCAGCCGAAGTTCTTGCAAAATGATAAAAAGCTTTTCGAGACTCACGTACGCCTGCTTGTGTGCGTGCCTAAGACGCAGAAAGCAGCTTGCACATCTGAGAGAGAATGAGTGTGCATTGATTGGGACTGTTTGATTAACCATGAGTGAAAAAATCATCTCCATTTATGTCTCAGGGGAATTCTGAGCAGGGAAGTCCTCGCAATACCTTGGTAGAGACACACCAGAGTGACGATCGGGAGTGGGTGGGAAACAGATTAAAAGGGAGGGAGGATCCTCGAAGAGATGCGAAAGGTACAGAAGTCCAAAAGTCAGTTGAGGGCCGGGTATTTCCCACACTGTCTGGGTCATGTTGTGACCTGAAAACTTGGAATGCCGCTCCGAGCGTCTGTTCTTCTAACTCATTAGGGTTGAGTATTGAGCGGTTGACTTAAGCAATTGTCAGTTTTTAAAGAAAGAGATCAAGAGATTTTTGGGATCCTTGGGGCCTTCAGGGATACGGTCATGCCCACAGGCTCTGACTCTTGGGCAACCCAGACTCCCTCTTTTCACAAAGACTGAAGAGGCGTTTTTTAATCATACCTCAGGGCAGGTGCACCGGCGTCACTTGGCAAAAGAATGACTGAATCTTGAGTGGGTTCGGAAAAGGGAGATGCTTGTTGCGAAGGAAAGCTTGTTAAATACCAAGATTTTCAAGCATTCTTCTTCTGAATTTACAGTAGTTGCATGGTTTTGTATTATGTACAGTTATTAACTCCCCTTACAGGTGAACCAGGCCTGTAATAGCACTCGGGTTAGAGGACCGTGTGCAGACACAATCACTCTCTAATTTGTTTATTTTTCCCAGTTCCCTGCCTGGAGGAAATAACTCCAGCAAAAAACTGTCAGGTGCTGCCCTCCGTTAGGACAGTTAATTGCTTGCCGGGGTTTTTAATATTATTTTGGCCGACACGTCTACAGCACAAGGAGTAATACAGGATGTTTTTAGGGGATTTTTCATCATTAACTGTCTCTTCACACCTCTTAATATCTTTGACATTTCTTACTTAGGTTGTGTCTTAAGCCTTGAGCACTTGCAGTAAATTCCTTTCTTGGCTTTCTATAATCACCTAATAAATCTCATGTATCAAACACATGATGTATCATTTTTATTAAACATTTAATTGCTGTCTGTGCTGAAAGATTGTCTAATGAGCTCGCATTGATCTTAAGTCATGTTGTTAAGCAAACATTCACTTATCTGCATCTAAAGCATGCAGAAAAACAAGCCCAAAATCATTTAAGAAAGCATTTAAAAGTTTGTATTAAAATGACTTGTTTTTCTCTTTCACAGTGTACGGAGATGTTCCACACACTTTATCTCCTGAGTGGGTCGCGCAGCAGACCCAGAGGATGATAGATATGAGGGTGAACCCTGTCCATGGGTTTGCTCATAAATGGGACTATGAAAAGAAGCAGTGGAAATAAAAATCACATTTAAATTACATAATGTAACAACTTTGCCATAAGAATTGTATCCTTACACATCAATGCTGCCTGAAGCCTTAATACTCCAATAAACATACAGAATAAAAAAGAAATACTTCTGGATTCTGACTTATTTGCACGCTTTGTTAGAACATAAAAAGATTAGTTAAGAATAGAAATAAGTTTAAGACTTATTAAGTGACAGAACAAGTTCATCAACAGTGGTAGTGTGCATCAATTATCTTAAAGCATTCTTTGCATTTTTACTATGTATTTATTACACTATCTGTTAAAAACTGCATAAAAATGGTGTCATCTTTTTGTCAACTTTTAAAGTAAAGTAAATGGGTACTAGTTACCAACAGCCTTCCAAATATCTTCTTTTGTGTTCTGCAGAAGAAAGTCATACAGGTTTAAAAAGAGAACTACATCATTATGTTTAACATTTACATTACATTTACATTACATTTACATTTAGTCAATTAGCTGACACTTTTATACAAAGCGACTTACAAGTGAGGTTTACAAAAAAGCGTCTAGGACCAGAGGTAACAAAGCAGTCGTAAGTGAAATAATGTAAGTCTTAATAAGAAAAACCAAACATATGAACCAAGTGCCAAGGACTTTCTTGTGATGTGATGACACAATTAAAATTTTGGGGTGACATCTTTAAATGATGGTTGTCTGCATTTATACCTCTATAGGTATCTAAAACATGATATAATGTCGTACTTTTTGGGACATTTACATTTATTCATTTGGCAGACGCGTTTATCCAAAATCCATGGTCTGCTGGCACAGGGATTCGAACCTGCGAACTTAGGTGCATTAATGTACATAAAAGAGTCAGCAGATTTAACATAGGTAGTGTCATAGCCAAATATGAGCCTACTACACTGTAATTTGATGTGGCTTTGTAAATATAAATAAAAAAATTGCATAATGCAGAACATAAATAGTACAAAATAAATAGTTGTATTAATAAATACTTAATAAAATATTTTAAAACAATATTAAATAAATTATTTTTAATAAATAAATATTAAAAAACTATTTAAGTGGATATTAACATAATAATATGTAGTGCATATTAAAATAATAATATGTAGTGCATATTAAAACATTAAAATAATTGATTGAAAATCTAACTTTTAATAATTGCAACGACGTTTTAGTTTTTTGTAATTAAAAAATAAACAAAATATTACAATAACCATATTTGTGGTAAATACCAATAGACTTATTTAAGTTAACCCGATGTACTTATTTTTAACTTAAACGTACACAAACTGCACCCAGTGTCCATTAACTTTTGAGTGTCAATTATTCCACGTAAACATGACGTCATAAATTCGAGAACGGTTGAAAAAAACCCCGTCGATGTTCGGAGCCCAACAGAAGTTTGGAAGTCACGTGCACGTCACTCCCGAAGAGTCCCGTCATACGCAGAAAGCCATGAATGGTGTGACGTCACAAAGCGCCGCCCCTCGCCCGAGAACCTTCAAACATTCTCTGAACACTTCGAGCGCTTCCTCCACGAGCGCTCCCGTGTCCGCGTCGCGCGCTCAAAATCCCGCCCGTGAGCCACGCGTGGACCGCCGAACACCTCGACGAAGCGTTCGAATTTATGACGTAGACACGGCTGCCGTTTTCTCTTCCGTCTTTCCGGGGACCCGCAGAGGAAAAAGCCGGGAATTCTGCAGGATTTGTGCGAACTTCTGGACGTCCGGATGTTTGTTTCCTGGAATGAAAGGTTTTGGGATCGCGTCCCGAATTTAACAGGCGCACATTCCTCGCTGTCGCATCTCCTTTGAAGTGGGTGCGCAGAGGTCTTAAGGTCTTAAGTTCACATCCTTAAAATGTCTTGCTTGTCAATGAATGTATTGTTAACTTGTGTTATATAATTACAGCCTCATGGTGAAGGACCCGAGTGATGATTGTCAGCATCTCTCCATAAGTCCATCTGTCATAATGTCCTCTCAATAAACACATTCTTCCAAATACCTTCTTATAACGATGGCCAATGAAATGCGTTACGACAGTCGGCATATCGTGGAGAAATACATCAATCACAAACTTTTCAAAAGGGGATACTTGTGGAAATGTCAGCATCCAGGAGAAGATGATGATGCGCAGAACGGTGCCGATGACTCCGACGGGAGGCTTCAGGCTCCATCGGCCGGTGGGGGTCACAACGAATGCCCCCTGACCCGTCGGGTCGCCCGTTCTGACCCCCAGTCGAGACTCTATCGGGCGTTGAGGGAGGCCGGGGATCAAATAGAAATGATGTACCAGAGGGAGTTCGAAGAGATGTCCACCCAGATGATGCTGAGCCCCGATGGAGCCCAGAGGAGATTCCTCACCGTGGCCGAGGAGCTCTTCAGGGATGGGGTGAACTGGGGTCGGATCATGGCTTTCTTTGAGTTTGGTGGGACCATGTGCGCGGAGAGCGTCAACCGGGAGATGGTGTCCCAGGTGGACAATATCGCACACTGGATGACGGACTACCTGAACGGGCCGCTGGAGAACTGGATCCAGGAGAACGGTGGATGGGTAGGTTTACGGCCACACAGATGTGACCTTTGCTTTGGTGCTTTCGTAAATGATCTGCTGAGATGAAGCTTTGAAGCCCCATTGGAATCCAGAAGGAAATGCAAGTTGAAACACTTTGTGTCAAGGTGCTTTTTATTCATATCGGTATGCATGAACTAACATTAGAATGGGTTCCTTCTCCAGCGGTTATTAAACCTTGTTAATCAATTAATTACATTCTGTTTAAATTTCAAACACGTATAACGTATAGCACCTTCTCGTAACGTGCACCTTAAGGCATCTTTGAGAGTTCAATTAAGGTAAGCCCCGCCTCCATTTTATCTTTAAAAAGTTCTTCTTCGGAGTGACAAGCACATTCAAGGATGTGGTCGGACTTTGGTTCAGTCACACATGCTGGTGTGTTATGAATTCTTAATAATTATCAGGCCGTAAACATTTCAAGCTCAGACGTACGTCTCATGGTCAAATGAAAAAGGCACCGTGTGTGCTTCATGTCAAGATTGTTTCTTTGCCTACGCTTGAGGTCAAAAGAACACGCTCCGTCTGACCCCGCGAGATATGAAGCTGAGGGCTCCTGGCGGCTCGTCTCCGAGGAGACATGAAAGCCGGCGTGAAAGTACCAATACGAACCCAAACGGAGTTACATTGTTGTATTTTCTTGCTTCCCGTTCTTCCCAGAAGGGATCTTGTTTTAGTGTTTCACTTTTACTGCATTGCTTCTGTGCTGAATTATTTACGGTATATATTGGAGCAGTCCACCATGGCTTCATTGCTCTTGTATGGCCTGACTCCACCCGGCTACAGCACAGAACCTCATCTCACACCCCAGTCTAGAGGAATTGAAAAATACCACCACCGTATGCAAAACACAATTTTCTAATATTTTATCTGGTGTGATGCACATCGTGGTTCGGGAGTCTTGTGTTTTTAATTTGTTACCATCCCGTGATGATATTAGTGATGTTATGAGATGGCACATAATGTGGACTAGATGTTGGCGCAGTTTTTCTGCTGTCGTACAGCTGTGCAGGTGGCCCAGCAGAGCCATTATTCCAGTCTGGACGAAAGGTGTGCTGGGGCTGAATTAATGATGATCATTACTCACCACATCTGCCGCAGGTTAGACGGGTTCAAACGGCCTCTGATAAAGTGTGGTGCACAGAGAGGTTTTTTATGGCAAAACTGTCTACATAGATGCTCGCTCTCCAGACACATCCTGCGCCCCTTTATTTTTTTTATCATTTGTATTAAGCAGTTCATTTAAAGGGTTATTTTGTTTAGGATAATAAATGGCTGTCTGACTGTTTTTATTAAGCGGCCTTGGTGTGTGTGTTTGTGTACAGGATCTTGACTATATGTCAATTGTGTCATTCCTTCAAGGTGAAACAAAGCAATGCAATTAGGATACAATTAGCTGAGAAGCATTTTAATAAGCTTTTAACACATGCCTGCATTATTCACAAAGCTCGGCGCTTCTGTCCAGAGGCAATGAATGATTTATTTATTTCATTTAGTTGGGAAAAGCACATCTAAAGTTTGTGTTAAGACTGTTATTGCTGGGAGATAACAGTATGTGCTCATGAGAGTTATATATTACAGAGTGTGTCATTAACAGCCTCTTTAAATGTAAGATTTGTTTTGAAGTGCCGAGATCTTTTGACGTTGATAAATATGCTCACAGGGGATGTTTCTCGCTTGGTTTCCTCTGAAGTTGGTTATTTTACAGGAATCTTTATTCAGTTACAGAGGAAGTCCCAATTGCTTACAGTGAGCGTGCTGATGGAAGTCCGGGGCTGTCCTTATGCGTCTGACTCCAAAACGGTATTTTAAAACTTCATTTGTGTCGATTTGTAGGGGCTTTTATCTCTGTCAAAACATCTGAGAAAATAAACATATTTGTAATAGGGACTGATCTGGAAAAAACATATTCAACACTAATACCGCACGCTATGTGCTGTACTTTAAATTAATTGCTGTAGACAAAACATAAGTGATTCAGCTGGATGAATAATCCTGTGTACGACTTGACAATAAGAAATAAGTCATAAGTGATTCAGCTGGATGAATAATCCTGTGTACGACTTGACAATAAGAAATAAGTCATTCGTTTCAGTCGTTTTGCCCATTAGCCGCTCACCCAATGTGTCACAAAGGCGTCCAATATTACCAAATTGGTCATATGGCTTTACTTTTGTTCCGGAAAGACACGTTCTCTTTACTGACTGTTAATCTCAAGTTATTATCCTTTCTTTGAATTAATGTGATTCATTAATCCTTTGATAAAGCCTGTCTTTGGAGAGTACATGATTCAGCTGTACCACAGGGATACCCGATTTACCCGGCATCCCTTACTCCAGCCCTTTTTTACTCACTAAATTTGATTTTAAGTTCTAAAGAACTTCATGTGTGTGCTCTGTAATGCGTAGGGTCTTCTAATTGTTTACACTGGCATGATCGCAAAGCATTCTAGACATTACTAAAAATGAAATTTAATACATTTCTTAGGATAAGCAGTTAAACATGCAGCCCCCTGGCTTGAAAAGCCTGGCATACATGATGTAAAATAATTATTATTGCAGCTATGTTAGGACAAAGGTCACATGGAGCTGGAAACACTTCGAAAGTGTACGTAATCCTCATCTTTTCTGTGATACTTTAGCCACAAATTGCCATCTGTAGACTTCTTAATCCCAAAGCCAATTTTATAAAGGGAACAAAACAATGCAAAGCGTATTCTTAAAATCTTTTGCCTTTTACAGAACGGCCTTTTCTATTGATTCTCTGGATCTGCTTACCAAAATAACCAGAACTTCCCAAAGAATTTTGTCATCTAGTTTGAAACCATGACTGTGCATACTGTATAGAAGCACCAACATTATCTGTAATGCCGGTTTTAAAAATACAATGTTTGTTCTTTTTCCAGGAAAAAGCTTGCAATGGGATTTAGAGGAAACACTTACCAACACTAAGCATACTCTTCGTGTTTTAATGATTCTGTGCTTTCTCTTGTCATACAGCTAACAAAGGTCATATCTCTTGCACACAAAATTGACATTTTCGGGCTGTTTAATGACCAAAGTTGTTGGAGTGTAGAGTTGGCCCATTGTCTCCTTTCAAAATTTGACAGCACAGCACATGGTGAACTTGCACAGATGCTCAGACATTTAGGACTTCTGGTTTGCAAAATGCTTAATGAGCTTTCTCATTACTGTAGTAACCGCTTTGAGCAAGTTCATTTAGCAGTCTCTTTTTTCCCTCGCCTCAACAAATTGACATTTGCTGTTTTCATAATTGCCGTGCTGCTAAGTTGTTGAGATATGTAAAGATGGAGTTTGGTTGGTTTGCCGAATCGAGCGTAATGCGTTTTCGTAAGTGATTACACAGCGACAGTGTTGCTTGTAGACACATTACCTAGCCTCCCTATCCACAACATCTGTTTAATTATCTCCTGTTAACTACAATATAAAACGAATGAGACTGAATGCAGCATCTAAAATGTTCAAAGACATTCATTCAGCAGTTTATGTTCACTTTGTATAAACTTTCATGTGTAAATGCGTGCAGGTGAGTTAGCGTATGAAGTGCCTTGTCTTGAATATCCGGCCCTCATTGATAATGAAATCCGTCCACCTGTATTAAAGTTTGTTTGGACAGACTACAATTGCGCAGGTGATCACCCACACACCACATCCCCCTGATTCCTTACAGGTTTTTGGCTGTGTACATGTACACCGGTGATTCTGGTGCCTATGAGGAACGTTTGACCCCACCTGCGTCTTTTGTTGGTGAGTGTTGCTTCTTGAGATTATACAGTCAGGATTGAAAGAACCTGAAAAGCTGAGACATCACAGATGCTCTTTCAAGTGACATTGTTTACTAAAGCGGTATATACACGAAAAGAAGTGACTCTTTTTTGACATTCTTGTAATAATGCGTTCAAACAAATCTGTCATGCGCTTTACTGATCCCACATCTGTGATTGGGAATCCGCTTGGAAAGTTTGCAGAAGGGAAGTGTGATGAAAAGAAAAGGAAATGGAGGAGGGTGATGAAGACAATTAAACAAAGCAGGAAGGATAAAGAATTGTAAAAAAGGTTGCCATGGTGAATGATAAAGGAAGGTGACTGGATATAGAGTGTGTTTTGTTATTGCAGCTTCCTGTCCCAGCTGCTGTCAGGTGGGTAAGGTTGGGTCTTTTGCTCCTGGGGGGCATGTTAAGACTCAAAGGGGCGTTCTGATTGGCTCTCAGGGTGCTGCACGGGGCCGCGACCTCAAGGCAAACCCTCTCCTGGGTGTGCCCGAGTTAATTAAAGGGTTTGTTTAAGGGCTGGCGATGATACGAAAATAAGGATTCCCCTGCAGGTGTGGTCTCCTTCCTGATGTCGGATTTGGTACACGATCCTTTAATTGTAGAAACGATGATCAAAACTACTTGAAAATATAGTTTAGCCTCTTTGGAGGGATGAGAACAAATAGGATGTGAAAGGTCAGCAGTGAGACAGAACATAACGGGTAATCACCTAGAGGAATTTTATTTAAAATAACACGGGCAAAAATTTTCTGTTATTTCTCATCAAGCTTTTATTTTTGATCGGTGAAACTGACAGTGAGTCATTGGAAGAAAATCTCAAAGTTGGTATGTCTCAGTGGTGTTGTGTTTTTAGTCATTGTTTTCCCTGAAGAGGTGCGAGACTCTCAGAGAAAGTTATAGGGACACCCCCTTTCTTTTATGGCACACACCATGCTCACAATGAACTGGATGTACAAGGATCTTATGACGTATAATAAAATATATGTAGTTCTTAGTCCTGTAGCTCAGTTGGTAGAGCATCGATATTGGATTTGGGTTTTCTTTTTGGATTGAGAAACAAATCCTGCAAAAATGCTCGGATGCCAAATTGAACACATTGATTGGTAACAGTGTTATCTTAAGAAACTGTTTTACTCTTCCTTACAGAGGATGCACTTTGACATCAACTGTTTGTTTCCTGTTTGTGGATGCTTACTGTAGATGTTTAAATAAGTTGACTTGCGATGGATCAAAAAAAAGGAGCTGGCGGAGAAGACATGCTTTATATTGGTTTTGACTGGCTTTGATGCAGTTTTGATTGTGACTTTCTTCACACTTTAATATGCACCTTGTCAGTACAAATTCTTTTTATTTGTGCAGATGTTTGAGTTGTATTTAAACATCGGAGAAGGAATTGAAATGCCATGTACCTATGCCAACATATATATGGTCCCGATGCCTGCTGGACTCAGAGGGAGACAGCCCCTCACCCCAGCACATTCAATTAATTATGGATTATATCTCCTCAGAGATCCATAGTTATTTACATTGTAGGACAAGCTGTGTGCTTCGTATTGCTCATAAGTACATTGCTGCTTCTGCCATCCCATCAGTTAGTAAAAGTAATGCTAATTTTAAAAACCAAAGTCCGGATCTTTGGTGCCATCTTCGGTTGTTATATTCAGGATAAACGTTCTGTCTGAAGGCGCATCCTCCTCTGTATGTTTGCAATCATCTGTTAGGCACACAAAAGGAACCCTGATTTATTTTTAGGGAAAAACAACTTTGGCAATAGAGCTTGCCTGTCAATTGCAACTGATTCCACCACCCACACAAAAGTTGTCAGCTTCGACAGTTGGCACAAAGGAACCCTTTGCTGTAAATCCATCAATGTGTGCACTAAAGGAAAGAATCTGGAAAACATATGACACACAAAGTGCTTAAAAGTAAAGACACTGATTATGATTTTTACAATGCAAACACAGATGGTAGTTCTGCGGAAGAGATAAAGACGCACTGGTTCACTACAGGACTAAACCCAGCTGTCTCTGCTGCTGGGGTCTTATGAGTTTGTGTGGGCAGGTTTGGGTTTTGTTAATGGAATTAGAACGAGAGCGGGGTTTGGTACGGATTTCTTTATTTCGTTTGCCATGCTCCGCTGGCACAGTTTAGCATGTCTCTGATGCTCATTGCTTAATCAGGCTGTATAATTTGTTTTCTCCGCTTGTCTTTAGGGGGACTCTATTTCTGACATTTAATGTTTTAAACCAAAGCTTTTCTTTATTTAGCCATTTTGTTGGATTCATCCTCTCCACAGGCTGTAGTAGTCGAAGCAATAAAAACACCCTTATCTTTATCGAGCTGCGTGAGTTTGTAGCTTGAGGAGTTGCACTGGATGGAAGACTTGAGTTTTCCTTTGTCTCCTGGTGCTTGTTTGGCATAAGCGTGGCTCAGCATGTCCAACAATGCAGTTCTCTGGTCTACCCTTTTGACTGGAGGGAACGCGGCTCTCGGTGGCTTTTAAGCAGTTCAGAGATGAAGCCAAGTATTTTCCCCTTTTGGTTCCTCGGGGTCTGCCCCGTTTGTCGCATACCATCTGCTTCTTGGTTTGCTCGGGGGGCTACAAGCACTGTTGATCCCTCTAAGCTTTCCTACCAACCGTCCAGAACAAGCCAACATTATTTCCTAGAAATCTGCCCCCCTTTTTTTATGTAGCCCTGGAAGGTCATGTAACTGCTAAAATGGCAGCTAGAAGCTTGTCCCCTCACCTTTATGGATCCTGTTCTCTGTTCAGTCTCAAGTGCTCTGCTTATTTTGGCTGTCTGTAGTGTGATATCCCAGTTTGATCTTTAATTGTCTTCTGGTTAATAGAAGAGTCATTCGCGCATTTCATAAGAAACCTCTGCTGAATGCTAATAAGATGTTATTTTAAGATAGTATAAAGTTTAAGCTTTGCTGGGTAAAGATATGGCAGAATCAAAGCTAAGATAAGTCAAACTGTAATTATGTATTTTAGGTTCATATTATGGGGGTTGAATTATTCATGAAAGCAGGGAAGGAAGCAGTCTCTGCTTGTTAATGTTATACATATTCTTCTTAAGTTTAAGGCTTTCATTGAGGCAATTTGAGCTGGATCCATCCTTTAAATGCACAGAATTCGTTTTATAGTCAAGAGTTTGACTCAAACCCTAAAGTCCAAGACGTTGAGTTGGGAAACGTGTCTCAAAAAAGCTCACCCTACGTACCATCAGAAGAAAACTCATGCCCATACATATTTGATAGGAAATGAAACCTTAACACTAAATGTTTCTGCTCCAATGGGTTAATACCTTTTCGACCGGATGGAAGAAAAAGGCGATACAATGAACAGATTAGTTATACAGGGAAACAGATATGCAGAAACTGAAGTACACAAACAAAGACTATTGTTTCAATTGCCTTTTCATGTCATCTGGTTGATAAAATCCATACTCTTGTATTTTTCTAGAATGATTAACAAAAAGTTTGTATTTTTTAAGGAGAGACACTGGTAGAAAATAGAAATGTAATACACTTTTGTGAAAAACAACTCTGATATCTCCTCCTCCTTCGCTTTCACACTCATTTTTACTGTCCCATCTGTTCCAGTGACTCTGATAATCCGAGACAGTGGCGTTGGTCAGCCTGTTGCTGGGGGGATTTCCTCGTCGACAGGGTGGCTACGGCTTCATGGGATTAAAGACAAAGCTGATATTAAGATCACTAGTTTGCCTTTTTGTGTTCAACACAAACACACACGAAATATAACCTAATGCAAGTCCAGCCATTCCTAACGGACTGAAAGTGGCAGAGGCATTAAGAACAGAACAGGAAGTGTGGGACACCATGGATGGGTGGTGTGTGTTAGGGGTAGCCAAAAAAACATTCCCAGCAGGCCGAACACAGCTGGGGACACTGAATGCCTGAACAGCAGGGCTTTGAGAGCCAACCAGCCATCAGTCGCATGTTCTAATTCATGTCTTGAGATTTTGCTTTACATTGAGCAGTTGCGGCTGCATTTTATGAATGACATCACTGAAATGTTTGCTGGAATTGTTGTGTGTCAAATTGCACACAAAAAAAACAGTGCTCAAATGACTGTTGATAAATAGAAATAGGAAACTTTTTTTGGTTTCTGTAAAGGATATGGAAGAGGATCTTTCAAGTCATACTGGAAAATGTAGCAAGAATTTCTAAATCACCGACAGTGAGAGTTGTGAGATCAGAACTCAAAGTTTTACTCAAACTTTTCTTAAGTGTAATGAAATGATAAGTCAAGATGGCCAGTCGAGGTAAGCTACACAATTCACATCTTAATCGTAGATGCCGCAGATGATGCTAGAGGCAAAAACGGCTTTAGTTTTAGGGCGGAGGCTGATTTCTAGCTTCCCTCGTGGGTTGGCTCATCCCTTTGATGATGGCAGGTGGGGACTGAAGCGTGCAGAAGGGAAGCTCACCTTTGTGATGGGGTAGATGAAAGCAGTGCGCTCTGTCACTTTCCGATGTAGTTGGATGTAAGTAATGTGGAAAACTCTCAGGAAACCTGCAGACTTTCACACAGTTCCCACGCTTTTCTGTCCAGTAGGGAAAATGACACGAACAGATTTATTCCACTATGTTTCAGTAGGCCTTTTGCACTCGTACATATAGTAACATAAGTACTAAAACAGTGTTTATCATTTCAGCATTTAGAAATATTTGTTTTTGAGTAATTTACGGCTGCAACAGTGCATTGTGTTTGTAAACATTATGTGCAAAACATTTACATCATTGGAAGTATTGCACGGGGTTATGTGACATGAAATATTGCATTGGGTTATGTGATATCAATGTGACATGAATCTATGGGGTTGTGTGACATGAATGTCATAAAGATAGATCACATGATATTATCAAAATAGATAAAAAAAATCATTCATTGTAATTCTTCTTTTTTGTTTCATTCTTTCAACAAAATGTTGACAGGCCCACTAACCACTCTCCCAATGCATTTTTTGACATTGGGAAGGATGAAGCATTCCAAAATTCCCCAACTCAACACCAAGCCAGATTTATTGAGACCAGTGCATTGAAAAGTGTATGCAGCACAGTTGAAACTGAAACAATTTTCCCACTGATTGGAGAAATTAGATGTCTAGACATGGTTCATGCCTGCAATAATGCCTTGCGCAAACAGTGCAGGAAATCCTCGACCAGCAACGGCTTTTAACCATCTGCTGAACCTGAACGACACTTATGCTTGTGCAGTTTCTGATGTTTTTAAAATCTATGTGAAGAAAAAGAAGAAAAGACAAGCCATGCTGCTTTTGGGTTGCTAGGGAACATACCGTACCAGCATTGACTATAACATGGTAGAATTATTTAAAGTGGCTTCGCAGACTTGCTGCTGGGCCGGACATGAAACCGCATAATATTGAAATTTAGAATGGGTAGTTCAAGCTCGTGATCATCTTCTTGTAAAGTATGCAGAAGTCATCTTTATGGAATTTAGTAATGATGCAACATAGGGAAGGAGCGTGGATCCAGAGTCATCTATGTGGCTAGAGGTCGGGTATCTTGGTCACAATGTGCATCACAGCTTAGATGGGCAGAAATGTAAACACTACTTGGTCTAGCATTATATCAAAGAGAAAACTGAAAGACCACACACATGAACAGACCTTCAAGTCTATCACACACAAACAGCTCTCCAATAGAAGAATGGGGGTGGGCATCAGGGACAGTAGTGGCAGATGGGTGATTCAGAATGCAGGCAGCCGTAGGGGGACCTTCAGTCTCTCCCCTTCTCCAAACCTCTATCCCCAGACTGCATACTGAGCAGGAGGAGAGTTGAGAGAGAAAAAACAACGCATAGCAACACACTCGACTGGCCCATGTGCTTTTTCCTCAATATGAATATTTGTCTGTCTCTCTTCTGTCATTCTATTTGTTGACTCGAACTGTTGTTTGCTTTCTCACACAGCTGTTTGATATTTAGGGTTGAGACCCTGCAGGCCTGATTTGTCGCAGTGCTCGGCAGTACATTGTTTGTTATCTTTCGTTTCTATAGCGACATTTTTAACATATATGGTTAATTGTTGGCTGAAGTTGAGTTATATTTTGGTGGGCAGTGTACGTGTGTATGAGTGCCATGACTAATTACTCGTGCCCTGTGGCTAGACAAAAGAACGAGGCTCACTTACTAATTTGGTATCCATGACGGGACACAAGACTTCTTGAGCGTGCGTTTCTTACTCTGTGATGCGGAAACCACATAGTTGAGACTTCGCCTCGGAATCATGACCTCCGTCATGTGGTTTCCATTTTCAGGATTCCAACTCCCAATCGGGCTTGTGCTGTATTTCCTTTCATTCATCTCAATAGTGGGCTCATTGTGGAGATGGTGGGACTTTTGCCAGATGATTCAGTTTGGTCACGTTTTTAACACGATGGTCGTGTCAGAGAGGCCCACCTCTATTTTTGCCATGCATGGTTCTCATATGAAGTAATCCAGTCACCAGGGCCGTTGTATAAGCGGTAAACGGTGGGAAGGGAAGTTAACCCGACTGTTGTAATAATTAATGATGCCGTTTAGAAAGTGACTTTTGTTAATGTTAACTGGAATGGAATGCTTTTCTATTTTATCATTAACCACAAACTTGTTGTGATCAATTTTTTTGTGATCGAATAGATTCCATTTGAGATGTTTGTGGTGCTCATTACTCATTACGAAAACAAGAGCGAACTCCCACAGCGTTTTTACACCAAATTTGAAAGGTTTCAAAACTCAATTTTAAGCCAAATGAAAAAGGACCAAAATACTGTTTTGACGCGAATGCAAATAGATGCAAAGGTAAAAATCCCCCTTTCTGCAAAGCTCGATCTCTGTTCTGTTTACCATCTAGCTGAACATAGAGATTTGAAAGTACCCCTTTGGTATTCCCCTGCAAAAGGAGAACAAAATCAGATATCCAAACTAACTGTAAGGGTCTCAATGGGGCACAGTTGAGCTCTGAACAATTGCTTCTTTTAACAGGACAACTGTACATAAAGGACTTGAACACATTAAGTTTGATTTGTTGTGTAGGGGTGATATCTTTAATGACTAATTATTATTTATATTATAAGCTTTTAACTCAAAGTAGTCTGCGATTACATAAACTCCTGATCACAAAGTTTTGTTTTAAAATTGCTACAATGAAATATTATATTAATAATCTTGATCAATTATGATGACATAAACAGTTTTCTCAAAATCAGGCGGAAGAAGTCTAGGAGTTTTTTTCTAAGATCCTAGGTGTGTGGAAAAAAGATTGCCGAGCTTGTTAGGGAAAATTGTTTGTTGCAAACCTTTTTTTAAGACTTTGTGTAAAACATTGTAGTTAGACAAGTCCTTATTCAGGTTTGGACAGATATGTTGTCGGTATGAGAGCGACCTTTCTTGCTAATTGGCCTTTCTGGCACCTGGATACTTCAAGATAGCCTCTAGATAATTGTATCCAAGCAACGGATGTTGACACAGTTTTGTCAGTGTTTTGATACAATCCACAGGTGGGTCATAGATGGACCAATCTTTGGTTCAGGGACCCAAACTTCAGAGTCCTCGTTGGGCTAATTGTCAGACAAGTATCGCTCCAGTGACCTTAAAGTGAACTT
The DNA here is from genome assembly GCA_033220385.1 of Triplophysa yarkandensis. Taxonomy (NCBI): domain Eukaryota; kingdom Metazoa; phylum Chordata; class Actinopteri; order Cypriniformes; family Nemacheilidae; genus Triplophysa; species Triplophysa yarkandensis. Next base: position 12,642,253 of record CM065676.1, on the reverse strand, counting down.
TAAAATAAGTTTCATTTGTTTTATACTTGTCTAAAACCTTACGCAGTCTGAAAGACTGTTTTGCAAGGAGTTGTTCAAACCCCAAAAGGTCCCCCCCACAATTCCCACAATAACAAAGCCAGATTCGCTTGACACCCACATCAATGCATTCTTCTCATTCTTCCGCTGAAGACCAGGCTGAGATCAGCTGATAGACGGCGAGAGACGGAAAATGAGGGAGGAAAAAAGCAAGGTCGTTGAACAGAGGATGAGAGGGGGGAAACAGGGTGGGAGGCGTGTGTGTCTGTGTGTGGGTGGTAGATCTGTGTCGGAGGGGGCGTGGGTGTCGAGGGAAGCGGGTGGCGGAGGAAGAGAGAGCTGATTAGAGAGCAGTTGGGGTAGAAGAAAGGGGGGAGATGGAAAAGCACTTCCAGAAGGCATCCAGACCATGAGCTAAGGCTGCAGAAATGTTTTTCTTTTTGTAGGATTGAGTCGAGGCAATCTTAGCCTCCTATGGTCATCACCCACACTGCCTTTGTGGGCTGAAGTTGGGCTTACTTACCAATTTCACACGTTCTTGAATGGGTTTTCTCTTTCTATCCCGAAAGAAAATGCTTAATTGAAAGTGCACAAGATCAAGAGAAGTGCGAGGAACTCTAGTCATTTTGTCTGCTTATACATCTTGTGTTTAAAGTCGCTATCGATTTCTTATGAAAATATGTTTAGACACAAATGAGACATTCATATAGGGTACATCTATAGCTCATGTTATCTTGTAATGTCCCTCTTGTTGACATGTTTATACCAAGTTTATGATTTTGTTAGGATTTGTCTGAAGAGACGATAGAGGTGAGATGCAGACTTAAATAGAAGTGTGTATTTCCTTATGAAACTTCAATTATTTTTGTAATTTTGTACATTATTTTCTCGTTACACGTTTCTGTATCCCTTCGTGGCATTGCATCTGTTTTGCCATTTTTGGCGATCATGTCCATGGAACAGTCCGACCGTCTAGCTTTCTTCCTGCACGCTTTCCTCTGGAAGTGCAACGGTGAGCTCAGATGAAAGAATGTAACCCTGCCAGAGCTGTAGGGTGGGGGGGGGTTGGAGGATAGAGCAGAAGCCTGCACTCTCTCTGAACTTTCTCCCGATTTTTATGCAGGGGCTACAGCTATCACCCTTTGTGACGGCGGGCATCAGTTTTGTTCTCGTGTTCAGTATTAGCTCACCTTCCGTTCATCCCTCACCCAGTTTTTGTTCAACCCAACGATTACCATGGCTGTTGCTGTGCAGAATTCATATTAAGCTTGCACACTAATGTATCAACCAGATGCTAACATACAGCAGCCTTATTGAGTCCCTGTAAAGTATTACCTCTTTCAGTTAGAATTTAGTCCAAAGTTTAATGCCCACAGCTTATGAGCTCTACCCATCAGTTCAAATCAATCCATTTGTTTAATCTGCTATTTCCGAAAGCGAAGCTTGAATTGCATTGGTTAACCAGAGTGCATGGAGGTCATCGCACTTATATAAAAGCTGTATAGGAAATGAAAATGCCCACGTTTACTGTGTTAAGCCGTCTGGGACACACTAGCATTATGTAATCCATATTTTAAACACATTTTGTATAATAATTTGTTTTTTTCTCAAATGCAGAAGGACAGGAGTACGGAGTTTGTGATGCACTGTTATGTCAATGTCCACAGATGACTTCATAAGCAGGAATTTCGGAGAGAAAGGGGTTAACATATTTTAAATGCATGACCGATAATTCATTTGTGCTACAAAAATAAACACAAGCCTTTCAAACAAGGTGTCTCTCTTCCGCGAGGCCATGAAGGGACGTTTCCCTCAGTTGCACGGGCTGAATCACACAGATGTGCGGGGCCTAAACAGGGGCCTATTTTATGTTTCAAAGGAGACAGAAAAACAGATGTTTCGTATTCGGCACGAGCCTGGTTTTGTTTTGTGTGGTCATAGGGTATGATTACTCACTTCAGTAAAGTAAATTCTGATATACCTATACTTCACCATGTTGTGGTCTGTGCCTACATGTTGACGTAGGGGGAATCGTTTTCCCTTACACTGCGTATGTCAATAGCCGATGTAAATATGACGCATGCATACAGAGGCGGTTCTGATGGTATCGAAAGCAGAAGTGCCGACTCTGCTTGGCTTTTGAAATGCAGATTCTGCAGAAACATCTGAATCTGATGTCATCCTTGAGTTGATATTCACGTTGAACTTATATGGTCGGTTATTGTTTGTCTTGATTCTAGTTAGGAGTAAACCTTTACCCGGAAATGTTTTATTTGATTATTAATCCGGCCAGTGCACATCCAAAAATAGCTTTTTCATTTTTCCGTGATTGCAGGTTTTCACAAAACCTTTTAAAATAGGGGTCAGTTGTGTTCTGATGGTTAGAGAATTGGACTTAAAAGCAGAAGGTTGCTTTTATTCACAAGTTATCTTGTCTATGCCACCCAGATGCATTGTACACAATTTCTGTAAAATTACAAAGTACTATTTTTAGCAGTGTCTAGTTTAATTACTACATTAAAATACTGTTATTATAATGATACCTTTATTAAATGACATTAAGTCATTTAATTCAACAATAAACATTAAAATAATGCAGTGTTTACATTGTGTCACAATAAATTACATGTCAAATAAAGAAGCAATAATGATTTATATCAGTATATACATCACATACTCTATAGAGAGGTATTTATGTCAGGCGTCGTTTTGCTTTCATTCTTTTTTTGGTTTAGCGGTTCAGCATCCCTTTTATCTGGCATTTAATTAGAAGTGCAGGCTCTACATAGAAAAGCCTTTCCAAGTACTAGCTGAGGTCGGCTTCCTGTCAAGTCAGCTGATTCGAGATGTGTCTCTTTAAACCGTTGGTCACTTTTCTTACCGAGCCATAGCGAAGCAGTTCCTTAGAAACCCAAATATAAACATTTGTTTCGTAACAGGAAATCATTACCTTAGACGCAATTCGATTTTGCTCGCTGGTAAAGAACCCGTGCATTTTTGTTGGAGAAGTGAATTTGAATGAAATACTTTTTTCATTGATGCATTTTGAGCACGCATATATAAGTGACAGTAAGATAAAGAAGGGAAGTTAGGTGTGGTTGTGTGTGTGAGGGGGTGTACAAACACTGACACGTGACATCATGCACAGATTCAAAAATGGGACTGATGTGAATGAGGTTTAGCAGAGGCGAGCAATGAATTGATTTTGCATTCACACTTTTTGCGTGTGTGTGTGTCTGTGTACAGAACATTTAAGGGCTCATACACATGATAATGACGATTATCTTTACAGTGTTAAACCAAACCTTAAGACTCATCCCAGGTTCTTCAGAAAAGCCTAAGCCACTCCACCAAAGATCTCGCAGCATCAGGTGTATCCAAGAGCAACTCACTCTTTTCCCATTCTGATATGAAGTAAGATGTCACATACAGTTTGCGTTTCATTGTAGTCATTTAAATGTATCCACTTTGTCAGATTATAACTTATATGAATGAATGTTCTTTAATGTAACTGGTTTGAAAACTGACACATGGAAGACGAGTTTTAAGACCATGGGAAAGTGTGATAATGTCATTTTGCAATGTCGTTTTAGAGTGAATATTTTATACAAGCCTTTCACTCTAAGAATACCGGTTGTGGTGAGACACATTCTAAGAACTAGGCTGAGGTTTCAGTACATTTCAGTAGATTGAAAAGAAATCAAAAAGCAGGCACAGAGAGCATGTGCTAGCTTAGCCAATGAGATGCCAGCATAACAACCAACCTCAGAACTTAAAAAGGGCCCAAGGAGTCAGAGTTTTATCAAGTGTGTTTACAAAGTCAACATGATGAATTTGAGATCTTTCCTAATGTATCAATACAGTTGTAACTGAAGGTAATTGCATTGACATGTAGGGGGGTGTAATGCGGTGGTTGAATTTCCAATCGGGTTTGGATGTAATCTCAGGTCTTTAGTTTGGTGAAAATGTTCCATGTGATTTTGGGTTTACAGCATCGATCAGAGAATGGGTGCCTTTCTGTGCCCATGTGAGACATTGTTTTGCTGTGTCTGCCTAAATTATGCAACAGGCCTTATGATTTAACTCAATGTTGCAATGAATGTGTCACAATTCCAGATCCGCAGGGAAAGAGATGCTCATGCCCTTATTTTGAGGCTCACTATCTTTGAAGTGTTAAGTGTCGTGTTTGTATGAGAAATGAAATGTCTTATTTGCGTTACGAATTGAAATATTACAAGACTCACTTTCTTGATATTAGTATTAACGTTCTGATTTAAGCAAGTTTAAAGTTTCTGCCGTTGAAGACGTTGTACGTCTTTGCTAGCATGTTTTGTGAAAGTCATGACCAAGAGGTTAGAGAGTTTGACTCCTAACCCCAGGGTTGTCGTTTCAAGTCTTGGGCTGGCAATATCATGTCTATGGTGCCCTTGACCACTACTCCAAACCAAAACTGCTCTCCGGGTGCCGCAGCATAAATCCCTACTGCTCTGGGTGTGTGTTCACGGTTTGGTGTGTGTTCACTAATGTGTGTGCACTCTGGATAGGTTAAATGCAGAGGAAGAATTCTGAATATGGGTCACCATACTTTGCTGTCACCTCAATGTATTTTAAGACTCTTTCTTACAGGGAACCTTAATGTAATGGCTTCATCTTCAAGCACAGATCCATCTCCCTTCTCAAGTTAAAAATGACATGTATTGGTGCCTGCATATTTATTTTTCTATTGGCTTGTTTCCATGTTTTCTGTTGACTTATCTGTTGAATTATACATGGGAAAGCACCTAGTAACGTCCTTTTTACAACGGTATTATATGAACTTTCCAAGATCATGATCTTTCAGCAATAATGAAACACAATAAAATTTTTAGCACTGATAAAAAATAAGAGAGTGCACCACCCTATGTGATGCTGAATGGAAACTGTGTCTGCGTAACTGATTTTATACGGTATTAGTCTTTCTGGTGAATTTTTCACCCACTGAGATGAAGCGCCTTAGATGTTTGCTATCGCATTTAGGCTCATTATGCTGATTCCTTCAAATAGATGCCAGAAGATGTGATAAATTGCACTGTACATCACAAGAACAGTCTGTCTGCATGCACATTTATATCACAAAGGTACAGTGCCGACAGGCTAACTAATGCTAGTGCTAAATGGCTCACTAGCCGCTGACCCACACAGCAAGTGGTGGGATACTAACAAGCTCTTTCTGAAGAAACGGATCTGATGAAACGTTTGATGGATGCCTATGTTCTACCCATGAGATTTTTAATGTGACACAGAACCGAATGGCGCTTGAGATCCGCATGCTGGCCATGACCCGTGAAGTCATTAGTCAGTGTCTTGTGTCGTAAGCAATTTGATTGAAAAGTTTTTTGATGGAAATGGAAATTGTAAGATTTGTGCATTTGTAGGTTATAGCTTAAATGGAACAGCTCAAGAAGCAGTCTCAGACTTGTCAAATCAAAGATTGTATTAAACTTTCCAAAACTTAAATCGGAAAGATCAGATCCCCACCCAATCCCAGCAAGGCCACAAGGAGACGTTTGCTATTTCCACAGCTGCAAGAACATCTTAACAAAGAGGCTTAGAAAGGGATGCCAACCAGACCTCTCCTACGCTTGCAAGGAAAAAGAACCCATTTCCGTAAGCTTAGCCTGCAGAGACATTCTGAAGGAACACTAAAAGCTCTTTGTAAAACATTGTTGTTCTCTCGTAGCTCCCAACCACAGAATATCCTTAGGGCCTGTGATATTTGGCATTTTGTTCACCCCAAGCAACAATTCGTAACCATGGTGCAATAGTTCCCTCTACTTTTAAAATATGCAATTATGCTGTTCTATCTCACACTAAAATTCATTGGATTCGAGTCACCGCTGACCTTTTGGCAGAGTGATTGAGCATGGTGGCCGTGACTTGATAGATCAGCCCATCACACCAACTTGCGAGACCATGCATTGTAGACCCTAAACAACAAGTAGCAATGACAGATTCACTCAGGCCTAGTGACTCATCCCTGATCCTGTTAAAGGGGACGTATGTTTTTGACAAGGAGCGTAGTGTGTCTCTCGTGGGAAGCAAACTCTTTGATGCCTAAGTGCAAGATCTGTATTGGGGCCAATCCTATTCTCCTTCCCAGCATTACCTAAGCCAAGCCCGCCTCCTCTCTCTTCCTGGAGCTCTCTGCAGCATCGCATTCTCTCCCTTAACACACCAACCACACACCCCTGTCCAAATACACATCGTGAATGACATTCTTGAGGTGTCCCACTGTTAACCACAACCTTACGGATGGAGCCACAGCTCACCAATGCTGTAAATATTCTACTGTTACTGTGCAATGGCATGTTTGAATTCAAAAAGGGGAGTCTGTCGGATTATCTACCCGGCAGATGTGTCACATGAAACATAAGCACAGGATAAGACAGATATTGGCTGAGCAGGCTACATCAATCACCAGATAAAATTTTGTAGACACGCAAAACTGATCCTTGAGAACTACTGAAAAGCACAGTGTAATGTTGACTTGGAATGACAGGACTCGACCATGGATTGCACAACCCCAGAGTGGGAAAACAACTTGAAATAAACCCACATTACAGTTTTTTCCTGAAGAACAGCACTAGCACTGCCAGTCTGTTCCATGGTTGTGTGTCATATGCACCAGCTGCTGTTTTTGTGTGTGTGCGTGCGTGCGTGCGTGCGTGCGTGCGTGTGTGTGTGTGTGTGTTAAAGAGAGAGGTCAGTTATGAGAAATAGGCCAATCTGAAGTGATCAACGTGTGTGTGTGTGTGTGTGTGTGTGTGTGTGTGTGTGTGTGTGTGTGTGTGTGTGTGTGTGTGTGTGTGTGTGTGTGTGTGTGTGTGTGTGTGTGTGTGTGTGTGTGTGTGTGTGTGTGTGTGTGTGTGTGTGTGTGTGTGTGTGTGTGTGTGTGTGTGTGTGTGTTTTCCAGTAAGGCTCTTTCCTACCAACACCCCCCACCTTCAATTTCTGGGCAGTCTACAAAATGCTTTCATGATTATGATCACACTGAATCATCAATGTGGACTCAGAACACAGTCTCGTAATCTGGGAATGATGAAGCATCCAATAAATGTTTCCTTGATGTAGAGGTCTTTAAAACCTCAGACCAATAACGTAATAAATCAATTTATTAATTTAGCAAATTGTTACAAGCTTATAAATAATTTCCTAATTGCAAACTTTAATCAATAATCACAATCCATAAATATTTTGAATCAGGCAAGATGATTACATTTTACATTACAAGTAACAATGTGGCGTAATCCGTTTTCACAAGATATTATAGTCATTTAATTTAATTTAGTTCAGTCTGATACAGGCTCAAATATTTTCCACATATTTAATAAAAAATAAAATGTCAGTGTAGCTTCAAACTAGATGTTCATTTACTTAATGTTTATTTATGTTTTGTTTCTTTCAAGAAAATAACAATTCTGTCATCCTTTACTCACCATTGAGTTCCAAATCTGTATAAATTTGGAAAAAAATTTCCTGATGAACACGAAGAATGATATTTGGAAGAATGCTTATACTTAAAAGACTTTGGAAGAATGCTTAAATGTTTTCATATTAACTAACATAGGAAAAATGATTTTATTTTTGTTGCTTTGTTATAAGATATTTTCTATGATGTAGGACAGCAAACACTTTGGGGCACTATTGTGATTGTTTCGACTATGGTAGTCAATGGGGTCCAAGAATGGTTTGTTTTTAAGTATTCTTCCAAATATCTTACTGTGTTTTATCAAACATAGACAACTAGCAACAGGTTAGTAATTCTTAACAGAAGTTTCATTTTTGGGTAAGCTATCCATTTTAGTTCTATATGAGAAGACCTTTATATGTGCTTTAGATATTTTTTTTTTTTATAAAGATTCACATATTTAGTACAAAATAAAATGTCAGTGTGGCTTAAAACAGGAAATTTATTTAATTGATTAATTATGTCATGAGATGAGTATTAAAAATGTTTTGTCACTTTAAAAAAATAACACACTGTCATCCTTTACTCCAAATTTGTGAAAATTTGTGCAAAAATGTCCTGATGAAGAGAAAGAAATATATTTGAAAGAATGCTTCTAATCAAACAGTTCTTGGACATCATAGTAGGTAAAACAGGGTAACAGGCAAAATAGTTTTTGGTTTGTTTTAAGATATTTTGGAGAATGTAGGGTGAGTTTTGACTACCGTTGTAATTCTTTAATTTCCAGCAGACATCTGCTAATGGCTGCTACTCTAATTTCTCATTTGCTTTGCGCAGGTTGATCAAGCCAGATCTTTGGGTTTAGAACCATTGCCTTTCTATGCTGAGAACTGAGTACTTCTTTGGAACTCGTCTGAATAACTCAGAACTTGTCATCCCCACAGATTTATAAAGTATATAAAGGAAACGTACCACCCTTTTTGGCAGGACTCTGTGTAGCAAATTTTAACCACACTGGCATTGTGCTAGATGAGTTTGAGATGACCATTCAAATCAGGTCAACCTCACCGTGGTTTTGAGCTGATATTGTGAGTGCAGTTTTTGGATTCAGTTCTAAAGTTTTGAGGCCTTCTCATGTTCTGAAGCATCCTACATCCAGGAAGTATATACTCTGTTTACAGGAAGCTTGGCCCCTGAGGTGGTCAGCGTAGACACATCCAATCTATTGTATGAAACACCATCTTAATCCCTTGCTGGATAAATAATTCATGTCCTGGTATTTGAAATAAATGAGGATGTATTTACAACAGGCATAAGGCTATTAAATTATGCATGATTGTCACGGATAAACATTAGCTTTTTGATTCATGCATGGGTTGTTGTTTTAATTCTTTGAGTACTTTATAGCAAAGTATCGGAAATGTTAACAATCAATTTAACATTAAAACTAAGTGCCCATTTTAGACTCTTAATATGTGGTTACTCCATAAATTTGCCTTTTTTCATGAGTATAGATTGCCTTGAATATTTGTCTTGAATCTTTATCATAAGGAAATTGTTATGGTTACTTATTAGATGTAGTTTCTGTTGTTCAGCTTGATAATGAACCCTGTTGGTGCGGGTAACAGGATAATGGAAACTTGGGGAAAAAAGAATCAATAAATGGCACAAAGCAGGATATTGAATAATTGAATCGTTCAGTCATGTTATAAAAGGCCTCAATACAAAAGACTGAATAGGTATTTGATTTCAAAGGGTCCATTATAGCAGTGTTAGGAAGTGAGCACCGGTAATCTCTCTCACGCATTCATACAACTAAAAACCAAATAAGCTTATGCAAAAGTAACCAAAGACTTCTAAGTTTGTCCAAACAGAAAAGGTTTTCTTGATCATTTATCCAGCATTTTAAAGGCAGAAACTTATTTGTGGATCCTCTAATTGATCCATTCAAATTAGATGTAAATGCATTGTTTCTCAACCATTTCTAAGTTCTCTCAATTTGTTGAGGTTTATGGAACCCAAGTTTGGCTCCACCGCTGCTGGGAATGAAACCAGCGAGGCGTAGGCTCACGAAACTCCAAAATTCCCCTTCTGACTTTACAGTGACGTTCAGACTCAGCTATTCGACCAGCCATTGTGCTGTCTGCTTTCTGAGAGCATACTGAAAATATTTCTATCCTGTTCAGTTTCTTTACCCTTTCTTTCCCACTCTTTTGGCCTTGGGGGAGGGATTTAGTAGCCGACCTCTCGGGCTTGGAACCTGAGAGGTGCTGGTAATTCTGAGCTGGTGAAAAGCCAAGACCCAGAATCAGTGGTTCAGACTTCAAACAAGACTCCGCACTATTGTGTCTACCCCTACCCTTTCGATCCAGCAAGCACTCCCCTTGGTGTTCCTGTTGCACAGAAAGATGACACCAAATATGCCTCTTTTCAAAGCCCATCTGCGTGTATGCGACCAACACAGAGGAAGAGAATACGACAGATGAAGAGTGGATCGTAGATAATGCATGGCATGAACTCTATAAAGCGAGACATTGAGGGTGGGGCTTTTTCTGAAGACACTGATGTACGAGACGTTGGTTGGAAATTCTTCTATTTTTTTAATAACCGAGCAGAAAATTTTTTCATGCATCTGACGTTTTTTTTGCTGCTTTCGAAAGATGAGGCCAAGCGTTGGCTAGCTTCATTAAGACAGGCAGACGGTTCAGAAATGAATTCGGCTGTCAGCATTTAACACCTCGCCCAGATGAGCACCGTCAGCCCGTCTGCTCCCTTGCAGGGTGCTGCTGGAACGCATCTTCTCGATGCGGAGTCGTCTGTGGACGTCCTTTCCGCGCTGTGGCTGCATCTGTCAGCATATCGCTGCACAGGGATTTCACCTCATGCAAATGAGGGCTGTCCACGGCATGACTCAGAACCTCCGTTTCAAACCCCCACACCCAAACACATACAAATAAACCTCTACAGAAAGCCCTGACTCGCGCACACATCAAACAACCGGCTCGATGGTTATGCAAAGGCCAGTCCCGGTTGTACAATGCCACGCTTTGCTGGGTACAGCTAAACTCCTCACATGACTTGTTTAAACATGTGAAGGTGATTTCACCTTTTTAGATTCCTGTAAATCATTCTTGTGCTGGTTTATAGGGGACGGCCGTTGAAGTCATTCGTAGCTACCGTCATTATTACACCTCACCTGGTTTATGAAACAAACAAGCTTTAAACTCTGAGTGGTGTCAGGTTTTCCATTCCTGTTAATGCCGAACTGGATCAAGGATGAAATACCTTCTGCATTTCATGCTCAATGTGAATTACTCAAGTTGGGTATGCCCCTTAGGGTTGGTCCAAAGACCAGCAGGTCTAAACCGATATTAAAATTCCTGGACTGACAGTTTTAGGGGTAGATTGAGATTCAGTTACAGTTCTTTGACAGGAATCGGTACGGGAACATGCTCACAGTGTGCATTGAATTAACAAACACGAATTCAGACTTGCTAAATTAGCTAATAATGAGTCAATAATTCCATTAATCCGTCTGGATTTTCCAAATGAAAATTCAATTAATTTGCATGTGACGTCATCAGGGGAATTTTCTGTTCAGTCCTGGGTCAGCATAATAAATCCAAAACCCTGGACCAGATGTCTGTATTAACATACCTCCGATCCTCTTTATCTCCTTTCCTCCCTCATCTCATTTCACCCCGTTTTATCATTCTGTTCTTTCTCTTTGTGTTCTTTCATCCATGATCCTCCTGCAGTCGTATCATTTTCCTATTAGAGTCTGTATCTTTTTCTGATGATTAGTTTCAGGATGCCAGATCTTCAGCATGACCTAACTAGCCCCCTTCTGCTTGATTTAGTACCTTCTGCTTTTTGTTTACTAAACACTTGGAATTCCCCTGTTCATAACAGCCAGGTCCGATTGTTTTCTTCATAGTGAGGGTAACAGTTTTAATGGTAAACTAATCATGTTTGGCCTATTGTGTTTACACATTAAATGATCATAACTGGTTCACCAAAACACAGTTACTGGGGGGTTCAAATTTTTTGAGTTGGTACATTCACAATGGATATAATTGTTTTTTATCGTCATTATTTTTTATTGCCTTTATAGTTATCATTTGATCGAACCTTAAATGTCCTGAAAAGTGTGTTGGAACTGTTGTTATTGCTGTCTACTGGCAAAAGACGAAAAAGGAAATTGACCAATTCTTGAGTTTGGGTGAGTGTAGGTGGAAGCAATGGAGTAGGCGAGGAAGGAGGTACACCTGTCACATGTTGGCATGTGATGTTCCTGTCCTAATCTGTGGTTTGCCCCCACATAACCCAACACCCACCACCTAAAATTCTGTTCAACTAACAATAACGTTTTTTATGTAAAAGGGGTGGTATGTGTATGAAGGTTTGCATGTGACCCTTGGAGCTATACAAAACAAGACTATAACATCTTTTTTTAATGTTTAAGCAATGAGCAAACTTGCAGTATCTTCATCAAGTTAGAGCTTTTGTACACCTTTTGATCAAATAGAAGACCTAATTTATTTGAATGCAAACACCTTACACAAACTGTAATACATTTTTACATATGTCTTATTAACCGTTTAATGCATGAATTCTGACAACCTCTAATATTTTTTTTATAGTTTTTTTTCTATTGCTTATGTGTTTTTATTTTGCCTCTTAAATGTATTAAGAGAACACGTGACTCTTTTCACACAGTCTTTGACAGTGGATGAATTATCAAGAGTTTAGATATGAAAACAGCCTGGTTAGTTCACAAGAGTTGAGAAAACTGATGTTTGTGGCAGAGCAATGCCAGAACACACAAATCGGCTAAATAAGGAAAGTGAAAAAAGCTATTGCGAGGAAATATGTATGGCTTCTATATGCTAGACATTACACTAAAAGAATTTAGAGAACAAATCAAGTGTCACTCTTATATGGATAAAATGCGTTGGACTTTTTGTCAAGAAGTTACCAAAGGAATTGTTTAAACATTTAGATTTTGTAGACACTTAATGTAAAGCAGCACAATGTGTTCTTGCTCGACACTTCGTCTGTATGTTGGTTTTCTAGTTAACAAAATCTATCCACAGATAAATTGATCAACTTGAAATTCTATGCATTCCCTATGATAGTAATATTTTTATTAGTGTATGTGAGCAATGACAAATAATTGATATATGAAAATCTAAAGAAATTTAGGCAGTTATTAGAAAAATGATGATTTGACGTAATCATCATGCACAGTCGGGTTGGCACAGCCGTAGCTGCAGGATCCTCTGCCATTCTTTTTCAGTGCTGGAGTCCTCAGGGTGCCACATCGCACAGGCGGAATCAGTCTGAGAATTAAAGAACGTTGGACCACCAGCCTGTGTGAAGACCAGAGGCTTCACTTTGATGAGGATGTCATGGGGCATGTGTTTTGCATCCCGGCTTGCCTCATTCTTTACAAACCCCGGTTCTGTTGCTATATTTGTTAGGAAGGAAATCTTTTGTTTTGGATAAGCAGTTTGAAAGTTTGTTCATGTGCTTCAACGCACTGTGGTGACATGTGGAGCGGAACTTGTAATTAGTTTTCCTCCTATAAATCCAAAAAGAGCACTCCGCTTAATGAAAATCAATAAAGGCTCAAAGCAAATTTAGTTATGAACGGATCTGAGTATTTCCGTGTACAGAGTACTGTGCAGATTTTGAGACCTACTTAAAAGAGATTTATTATCATCATCTCTGGAGAGTCATTTGTAACATGCAGGTATATTTCTGACTGCTTATTCATGCATATTCATTATCATTCTTTATACATGTTATCTATCTTTAATTAAATAATACTTCATTTTGAGAGAATAATTTCAGGCACTGGCTTTTATGCAAGCAAGTGATATTGTTTTGTATTGACACTTCTTCCTGCGTGTGTACCATTGTATTATTAACATATGTTAATCTTTATGTTTTTATATGATGTCACAATAAATCGTCTTAGGTTTTATATAAAAGACATACACATCTGATAAGCACCATCTGGCTGCATTATCATTCCTCAAAAAGAATCCAATTTTATAAACTATATTTTCTTTATGGTTGCAGTAGATTTGTCGAGATATGATTTTGCAAGTGAATGATAGAACTTGCTTCAGGAACCACATAAAATAATTTGTTACTGAATTTCTGATAGAGAAAATATGTGTATACTAGAAAACGAGTGGCAGTCTAAATCCTGTAGAAGTTTCCTTGCTTGCCCCACTGCTATGTTATAAATGTAATGGAGAGCTTTTCAAATGTAAATGTAAATTACAAGGTTAGGGTTAAATCTTCCTCCTCAGCTTCATGGCTTTGACCTTGTAAACCCTGGAGATTGGCAACACAGAGGGATCTGGGATTTGGAAAATTCATAAAAAAGTTATTTTTACAGGAATATTTTGGAATATTCATTTAAAGTTGCTTGTCCTTGTTTGCTTGCAAATTATTCATTATAAATAAAAAGGAACACGGTTCATAAATAATGTAAGGAATATAAATAATATAAGGATAATAATAATCTTGGAAGGTTTTTTTGTGTTCATGTTTATCTTAGAAAATCTTGGAAGCAATGTTGAGATTATTTGTGATAAAACAGAAGAGGCACAAGTGAGATTAGTGGACTGTGTTTCTCATGAGACAGAAGACTTCTAATCTAATCCAATTGCTGGAAAGGACAAACATTTCGAGATCCTATTTGTTTTGTGTCTTTCCTCTGGGACAGCAAGTATGTTGGGGTCTTTGCTGGTGAGGGTCAAGTGCTATTTTACCATAATACGGACCACCCTGTATGCTTTAAGGATTTGGCCTTGGCATAGAGCTCCAGCAGTGTCCAATCTGTCTCCCCTCTAGGTTTCGTGGCAAGCTGGTTTTTCTTCTTCTTATTGCTAAGCTCAGCGATTTCTGTTCCTCATGGGGTCTTGATCCTGTAATACTGCTGAACATAAAACAGCCAGTCTGTTTGGTTGGGAAAAGATACTCTTTGGGCGACGGTGGTGTTCATAAACATAGTCTCATTTATAATGAATATCAAGATGCGTGAATCTGTTTGCCATCTGCGGCAGACGGAGGTTCATCCCTCTGGTTATGCAGCCGTAAAAGATTTGTTTTCAAGGCTGATGATTTATTAAGTCTGTTCTGTTGTGATTGAAAAGTCTTACCAACATGGCTGATTCACATTCACGGGTCAGGTCCCATTGGCGTGTTTAATATGCATTTAAATTAAAATGATTCCTGTTGCATTTCATGTGTGCGTGAGAGTGAAATTAAATTTGATTCCATTGTAATGTCTTACCTGATTGTTTAAAGGATACCCAAAATTTTTAATTCTGTCATAAGTTACACTCAGATTGTGTATCTGTGCGAATCTGCACTGAGTGGCGGAGTAATACGAATACTGAATTTGTTTTCATAATGTGTCTGGTTGAATATCAAATAAATCTCAGTCAATCATTCGAGAACCAAAAAGAACTGTTTTACAAAGACTATTATTAAATACAAATATGGTAATAATAAGATTACACATAGTCTTTAAAGTTGAGTCCACCACGCTTCAGTTTGACTTAAAACTGAACCGTATGCGTGAACAGAAACATTTTCTCTGTTAATCCCTGCTAGAGAAGGAGTGCGTCGCGCTCTATGGAAACCAGGAGGGTCAAAAATACATTGTAACTCGTCGACTTGAGAGAAAGGTAGAATACTTGTCGTTTACGAGAAGAATAAGCGTTTTTTGTGCGTAGACATCTGTCGGCATGCGCTTATTCAATTAATTGCAGTAACGAATATGGACTGTGATATTACCTCGGACACTTCAAAATACTGGAATTATTTAAAAATCCAAATGTAGATTTTTAGAAAACGCATTAGAAGGATCACCCTGTGATTTTGTTCTCCTACCTCGAAATCATGGGGGTCTAGAATTTTCTGCATAGGTGCATTTCAACTGTTAGAGACGGAATACAAAAAGAACAATTGTATGATTTTTTAACAATTTATTTGTAAATAACTACATAACATCAGGTATTTGGAGACTTTCTTAATTTGTTTTTTAGTTTTAAGCACAACATTTTTGGAGTTTTGCTAGATTTCTTTGAAAACAAGATTTCTGTATGTAGTAGATAACAATACAAGAGGTACTTAAACTGAAAAAACTTTGTGCTGTGTTTACTTTAGTGTTTGATTCAGCCTTGAAAACAAAGAAGACACATCAAGTGTGATTTGTTGCGGATTGTCATTTCGACGTCTGGAAACTTGCTGCAGGTATCACTCTCGTGATCTTCAGTTGTCCTGTGGTTTACAGCTTTTCCATCATCACAGACACAAACACTTGTCTCGTTGAATGATGTATGAGGAAGGAAGCATTGGCGAAGAGACTCCTATCGAAAATTCATGAGATCAGATGTTTTTCGTGATGACAGAAGTCAAAGCGAACTTGTTCCTCAGCGACACCGGAGATGGGAAACTTGGTTGAGCTCTTTTTATGCTTGCTTGCTATCTTCAAAGGAGAAGTTTGAGTAATCCTGTTGTTTCCTTCTCCAAGCTCATCTGGGTCAGCTGGGTCTGCATTAGGTCATATCTCAGTTCTGAGAATGTGATGTCATTATCAATCATGACACAAAAATAGGCAGAGCACCTGAAAAGTGTCTTAGAAGCTTAAGTTCTGTCCATTGCTCACGTTAACCATCTTCAATTGTGGCTTTACCCAATGCTTGAATTTCAAAATACAACTCTAGATCAATTAACCACGGAAAGCCTTGTAGGGTTCTGTTAGACCACTGTGTCCTATGTTGACGCCCACCGACAATGTCAGTATTGTTGCGTCTGGCATATCTGACCGATTCTCCACAGGAAAGACAGAAATAGAGGCAAAGGAAGCGGTGGGCTTGTGTATCTTTGAGTGAGTAGTGCATTTCACAACCCTGAATGTTTGAAGATGTAAACCGTTGGATATACAGTAGATGTCTAACGGCCATGAACGCTTCTCAGAAACGGACCTTATGAATGAGTCGCCGAAATCAACAAAGCAAGCCGTTGTGACTGTTGTGTGCTGCATTGGTCATACTCGCCTTAATGTTTTTTAAGTTTCCATAACGGGTATATGCATTCAACTGTTTAAAACAACGGGTACACCGTTTGTTGGTTGTTTTTAATACACAAGATCAGAACCCAAATACTGTTTAAGTGCTTTTAAACCAGTAGTAAACTTGTAGTGATGCTTTGTTTT
>CM065676.1:12410547-12620547 GCA_033220385.1 Triplophysa yarkandensis | reverse complement strand
TCAGCCTTTTGAATGTAAAGACAGAAATTTTGAAAGGTTGACTTTGTAGCAAAGGAGCTGTATACTTCAAATTTTGTTTTTGTATGTCTTTGTTTGCCTAATCCTGTTTTATTATTTTAAAATATCTAATGTTTTGTAAAAAAATGAAAAATTGTGTTATCATTTGATGCTCAGAAGCTCCAGTTCACATTTGAGACCCAATAATCCATTGGGTAAATGATGACATAATTTTCATTGTTGGGTCCAATGTCGCTTTTAAAATGCTTGTGGAAAATTTCAGGTTGTCTGGTTATCCATCCAATGATCAGTAACAACAGAGGGGGTTTGGACATGTACATCTGTAAATAGGTTGTGTTGAGAGAGCTGGGCTAGGCTGCGTTCTGGTAGAGATAAAGCGAGCGGGTCACCAGCTTCATCCAGCCAGGTGTGTATGCATATCTGCAGATGAGACGGACAGGTGGGAGGGCGGCCGCAGATGGGAACAGAAGTTCATTCAGCCTGGCATGATAGGCATGCAGGTCACCACAACACACACTGTAATACACGGCCCAGGTGTCTTTCCCTTCTCTCTGTTGTAGACAATATCTAGCTGGCCTGCTTTTTTGAATGTTGGGACCCATTACGCTGAAAAATACTGATCTGTCTAATGTACCTACACCTTGAAAGTCTCATCTTTTCTCACTGATTACTTAGGTTAGTGTCTTAGACCTTTCTGTGAAGCTGTTCTCAACTATATACATTTTTTGACAATATTAATACACACACATAAATGAATAATCAGCAGTATTAAATTCAACACGTTGTTGCTTTACAATCTCTGTAGAAGTCTGCAGATGTGACATTTTAAACAAAAAAATTCTTTATTCACTTTCTGGACAAATTCAAACCTTTATTACTCTCTTTCTCCTCCAGAACACCAATGAAGATATTTTGAAATATTTCTGTAAAGAAACGGCTGGCTTGCAATGGTTTACAATAGAATAAGGTCTGACCGTTTTTAGTTACAAAACATTCTTTTAAATATCTTCTTTTGTGTTTTGCCAAAAGAGGAAGTTGTACCGGTTTATAATGAGAAGAAGGTGAATAAACAATAAAAAAAATGTTTATTTTGGTGGGGATTATTCTTTTAAACCACGTCTTAACAAAATTGTTGTATACAACCCATGTACGCCGTCTACCTTAAAACTAACAGCTTACTCGTGGCTTTATCTCGCCTAACACAGCTCTCTCAAGAGTTTAGCGGTACCGATGTAAAGATGCATATCAAATAGTGTATAATATTGCTACACCCTGATTCGGTCTGCGGTGGAGAACTGCCTCTGAGTATCTTAAGAGAGTTTGGTGACTCATACTGTAAGAGCCTTCGATTTAGCTGCTAAAGAGCAATGTAAGTTCATAGGGGTTAGAAGTGTCTTTCTCCCCGCTGCCTCACCATTTGAAGCTGCTCGTGGATGAACCAGGAAAAACTGCCACAGCTGGAGCGGACGTAGTCTATCCACTCCTTAAGTGTAACGTTTTAAGAGAAACCGAGACGGTTGTTATAATCAGACTAGCATCTACTTGAGTCTTAGTGGCCTTGTGTTTTTATTTTCTATTATTAAGCTATTTATGACCAGTTTTTTAAAATAACACACGGATTGGATCCCCCGGCACCTTTTTTAAGAAGGAAATTCCTTTTTGTGTGTAAATATGGGTCGCGGTCTGGTGGTTAGAGAATTGGACTGTAAACAGAAGGTTGTGGGTTCAAACCCCGGTGCCAGCAGACAATGACTGAAGTGTCCTTGAGCAAGACACCTTACACATTTGCTCTGCAGTGATAGTTGACCACTGCATAATACTTGTCAGCCGCTGTCTGCGTCTGCCAAATGAATAAATGAAAATGTTAATTATAGGGGTTTCATAAACAAATTCATTTCTATTGTTATCGGGCTGCATTGTACAGTATTTTTAACCAGTCTATAAATGTGATTTCATATGTAGATTTGAAATCATCCTTTGAATACAGAATCCAAATTCTGAATGTAGCAAATTTGTCACACAATGTGTGGTTTAAGATTGTACAATAAGAAAAAACTCCATATGTGACTTCATTCATTTTTAGCATTTGAATGGAAAGAGGATGTGCACACGCATTCGCATTCAGACCGACAAATATGGAAGTGATATTTTAACTGCAGAACGAGGGGTTTTCCATCTGGACGGTCATGTTCTGCTGATCTGTTTAAAGTAAAACTGCAGTCACCGTCTCCTTGGTTGCACTGCTTTGGATTTATTTACATTCTGCATGAGCGTGATCTTTCATCTCAAGGCGTACAGCTTCATTTTTCTCGTGTTTCCATGCGATTTACATGCCGTGTTCAATATACATGACTCATTTTGATATCTATCCTGACATAATCACCTCCATTCATCGCATCAAATCGAAGAGATTATTACACCCAAAATGTGTACTTTTTTCTTTGGCAGCTACTTTAACGCATCCAATTTTGATTCCCACTATCAGGGAGAAACAGAAGAAGAGAAATCGATTTTCTGCCCTGATTTCTTTGTTTTTTAATGACTTTGCTGCCATACCTTCCCCTCATATATCACATAACTATTAAAATGTAGCAACATATCCGGGGGAATTTTAATATAGAGACTGAATATTCCCGGTTTCTATTTGATTTTCAAATTCTAATTTTTTCACGATTATCCTGTTTGTCTTTGTGTTTTGTACACTCTCATGTGTGTCCCATATGCCCCAAGCATGTAGTGCTCCCTAGCAATTGTGCACCAATGTCTCTCTTTGTTTCTGTGACCCTTTTTGTTTAATTTATCCTTAGCACTTGTTTTAAATGTGTCGGTATTGTTTTTTACGTACCCATGTCATAAGCTAACAGTTATGTGTCCAAATTAAATAAACCTTGCCTTATCATCTGAGAAGAGCTGTCACGGTCTGCATCACTGGGTCGGAAACTCCAATATGCCGCCGCACAGTCTGTCACGTTCTACTGTACTCCAAATTGAGTTCAGCAAGGGAATAATTTTATCAGCCTGGCTGTATAACAGGGATTCTTTAAGGCAGGAAAATAGGAAATGATTGGCAAATGTGGATTTCTTTTGTACTCTGCCCTCAATGAACAAACACATTTCATTTTGGGAACAAATTTATTTGATAGTCTGATGGTATAGTATTTATTTTCCATGCGAAAGGAACTCGAGTTAAAACAGTGATAAAAACAATTTTTTTACCAACCAAATCAAAATAGGTAAAGCCCCAAGCCTTGTTAACCAAAACCAGTATTTTATTCGCTCACCCTTGTGTCATTCCAAACCTTCCCAAAAAACATATTTTGAAAAATGACTTTGATAGTTTGGACACAAAACCACTGTGACATTTCTCAAAATATCTTCTTTTGTGTTTTAAACAAAGAGTCAAGTACAACACAAGAAAAAAAAATTATAAGCACATCATTTTACCTATTCAAATTAAAGTTAAGTGATAAAAGACTCCAAAAAAGAAAAGGAACATGCTTCGAATAATTTGACGACTTTACAATCTCAAACGCAAGGTCACACATGCAAACGCTCTAAAACAAATCCAATTCTCAGGGGTTGCAAGGTACCCTCCAAAATCTTTCAGAGAGAGAGAGATCACACAGACTTAAAGAGCACGCTAAATAAATCCGCATGGATCAGTCGGTCCTGAGGCCGCCACTGAATTTAGAAGATTCTACTGTTAGCCAGAGGGAACAGACTGATGAAGAAAAAATCTTGATGACACTGATGCATTTGATAAATGTTGTGATTATTCTACTGACAGAAATGAACACCGTGAGCTATAGACTGCCGGGGTTTTTTTCTCCAGCAAGCATGTGCTGTTGTCTTCTGCTGTGGGGTGTAAACATAACACCGTTTCCCTCTGAGATTTCACTCATCTGATATTGGATTAACCTCCTACAGCATTTCATACCCCATAGCCACATCAACGTTTCCTCCACCCTTACAAAACTACAAAACAAGCAGAGAAAAAGAGAAGAAGGCCTCCGAGGGCTGCACCTGCGGGAAGAGAAGGTTAAATTAACTGAAGTTCTTTGTGCGAAGATTCCTCTCTCAGCGGATGAAATATTCCACAAGCACGGAAAAAGGAGAATTTTAAATGATATCAGTTTTAGTGCAGCAGGATTTTTTATTAACCGCTCGTGCTGGAGCTGGAACACATTCAGAGTTGGGATAATTGCCGGGGATTGAGGTGTAACTTTTGGGGGATGTGAACCTGATGATGCTGGCAAAATTGAAGCAGGAACTTATGCATGATACATCATACATCAAAGCAGTTCCTTTTGTCCGAGGAGACGGTATTAACATCTGAGGCAAAAATAATGGCCAGTTAAATCTCTTATTTTTCATGAAAGTACTTTAGGAACTTTAAAACCGTGGTTGGTTATGGTTTTTGTATTTTTGTTTTAAAAATGTTTTCCAAGAGTTTCATCTGTGAAATCTGATAAATATGATTTATTTTGTACATTGCGTTATGCCATATCAAGAAAAATGTATGCATTTAACTCTGGTTGCTGTATAATTATTTTAATTCATTTTGCTTTTTAATATTTATGTTTTCATTAGTATAAATTTTTTGATATAGCAAGAAACCCCACAAACAGACAAGAGAACCACAGGTAATGTTCATAACTTTAATGACTATTTATTCAAATGTATTTATTATTCAACAATACATGTTCAAAGTAAAAAGTATTTAAAACATTTACAAGAAGTTTGAATTAAAGGACTCTCAGCTTTGGGACGATCTGGATTCTGTCATTTCTAAGATTTCTGACACATCACTCACTCTCTGTCCTCCAGTGGTCCGTCTTTCTGGGCTTTGGACTGAAACTCTTGACATGAAAGTCTGGCATCTCAAACAGAATTTTGATACGCTGCAACATACGTCTCATATACGTGCGACCTTATTTTAGTTTCTTTACCAAAAAAGTCTTGATCTGAAATTTTTCTTCATTTAAAAATTATCTTCGAAATCACAAATCAAATGTGAATTATGGGATGACGTGTTAAAGAATGAACAAACTGTGGTAGTAACCCCACCATAATCCTACCTACGGCCTGCTGTTATTGAGCATAGGGATTCTGAGGGGTATATAATATTGAAATATAACATTATTTCAATTAATATATAATTTATTTTGAATTCACAAAGCTTGAATGTTGAGCTTTTACAAAATCTATAACCTTAAATAACCAGTTGTAATGTTACAATCTCAATGGCCTGTTTTGTTCCTCTTTGCCAATTGATAGTTGGTCTTTTGCAACAAACCTTATATCCCCCAATAAACTGTGGCTTGGTTTCACAAGTTGACAACATTTCCTGTGCCAACACGCTCATAATTTTAGCTTTGTTGGAAAAGGGTGTCAACCCATGTATTGGAGGGGGGTTGTGAAACAGTTAAGGGAATATTGCTGGGGGAAGACAAAGACGAACATTCTTGATGTACAATGAGGTCTGTCTGAAGAGAGTTAGTGTGTGAGACTGGGTGCAGACCAGCAGAAGCTGTGGGCCTCTTTTGACTCTCCGACACAATGAGCACAAGCTGGCCGGCTGTTAGTTTTACTAGGTCACCAACAGACACATTTATCCTTGATGTGAGTCGGGTGCTCCAGAGAGGCAGCAAACAATGCCGATCATGTTAACAGCGGGCTGAGACCTGGAAAAATTGAAAGATGCGGAATCTGCAGGGACACAAGATGTTTACTAAGATGATGCACTTTTGCAAACCTGCTGCCACAGCACATTGGATTCAAGCTTAAGGATTAGCTGGTGTTTGCTGTTTCGAGCGGGGAATTTAGTCAATACACACCTTTGATTGATTTGTTGTGTTGGTAATCAAATGCACTTTGTGATGGGAAGAAAAGTCTATGAAGATTCCATCAGATTCCCACAAGCCAATTATGTGTAGTTATGGTTACTGTCCATTAAGAGAGATTATAACATTTTGTATTTATCTAATAAATTATACTTAAACTGTTTTTGTCGAGTGGAAGACAATTTGGATAAAAAGATCTATGCTAAAAATAATCATCAAAAGAAAGACAGGTAACAGCTATGAAATACTCATAAAAAAGGAAAACTGATATAAGTACAATGTACTTTTATGAGATTATTTAACTTTAACTTTTTACATTTTAAAGCAATAGTTAATCCAAAAATGAAATGCTGTCATTAACTCACATTTGAGTTGTTCAAAATCGTTCTTTTTGTTAAACAAAAATAGATATTTTGAAGAAAACAATCATGAGGCTCTTCTGACCAATTCCGTAATTTTCCCTTTTGTGGTGTTCAATGGGGTCAAACAATTATTACTGTTACAAACATTCTTTTAAATATCTTTTTTGTGATCAACCAAACATAGATATGTCTACAGGTTTGGAACAGCTAGAGAGTAATTCAATTTCATTACTCTGTGGACTCTTCCTTTAAAATTTAAACACCTCAACTGAAAGATTCTCAGAAAAGTAGCTTGTCGTGCTTAGAATTTTTACAATTTTCTTTTGTTCAATTTTCTTTGTGCACATTTTTGATATACATCCCTTTGTAAGAAAATCCCATTTCTGTTTCAAGCAGTTTGACATCCACCTACTGTCCTCTAGTGGACAATCATTGGTTAGAAATTAAAGTAAAAAGATAAAGCAAGGATTTTTTTGCATTAAATAACATATTTTACAGTTTTTACTGTTTTTTATATAATTTTTAACACAAGTTATCATTGCACCCCACCGGAGGGACACTTCTTTGTCTGGTATGAACAGCTGGTAATGGTGAAACAAAGAAAGAAATGGCTTTATGTTATCTATTCCTTTATTACATTGACACTAAAAGATCCTTAAATTATGACTGAACTGTATTTATGGCGTAGCAAAATAAGTGTGTGAATAAAAATAGAGTTAATATCTAAATAAAAATAAATCTTTTCTGTTCTAACATATTTATCATTAGACTGGCATGGGCATGTGACAGCACATTAGCTTGGCTTCATTCATCATGACCAGACAGCAGTACTGGAGAAGCTCAGTGAAGTGTCCTAAAACCTCACACAAAGCTGTTTAAAATGCAGGTGTTGGTGCCACCTTTGCATATTTAGTGTGGAAGCACTGAAAGAGACTTAGCTATGACCCTGTCAAGGACACACATGTTTATGCCAGTGTGTAAACAGGTTTAGAAGATATTCCCGCTGTAGGAGTTTAAGATCCAGAACAACAAGATTTCATCCCATGCCAATTTTTTAGCTTAAAAATAAATATAAGATAAAAAAAAGAATAACCAAGGAACATCAACAAGGATTGCCACATCACCTTTTGTAACTTCAGAATTCATAACACATTTTGACACAATGTATGTATTATAACCATGAATAATAACTGAGTTTCGGCTTGCACACCTGTGTGCCGACACACTTTCATTTTGTTGTCTTCTCAGCTGAGAAAAACAGAACATGTTTTTCATTACAAATTCCATTATGAATCATCTGCTGTACCATTAAAACAATTACAAAATCCCTTTAATGTATTGTTTATACGTTGGCTTTATTCCAGTAGGATTTAATGCTGTCCTATT
Organism: Triplophysa yarkandensis; assembly: GCA_033220385.1. NCBI lineage: Eukaryota > Metazoa > Chordata > Actinopteri > Cypriniformes > Nemacheilidae > Triplophysa > Triplophysa yarkandensis. Next base: position 12,612,938 of record CM065676.1, on the reverse strand, counting down.
TGTTCCCATCTGCCAGATAAAATCCTCCCAATAAAACTCAACTTATTCCCACATTAAAGTTCCATATTCCCACTCTAACCATTAAATCCACCGTGCGAATTTGGTATGTTGCTTTATTTTCAGCAGGGTTTGGAGTTTATAAATGTAAATACAAACAATTGTTCTGGTCGGTATATAATGACTAAATAAAGAAAATATTATTTAATGTTTGCACATATATACCAGACCTCATGAATGTTTCTGTCTTGATTTCTAATATCTGAGCTAAATTTGTATAGTGAATGTAATGTCTATTTATCATCACTAGATAACACTGTTGTATCTTTTACTGGTTCACCACTGTCAAGTGCTGAGATCATTTGGTTGACATTTTAAAGCATTATATTGACAGAATGGGTTCCCAAATACTGCTGAAAACAGAAGGCCAGGCTGGGGCCTGATAACCGTCGATTTTAACTTGAAGGGGAAGTTCACCCAAAAATGACATGTTTGTCATGAATTATTCACTCTCTAGTTTTTCCAAACCTGTATACATTTCATTTGGGTGCTTGTATACAAAACCAAAATATTTTGGTTACCATTGTCTACCATTGTCTGTAAATTTACAATGCAAGTCAAACGTACTCCAGAATTTGCCCTTCATTCACCAAAATATCTTATTTTGTGTTTAACAGAAAAAGAAATACGGTTTCTTTCTATGGTAGTCAATGAGGTCTGATAACTGTTAGGTTACAAGCATTCTTACGAATATCTTTCTCTGCTTTCATCAGATCAAAGAAAAATACAGTATCAACATTTTGAATAACTAAAATGGGAGTTTTTACTTTGTGTGAACTTTTCCTTTGTGTATGCTAACTTTTTATGGACATTGCCTTTCAGATGTATGAGTGATGTAAAAGTGGAGAATTTTAAGAAATTTGATCGATATAGTTTGGCAGAGATGAGCTCATTGAGACCAACACCATTGGATACCAAAGGTTTCTCATCTAAGAATGTGGTTAAAATAAACAGACAGAAACACACAGGCATATTTTATAACCCATTAAAGCAGTCATGTTTTCAAGGTTTTCTCTAAGCTCTTTGAGAAACGACCGTACATCTGAGCTCTGGGCCTTTAATCTCAGTGGTGGTCTTACTTTTTTTTCCAAAGATGGTTAAATCATATGAAGGTCTGGACCTCCAGCTGCTTGCATGTTGATATGATTTTCATTGTTTAAAGGTTAGTAGTACAGAAATATGTCCTTCCCAGAATGACTTTTCATCATCTTCTGATGCGCTGGCATGCCAAGAATCAAGATTAGTATTGGTTTTTCCCTTTCTTGATGCTTCTTATATACCAGTTTAACTACATCCCTTTCCACAGATATGTAATAATTAGCTGTAATGTAAAATAGCTGATTATTTGTCATATATACACACTGATTGTATTTTACACTTACCTCAAAAAAGGATTTTCCATTAAAAATTATTACTCAAATATAATTTGATATGAAGCTGCTTTTGTTGGAATGTTATGTTAAATATTCAAATTTGTTTTAAATAATACATTTTTCCCAACACTTTTAAAACCTATTTTTGACATTTGTTCGCACGGCCTATAGGGCCTGGGTTTTGTTTTCCTTAAGTAATTATTTAAAACCCCCTAGAATAGACCTGAATAGACATAAAAAGGCTGTAAAAGCCCCTGAACATTGGTTTGATGCTCTTTCGTTATTTTATTGGGAACCAATAGATGTCACACAAAAACTTTTTAAAAATGCCATGTGAAGGTGACGGATAACATTAGAACTGGTTTGGTTATTGTTTTAGTGTTGATGCTGTTTTATGAGTGGAAGGGGAATTTCATATGACACAGCAACTGACAGATTAGTTCTGTAAGATGATAACAGAAGTAAAATAGAAATACCTTACAAGGTGAACCCAAAAGAGATATTTTTGGTAATTGTGATCTGTTAACTCACATGAAGGAGATATTTGGAAGAATGTTTGTAGCTGGTACCAATTCAATTGCATTGGTTTTGTCTCCATTCGTCCTATATTTTCTCAAGCACATTCTAAGCAGGCTTAGGAGTTAAATAAAGTCAACCAAGTTAAATAAAGTCTTCTATGAACGCAAGGAGTTATGAAGTGCATCAGACCTGACTTCAGCCTTTAAACCTGCTGCTGTGTCTCCCCTAAGAAAAATAAAAGAAGAATTCAATGTGTTTTGTAGCTTCATCCAAGGTTCTTCTCTATTTAATGTATGAAGATGTAAAGACTGACAGAACTATTTATTTTTTATTTTGTTTTGTTATTTGATATAAAAGACATTTAAGTTTATAAAAAAAAGGTAATAATAATGAAAGAAAACATTGTAATTTTTTAATATGTCGATTTTTTGTTAAAAGGTAATCGAGATTCATGACCAATCATCTTATGAGATCAGAATTGTGACCAGCGTTGCATTGTGAGTTAGGTAAAACTTTACATCGCTAATGCCTAAGTCAGAAAGTTTGGAATCACAAGAGTGAGAAAGTAATTGATTTAAACACATTTTTCTCTCCAAATTCATACCACATTTTGTTCTTGCACAACTTTTGCCAGAACCCTTGCTGAAATGTAAGCAGAACACTGATTCTCTAGAATCATTTAGTTACAATACCTTGGAAAATCATTCTTTGTATTTGTTCCCCTGCATTTTAAAATCTCCCTCATTGACATTGAACATCAAGAGGGCAGGCTTCTGGGATCAATGCTTTCTGCTTAGCTTGCATTGCTGGCTTGAATTTGATTTGCTACATTAGACAATGGTATTGCATAGTTCCCCTATGGGTTGCTCTAAGGACATGAAAAGAATTCTGAAAAGATCACGTTAAATTTTCCATGCTTTCTCTTTTTCTGGAGGCCTCCTAGCTGTATTTCAGACCTCCAAATCAAGCTCCCATAGTGAGACATGAGACTTATCTCTTAAGCCTGCTTGGAATTTCTCTCTTATTGCAGCAGAAAAGTTTTAAATGTGTGTGTTTTATTTCCCACATCCGTCATCTCAGTCTTGACCTCAGAGTGATTCAGATAGCAGGGCGAGATGTCCAGAGCTTCTCACCTTGCACAATCCCTCAACATCATAGAGAGTTTTACCAGTAAGTAAATATCAACATCTTAGACATCATAGGGTAAAACCTCAACACCCTAGTGTTGTGGAAACAACATTTAAAGGACGGTTCACATTTATGTACACATTTTCTTAAATCGAGTTGCTTGTAAAAGTTTGAACATGATAAGGCGCACATTTGCAAAGATGCGGGTCGGGTTTAATTGTTAGATATACTTTGTGTCTTTTGTCTCTTCCTGACATATTTTTAGGGGTTGCTCGATTATGCGAAAAATTCCTTACAATTATTATTCAATTATGACATCACGAATATTTATCGCATTATTATTAAATAAATAAAGCACAAATTTTCAGTTTATATTTAGCTCAATAACAAACGTTATGTAACAAATGTTAAATACAGATAAAACAAGATATGAATAAATAGATTTTAAAATCATGTAAGAATATATATTTAAAAAAAGCAAAACTTTTTGTCTTCATAATTGTTACACTCTAGAAATAAATTTCTGTGGCTTAGTAAATATAACAAAGAGTAGAATAATTTAGAAAATATTCATATTAATCATATAAATTCTTATCAAAACATTTTTAGTGAAAAATAGTAAACAAATTAATTCAAAGTCCAACATTCAATTCCTCTTACATTTACACAAATTATTTAAAGTTTTGTACTGAAATTTGTAATCAGATATGTATTTTTATTATACAAATATTTTTGTTGAATACTAATAGAAATTTTCAGTTAATCAGATTAACTTTACTTACATGTACACAGATTAAAGTTAAAAACTTATTAAATTGTAATTTATTTTGTAAATATTTAAATATTTTTTATAGTGTGGAGTCCAAAATGTAAATTGTAAATCTATTGCGTTTAACTGCACAGCCGTAGTCCTACAGTCTATTAAATTTCAGAAAGGCCATTAAAGGTGCACAGGTGACACGATCTGCAAAGCACTTCTCTAATAGATAATGAAGGTTGACATATACAGAAAGATGCATGTAGCAGGAACATAATAAATAATTGGCTTGCTACTGACTTTTGTCTGATAACCTTTGCGAACACTTTAACCAGCCCTTGGGTGTGTTTTCAGCTTCAGGTAATAAATCTGCTAAGTGGGGTGCAGACAAAACACCAGAAAATAGTGTTTGACTGTTTGTAGTCATGTACAATAGTTAATGAATTATTCAAACGGCTCTGTTTAGTCCATTAACCGTGTTTGTCCCTTTCCAATACAGGCATGAATATTTAATGCGTCTGAGTGTGTGTATGTCTATATATTTCTCATGATAAGGCCAGTTTGAGTTATGTTATGTCTGGAATTCAGGATGTGTTGTGATACAGAGGATGTTTACAGAAGAGAGAAGTTGAGCCAAAGACATAAGTGAAAATAGATTTAAAGATAACAGTTCACCAAAAAATATGTAACTTACTCAATGTTTTGTCATTTCAGACCTGTATGAGTTTCTTTTTTTCTGCAGAACTCAAGAGAAGATATTTTGAAGAATGTTGGGTAACCATTCACTTCTGTTGGATGGACATGTTGCACCAACATTCTACAAAATATATTTTGTGTGTGTATAGACAGTACAAGCAAATGTTGATGCCAGAATAAGTGTGATATTCTTTTTGCATTTTATTTACATATTTTCATTATTTACTTGTATTTTGAATGGTTGCCAGTTTCTATCATTTTTCAAAATATTTTCTTTTTGTGTAGACAGTATACTTAAATACAGAGAGTATGTTTAATAAGAGTGTTTTAAATTACTTTTTTACATTTTAATGTCTTTGTTTTATTAGACTGAGCTGCATGTGTATCTGTACATAATAACATTACAACACAATTGCTACATTTGATCAAAATGCACCATTAACTCCATATTGCAAACTGCAGACATATGCAGAGCAGCGTAATGAAGTGAATGTGATTTATAGGCCAAAATAAATCACATTCTGTTCTCATGAGGGAATCAGGGTTTGGCCTTTTACAATAGATACCACATCATACATGTTTCTCCATTGATTTCACTGCAATCATCATAAAATATATTGTGTACCATATTTAATTCATGCTGGAAGACTTATTGATCCGCTTTTAGTGAGGACGCAGAAAATAACTCATTTTACCGAGAGGCCATCTTTAAAGTGCTTACACTAATGTGACTTTTTTTAGAAGATGTGAATCTAAAAGGGTTTGAAGGAACCGATAAGATTTTTATCGAGTTGTCCTCTTTTCAAAAGCTTTCATCTGTTAACTTCCTTCTCATTCATCTTCATTTTCAGTTCTCCCTTCAGTCTGTAGGTTTAATAAGATGAGATGAACGGATGAGAAAATGGCAGCTCGCATTACTGAGGCTATGCTTGGAAATAAGCCCTTTTGTTAACATGCAGACGTATTGTCAGAAAATGATGGTTCGATGCCGTACATGGGGTCGTTTTTAAGACCAATTGCAACAGAAGTGAGCACTGATCCCCTGGCAGGCCTTTTTTTCTCATGGATGATCAATAAAATGTCTGATATAACTTAAGAATAGCTTCTAGTGGCTTTCCTGCTGTTCCTCATGCTTTAAATCTGTCTGCTTCTATTGCCACCTGCGGTTGTCTGTGTTGTTCATTGATGTCATCTACAAAGACTTGAACAATTTCTCTCTTCACTAATAGAGGAAGAACATGGTGATTTCTTTTGTACAATTTGTAAAGTTGATCTGAACTGTTTGAGCACTCAGTTGGAACCAAAAATTATAGAATTACAGTATGATAAACATGGAAAGCAAGCGGTTTTTTAAGAGTAGCTCACCGAAAAATGAAAATTCCGTTATACATTTCATACTCTCTGAGTGTTTTAAACCTGAGTGTATTTGTTTGTTTTGATGAACACAGAGAAAGATATTCGGAAGAATGAACGCAACCAGTTACTGAACGATATTGACAACCAAATGGTAATCTAAATTATACCAGAACCATTTGTTGTCTTGCATTCTTCAAAATATCTTATTTTTTTGGAAAACAATAAAACTAAATATACAGTATTTTTCCACTAAGGTTGTCTTTGGGTCCAAGAACAATTCGGTTTTAAAATTCTTCCAAATTTGTTTTCGAAAAACTGAAATATAGATTTAAAAAAACTCAAAGGTGAGTAAATGATGACTGTATTTTATCTTAGGGTGAACTATTCCTTTAAGGATGCCTTCGTAGGGGTCATCTGAGGAACAGGAGGGAGAGATTGTATTACAACCAGCAGTTTTTAGAGGTTTATCTGAAATCTATATAGTGACCTGCCGATCTCCGGCAATGCAACTCTATTTTCCCAAACCCGTACATGTAATGTAATTAAATAGCAGGTTAGAGTGTCTCCACGGATCTGTTTGTGGTTTGCTTCATGCTCACAAAACATCATATTTTCATAACGCTTATATTTTAGAAAGTTCAGATATTTACAGGAAATATTTCTATATAAAATAGATGATGATATGGTACACAAAAATATTTTTATCACACTTATTTTTTAACTTTCACTTCAGAGAGTTGATTTTAAAGTTATTTTTAAAGTTGATTTTAAAGTTACTTAAAAATATTAGGGTTGAAAAATATTTAAAAATATATATTTTTTATATATATATATATAAATAAATATTTAATTATTTTCATTAAATAATAAACAAAATAAAAACACAGTTTATTTCTCAAATCAATTCAATACATGACACACTTGGATAAATGATTTTAACAGATATTAGGTTAATATTAACTATCACAAACATTATTAGATACAGGACAATTGATTATGTGAGTGTACGTAAGTAAAATAAGTAAAGGTGTTCACCTAAATATGAAAATTCTTTCATCATTTATTTGTCTTTCTTTCATGATTTACGTAATGTTAAACCAAGCCTGTGTGACTTTCTTCTACAGAACACAAAAGAAGATATTTAAAAAATTACTCGATCCACACAACACACCTTCTATTGCACACTTGCAACATGCAGACAAAAAATGCATTCCTCAAAATATCTTCTTTTATGTTCCACAGTCGAAATTTCAAAAAGGTTTTAAATGACATGATAGATTCATAGATTTCTTCTTCTGGTGACTAGAGAGTGGTTTTGAAATTGTGAAATATTTAATGCACAAAGAATGAAAAATTAATCCTCGTGTCTTTGACTTTAGTGTAGGTTCTCTTTACAATTTTACTTCTGTTTTCCTGCATCCCAGTTCAGACGTGCTCTCTGTCAACCAAATGAAATATCCTAAGAACCATCCAGAACTCTCTAGCCCACACTAAAACCCATCTGATCATCTACACGTAGTTCTTTCTTATTGTTAATCTTTTATTTGATTCTGTTGATGTGTCTATGAAAAACAGATTTTGAGAGATGGTCATGAATAGGGTGATTAAAAGCTGCAGATTAGTTTTCACATTGTCCTATTCCAAACTGTCTTGGCTGTTGACCCGACTTCTATTGTCCAAGCCAATGGATGAGTCCGTTCTGGCTGATTCAAACCATCCGTCATGTATCTCCAGGGTTCGATATTTCACAAACCCATTCTTTCTCAGCCCGTTCATCATTATGAATTTGTCCGCTTTGCTTCAGAAGCTTCTCTCTTGATCTCTCTCCCAGGTCCTGTGCTGAATCGACCCTCTCCGGACTGTTGGATTTAGTTGTGAAGCTTTATCGGCCCACACCTGCTAAACCTGATTCTCATCCCAAAAAATAACTCACTCCGCAACATCCCACTGCTTTTCCATCCGTTTGATATATTAATCTCTCTCTGCTGAAAACTGTTGTTATCAGCACTGGCAAAAAGCAGCAGCACTCTCCAACTCCGGTGGCTGAATTTGCATGAGCTCCCATGAGAACGGCCTTCTTTTCCAGGCTCAGTTAAACCCGGCTTTTGAAAAATGGGAACGGATGAGACCGTTGGCCGTGCATTGCCTAGCTTTTCTTGCTGCGGTCATGGGTGTTCTCAGGTGTAGTTGGCAAACAATGGAATGTGCAGAAACCTCTGTGGTGAACTGTAGGTTAGTAAAGACAGCTGATTAATCCCAGAACAGAAATCCTGAGCTCAGGGTCACGCTGGGGCTCGTATGATGGATGTGACCTCCATACCGCCGGATAGCATACGATGAGGGGTCATCTGTAATGCTTGCTGGACCGCAAAGCCAAGAGGGAGAGACTGGACAGATGGAAACCAATTCCATGGGTGTGTGCAGCATGCAGGTTATTCTGCAACCTACAGGGGGCACTCTTATACTTTTTGTAGTATGCATTGTGTGAATCTAAAGGTGGGCTCAGATGGTGACTGTTGTTACAAACTTTGTTTCTATAAGTTTAGTGAAAGCCTACTGCAATGCAGTTCAGCTAATAATGCCAGAATAATTCCTAAATGTAAATGTTCATATTATGCATGCATTTCAACTCAGACTAGTCATTTAAAGTTTGCATATGAAATATTTTCATCTTTGTGTATTCCACAGTCCCAAAATGCACAATCATTACAAAACCTGTTTATCTCCATATGTAGAATATTAGAAGCCATTCCCTTGCACTGGTTTTGTGGCGGTTAAATAGTGAATGGGTGCCAATGATGTACAGTTACCACCACTCTTCAAAATATCTTCTTCTGTGCATCTTGCATGAACATTTCATTGTACAGTATGTGCAAGATTAGAATTTCTCCATGATTGTTTTTGTGGAATTATATCATGTGTTACTTCATGAGAACATCTCATTCCCCATGTATCATTGTGTTTGCCTGGAAATCGGGGTCATGTGTTTTCGAGAATTGGGTGCAATAAAATATTCGGAGAAGTCCAGGAGATGTCTTTATCATCTTGTTGACTATTGCGTATATATGGAATACAGGGACTGTGTAATGCAGTACATCAGGGCTGTTGAATTTTTTTTCTTGGTTTGCAGATTGAAATGATTTAACAGAGCAGATGTCAAGGAACACATTGCGTAATCAGATGATTGTATGGAATGCATTATTCCTCATCCATTTTCACTCCGCATCAAAGCATATGTACATTATAGTCTGAAAAAATGTCTACAGTAACAAAGTATTTTTCTGTCTGTAAAGGTCACACCCTGTATCTAAAGGAGGCATTCTTTTTTTACTAGCTGCTTTTTTACAAAATAACATATTAACAGTTACTCACAACTTATTAGTTGTGTTTTAATTATTTTGAAAAATACAATTGCAATTTATATAAAAAAATAGACATCTGTTTTGAGAATAAGTCAGTTTGTGGGAGCACTCTCTTTGGAGTGTATTACAAGTTTAAGGCATCTTTATTTTGGACACACCGCTGATACAACTCCAGTCTGTAGTGTTATGCTTGAAGTGATAGTTCACCTAAAAAGAAGATTCCAAACCTGTATTGTTCTGAAAAACAAAAAGGAAGATATTTGGAAGAATGTCAGTAACCAATCAGATCTCATCCTCCATTAATCGCTATAGTATTTATTATCCCTTTTCAAAGGACAATCTATTTAAACATTTATGTTTGAAAGTTAACCTTTAATTGAAAGTTTTTTACAAACCATATCAATTCTTAACAAAAAGACCTTTGATAGACCCTTGTTTGATTACGGTTAAGATCTACCTTTCAGCCATTGTACAATAATGTCTTATTTGAAATAATAATAATGAGTCTTTATTATAATGGCAGCAGTCTGCAATTCAAGTTCTTTAAATCTGTCAACGCATATTAAAAACCATTGTTCCCCTCCTACCACTTCCTTAATCTGAAATAAAAGAGTTTTCTGTGATATTTATGGTCTGTTGTTGTACTCTGTGACTATCATAAGTGTAACAGTTTTCCCTTTATTTCTTGTCTATATCTCAATACTTCAGAAGCTGGCATTTCATTTGTTTGTCTTATGCACCAAGAGCAATATATTCAGAAGAGATTCCAAACTCATTTGTGTTGATTTGAATATGACTGATTGTGGTTGACTTCAGTTAAACTAATGTAGAAATGAGCTGCGAGTTTTCTTCTCACTATTTGGCTTTTTTTTTTAAACAGCAGGACCGGTTTCAAATGCACGTTTATTAAAATTTCATAACATCCCGAAAGCTCCTGGGAGCTCTGTAAAAGCCGAGCTTTGTAATCGCATCTGTTTTTGCTAAATTATATTTAGCACAGTTTTTTGTAACACTTAAGCATGTCTAATTGTCCTTTTCGCAGGCTCTCTAAAGCAGATGGGCATCAGTGCAGTAAATGTTTTCGCCCCGCTCGGATGCTGCCCGTTCCTGATGAGCTGTCTGTGAAAATCTGCCTGTGCCCGATTACCAAGACTGCCTGCCAATCAAAGTCAGACAGGCCCCAGATGTAATTTGAGGAGGAGCTTGTACCCTAAATAACAGAGATGACACCCAAGACACACTGGTAGACACACTGGCTGGTATAGGTGAGCTCTTTTTAATGAGTAGCTGGATGATTTATTTGGAAGTTTGTCTCCGGAGAGATCATCTAATTGTCAGAAATGCTGACACATATGTTCATCTGACTCACAGGCACGCTTTCTTTATTTCTTATTTTTTCTCTATAGGCTTGGCAAACAAATGTGCATTGATGACGTCAGGAATGGATGACTTTATTGGTCCAAAAGTGGATTATTATAGTACAATGGTATTTGTTGGAAAGATGACTTTTCAGTAGAGAAGTGAGATGCTTCATTCCTGTTCCAAATGCATATAAGTCTCACACTGTTGGAAGCAGTGTTTTTGTAACTCAAATTAATTTTTACAAAGAGTTATTTCAGGAAATGATGTCTTGTTTCGAGAAGCATCAGCAGTTTTTCTTCTTTCTTCAAATGCTGCTCTGAAAACAAGCAGATGTGGGGTTGGTTTGATATAAACCCGTAGATTTTTCTTCTTTCTCCACTATTGATTTCTGAATAATGAGAGGCCTAACAATGGCCAGATGCTCAGAGCTCAGTGTTTAGCAGATCCATTAAAACTGGCTGGGAATGTTCTTCAGCATGTGGGTGGAGGGGTTTTTCCTCATTGAAAATGATGCTGCAGGGTTGGTCCCTTCATTATGTTCTTGTATCTTAAAGTGATAGTTCACCTTAAAAGAAAAGATCTGTCAACATTTACTCACCCTCTTTTCCTTTTAAACTTGCATGACTTCCTTGTGCAGAACACTGAAGAAGATATTTTGAAAAATGTTCGTAACCAAATATCAGCGGTACACCTTGAATGACATTGGATCTGCCTTCACACAGTAGAAGTGAATGGGTAGCTCAGTGACAATTCTTAAAACAAGGAAAACTGTTTTGAAAAAACTTTGTTTCTTCTGCAGTACACGATAGAAAAGATTTTTAAGGATAATGGTAACCAAAAGCAGTAGTATCCATTGGAAATCATTGGTTTTGGGTATTTGCAAAATAAGTCAAATGGAAGTGAAGGGACAATTCTTTAATCATGAAACTTGTTTGCATATGTTTCTTGTTCAGAAGACAAATTAAGATATTTTGACAAATGTTGGTTAAAAAACAACTGCGGTTCCCCTTGAATAACATTGGTTTTGTATAATGTGAACAGATAATGAAGTGACAGTTTTTTTAATCATAAAAACATGTTTGGTTTTTTCTTCTGTAGAACACAAAAGAAGATGTTTTGAAAAATGAATGAAACCAATGTAGAACCAAACACTGTTGACTTTTGTAATTATGTTGTCATTTTGTAATTTAAATACTTATTTATATAATAATATTTTCATATATTGTATATTATGCATTTTAATCATATGCTTTATACTGATGATACAATTTGGAATAACAAGTAACTTTTTAATACATAATAGCAGGAAAATAATAAGCAGTTTAGGGTTTTTTTTGGTGGGGGTGGTGGTATGGTTTATAATTAGGGAAGTTTCATGCAAGTTCTAATCCATGAGATCGATTGGGACGTGATCTGTGGTCTACAGGTTATCAGATGCTCAGTCCTGCAGCAGGAGATAAAACTGCAATCAGAGACTGAGCTAATGTCCTGACCTTACATCTCATCACGCATGAGCCGCGTGTGTGTGTGTGTGTGTGTGTGTGTGTGTGTGTGTGTGTGTGTGTGTTTTGCCTGAGATTATGGTTTTAGTCTTGCCTGCAGGATATCCAGAGTTTCTTTTACTGCCCTTAATTAGATAATGTGACACAAAAGAGATTAGCAATATCAGATTTGAACGCATTCCGTGGTTTTAAACTCAGGGTGACCAAGATTTCTTATCACCAATATTATTTTGAAGACGTCTCATGTTCCATTCACATGTGTATAATGAGAAAATAAGATGTTTTGAAGGACAATTCAACAAAAACATCATAAAAACACGTTTGATCAAATATATTGTAAAGAGAGTAAATAACCAATATAGAACCACTTTCATTGTATGTATATACTGTAAAACAACTGTTACATTTATCAAGATATCTTATTTTTGTTATTTAGAAGAACGAGTGATGTTTAAAAAGACAAGAGGGTGACAGAATTTAGTTTTTCATGAACTTAAAAAGAGACTTTGACTGCAGATGGCCTGGCTATAGAACAATAGCTCACTGTTCCCTTCCGTCATGGCAGATCACATTTGACTGTATGTTTGATGAGTTTTAACAGGGGAAAGAGTTTTTGTGAAATGTTATTTGAAAGGCCTTATTATATCTTTTCCCAATTATCGGGATGTATTTGCAGTTCTTAACAGCAGTGTGTGTGTGTGCATGTGTTTGTGTTGATGTGTCATCAGACAGGTGTCAGGCTTTTCATAAGGGAGATGCTCCGAAGCCGTGCGACGCAACCGCCTCGGCTTACTGTGCCGCCTGTAAGAAAAGAACAGGATAACAAGGTCCCAGAAGCCCTATTATTTGGGCTGATATTAGAAACATTTGTGTGTGTTTACATGCATCTTTGTGTGTGTGTGTGTGTGTGTGTGTGTGTGTGTGTGTGTATGTGTGTGTGTGTGTGTGTGTGTGTGTGTGTGTGTGTGTGTGTGTGTGTGTGTGTGTGTGTGTGTGTGTGTGTGTGTGTGTGTGTGTGTGTGTGTGTGTGTGTGTGTGTGTGCACTGCATGTAAAATTTGTGTTTTCACTGTCAATTCATTTGAGCTCAACAGATGAGTTCTGTTTTATCTCAAGTAAACGGTCTGGTGCACTTTCTGTGCTGTAATAATCACTCCATCCCTCAGTCCACTGTAAGAGCAGAATGCTTTTGCTCTACTACTCACATACAGGAAATATACATTCAAGGTACTTTTTATCTACTTTTCAGACTGTAAGACTAATAGTTAATTCAAAAATTACTGAAGTAACACTGTTTGGAATTATTTGTGACGATACGCATCCAAAATAAATTATCTGTAGGTTAAATATTTGCACACAATATAATGTTTCTTGATATTTTAAAAAGATTAAATCTGGAGGTGTGTGCCTAAATGTCTTAAATAATTTTAATGAAAAAATAATTTTAGCAAATGTGTATGTTCTTTTATTTTATTTAATAAATATACTTTGGAAATCCTTGACTTAACATTGAAAAGAGAAATAATAATAATCTAATTAGAGTGCAGAGTAGACGGGGACTCCTTTAATTTTTTGAAAAAGGCATCTTAGGGTGAGACTTTAAGAAGTTGCTTCATAATGACAAGAAAACATTTTTACGAATAATAGTCAAAAGTGAAAACACTGAAGATGATCAAATATAACATGTTTGGTTTTATTGTTCTTTTTAATTAAAAACAAAATATCCATAGTTTCCATTGTAAGATTTTTTTTTATTTTAATTTGTTTTTTAGTTGATTAGTTTATCATTTTTAAAAAATATGGAAAAATGGATATTAATTAATACGTGAGCAAGTGTCCCAAAGCATTTGACCGGTGAATTAGTTATCTATTGGCAGGTTATCATCCAACTCCTTAAGGTCTTAACCTTTATTGTAAAAAAGTGTGTCTTAATAAATGTCACAACAAAAAAAAAACAGTTAGATTAACTTAAAAAAATACTTTAAACTTTAAAAAACATCAAACACATTTTTGCAATTGAAAATATTAAACATTCGAATATATCAGACTTATTATTTTTGCTTGTACACAAAAATCACAGTAATTTGTTGTATACATATACATATACATATACAGTATATACACTCAAAGATGTCTTGTATATTATAAACTTTACTATATGACTAATGAAACAGACGTGGAAATGAAAGCTTCCAAATGTTTCCCTTTAGAAAAGCATTCATACTTTCTCCCAAAACCAATTACATGAAAAACAAATCTTATCACGCTGATGCAACATTTGCTGTACTGTATATATTTGCTTGTACTGATGTTGGCAAAGAACGCTCTAATCTATGAGTTTATATAACTTGTATATTAATGACAGCTCTTTGACACTCAACATGATGTCAGAAAAGACCTCTGGCCGCCCCCGCAGCATAGTTACATGTCTTTCGACAGGGTTTTCCTGTTTGAACACAGATTCTCCATCCCAGGAGTAAGCGGAGAAAGGTCAACAGCTTACAAGCGGCCCGTGTTTCGTATATTCAGTTTGTGTCGGCAGAAGCTTTTGACCTTTTCTGTTTGATGGAAGAAGTTTGATGTAGAACAGAACTCCGAAAAATACCAGAAAGCAGTTTTGACAGCACACCCTTCGGTCCGCCTGTCTCTTCCCACATCATAATTTGTCTGCTTTCAATTTTAGAATAGTGTTGTTAATTGTCTATACTTATGCGTTGAATGTCTTTTGTGGTTGTGGTTCTTATTTAAAGTAGAATTGAATATGAATTCTACACAAGCAAATGATAAATTATCAGTTGATTCACAAAGACCTTCACATGTCTTAAAGCATATTTTCTGACATCATGCCAGTGCTCGCAGCCTAAGGGAGGGTACTGTAACAACGGCTTTTTAGCAATAAAGAGGATTAGACGGTGAAGACAAATGGATTAGGATTAGAAATATTATGTTTTGAAAGGAAGAAATGACAGCTATTAAAACGAGACTCTTCATCCGGCTCAAGAGGAAGAAGTGACCTTCAGATGTAGTTACTTTCTTTCTGACTACTCCTCACATGCATTGTCTTGACATTTTGCTTAAATTGTAACACACTCGGAAGAAAGTGTAGTGCTTTGTGATAAAAGCAAAAATGTGATAAAAAGGTGATGTCAGCGAGGAAAACATGCATTCCCGGAACAACAAATAACCCAGCAGGTCTATTAATACATCTTATATCTGTGCTCATTTGCTTTTCTGGTTTGCTGTGTTTCAGTCAGCTTATCTTTAAATTATGATGTGGAAAATGAAGCCCTTGACATTTGCCATAAAGTCTTTTTTATGATTTCGAACAGACGATGTCTTTATCACTTCACATTGTTGTCAGGGGTCTGAAAATCAATCTGTATCTTTGAGGCATTCAGCCACATTTGTGCTTTTAATCATTGAGGTTTCATCTCGCTTGTGTGAAGATGTCTGTTATCTTTTTTCCTTCTTTGTCTAGGTTTATTTTCACTATTTTATTTGTAGATGTACACCATCACTTGCGTCAAAGCAATGTTATTTAATGGTGTCCTTGGCTTCCAGCAGGATGCTCCTTTATGTACATGTATTCTAAGGGACTAAGTTTAGACCCTTCTTTAATGAATTTAACCCTGGTTTTGGGATGTTAGACAATCAAATTCTTAAAAATATTGTGTTCTGCAGGAAACCAATGCAAGGTAATGGGTGTCAATTCTCAACGTTTTTCCAAAATATCTTTTTTGTTTTTTGCAGAAGAATCAATGCAAGTTAATGGATGTCAGGTCCCAACATTTTCTGAAATAGCTTTTTTGTATTCTGCAGAAGAATCAATGCAAGTAAATTGGTGCCAGTTGCAAACATTCTTAGAAATATATTTTTTTTGTATTCCGCAGAGGAATCAATGCATGTAAATTGGTGCCAGTTGCAAAAATTCTTCGAAGTATCTTGTCGTCTTCTGCAGAGGAATCAATGCATGTAAATGGGTGCCAGTTCCAAACATTCTTCAAAATATCTTTTTTGTGTTCTGCAGTAGAATCAATGCAAGTAAATGAGTGCCATTTCCCAACATTTTTCAAAATATCTTTTTGTGTTCTGCAGAAGAATCAATGCAAGTAAATGGGTGCCAGTTCCCAACATTTTTCAAAATATCTTTTTGTGTTTTCCAAAAGAACCAATGTAAGTAAATGGGTGCCAGTTCCCAACATTGTGCAAAACATATATATTTTTAGTCATACAGGTTTGAAATGTCAAGAGGCTTAGTAAAAGTTTTTAGTTTTATAACTCTTAACAAGCTAGTTTTCAAGAATGCAAAGACTGTAAGTGTGTTTGGCTTCATGCAGAACAACAGGGAACGGCAGTCTAGAGAGACAATTAAAAAATGGCTCTGATCTGATATTCAGGGTCCGCTTTATACATGAATCACATTGAATGCACAAATGTGTTGATATACGACTTAATAAAGGATTAAAAAGCTTTTTTTTCCAAGAAAGAGTGACATTAGTGTGGGGGTTTGGCAATGTAAGAAAAATTGCGCTTTTGTGTGTTTTGTCAATAGTGGCTTACGATCCCCATCTCCCTGTGTTTATTTGATGTTTTCTAGGTATGCTCAACAATCCTGAAACACATTAGACACGCATAAAAGCTATGACTAAATCACAGTCATTATCCCCAGTCAGAGACCAACCTCACAATCTCCTTTAGCAAAAACACAAGAGCTTTATTTTTGATTATCCAAAGCCGGTAAGACCAGAAAAGTATAAATATGACTGTTCTTCTTCTTGCTGACTGGTTCACTATTACTGCCCCTGTGTGTGTGTGTGTGTGTGTGTGTGTGTGTGTGTGTGTGTGTGTGTGTGTGTGTGTGTGTGTGTGTGTGTGTGTGTGTGTGTGTGTGTGTGTGTGTGTGTGTGTGTGTGTGTGTGTGTGACCTCTATTACCCACTCCATTTCTGCTGGAAAATTGATGAGCTAAAAGCCGTCTGAGGAGGACACAATTGCGTACAATACTACATATTTATCTGCCTGGTTTTGTGTCATTGCTGGGGGTCTGAAGGTTATCGACTGGCTTGCTCCGTCGCTAAAAGTATTTTAACATGGTTTCAGACTTAAACTTTGCATGTTCTAAACCTTGAACATTCCCATTCAAAGCTTTCAGGGTTATCGGTTTATCCGCCCCTGGAGGGAACATTATTCTAGCTGGCATTTAGTTGCACTACACATTTAGGATCATCCCGATGAGGAACATCTTGTGGATTTAAACAGCAGCATAGAATAATTCATGAATCTATTATGGTCTTAAAAACACCAAAATCCTGTATTTCACAATGCTTTGTGTCTAAAGAACCAATGCAGGAAAACCATCAGAAAAAGCAGATAAATGACCGGATTAAGACATCAGCCTTAGAAAAAAGTCTCTCCGCAGTCTAAAAAACTTTCTCAATCTGCTAGAGAACAGAGTAAAAATCAAAGCAGATTGATTTCAAGTTATAGGTTTCCCAATGAAGACGAGTATGTTCTGCAGATGTTGAGGAGCGTGTTTTGTTTGGCAGCGTGGATGTAGGCTGTCAATCTGTCTGTCAGAAATATGGATCTGTTTATACGCTCTAGTTTCCCACATTGTTGCGTGAAAGCCGTCTCGAGGCTTTGCCTTCTGTAGCCTTCAGACAGTCTATCATCTTGTCTTCTCTCTGCCTTCCGGTACCAGAGAGTTATAAAGAAAGAGCACAAGTCATATTATTAGAGAGCAACAGAACAGACAGGTGGGGATATGCTGCTTGTTAAACTTTACAGCCATTGGAAACGCATTGATTTTGAAATGCATACTGTAGTTGTTAGGTGAGACTTGACATGAAAAGTTTCCCCAAAAATAAAAAATCTGTAATTTCTTCACCTTTAAGTTGTTCTTAATGTGTTTCGAATAAAAAAACTTTTTTGTTGTAGTTAACACAAAATGAGATATGAAGAATGTAGGCCAACAAAAAGTTCGGGGGTTAATCATTGTGATTTTTCCTGCTATGGTCGTCAGTAGGGTTGTCCATTCATCCAAATATCTTTCTTTGTGTTTCACCAAACAACGAAAAAAGAATGTAAGTTATGTTCTGAAGTAATAGTTTACCCAAGAATAAAAGTCTGTCGTCATTCATTTACCCTCTTATCTTTTTAAACCTTTAAGACTTTTTTCTGCAGAACACAAAAAATTTTAATAATATTGGTAACTGGCACTCATTAACTTGCATTGGTTTTGTCTCCATACAATAGAAGTGAATTGATGCAACTGCTGCTTCTTCAAAATATCTTCTGTGTACTGCAGAAACATTTATTATAGTAAATCCACAATAAACAGTAATAGGTTATTTGATTGGCAAATGAGAATACATTTGGCACTTTTCACTCTAATGCATCACTACAAGCCATATCTCCAAAGATGAAATACACATATACTAAATTTGTCCATGCATTGCTCATGCACACAGTCCATGTTTCTCCAGTACATTATGTAGCACTGTACATGCATGGCATACTATAGAACTATCATCTCAATTAGCCCATTCACAATCATTTTACATCAGTCTGCATACAATTACCTGGTGTAGTGTATATTCGCTCTGAAATGTGAGAATATGCCATCTGATTAAAAGGGATGAATATTTATGACCGTATAGCTAATGGAAAATCATCTATTCAGTTCGGTGGCCAGCAGTGCAACTCAATTACAGGATTAACAAATGAAGGTAAATTATTTTGCTAATTATGTCACAGAATTGAATCCTCTAATGCCTTATTATCAGCTTGCTGTTTGAGTAACCTTGCTTGCTTAAACCATAATATCAGTGTAGCTGTGTGCTGGAAGCAAAAATATTCCTTTTCTTTTGGAACTGAAAATATTTACTGTATAATGCATTTCGTCAAGGTCAGTTAGCAAAATCAATAGAATGAATCAATGAGGAAATATCCCTTGAGTACACAACATAAATGAAAAATAGACATGAAACCTAAATGTACTCTGGATTTCGTTTGTGTTTGTGGTTTATTTTTTAGCTATGTAACAGATTTATTTTTGTTCATCTTAATGAACTTGATCGTAACTATGGGAATCCAGGACTATTTTACAAGTCAACTCATTTGTATAAATTTGCATGATTTGAATCATATACAAATATACGACTAGCAGAAAAAGCAATAGGGTTTATTCCAAAGTATAATTAAAGTTTTTGATGTGCTTTATTATTAAAAATTTACTTAAAATGCCTTCCATTTAGCAGCGTAAACTTAATCTCAATCATGCACATCACACATGTATTATATATTTTGTAAAGATAAAGGGATTTATACTTTTAACAGATGTTTTTTTTTAATAGCATGAACCTTAAAACCTAGCTAGGTTAACTTACTACCATAGAAATCCACTGAAATCGCTGATAGATTGGTTTAAGCATGTGATATGTCATATAAGATCCTCCCCTAGAACCCAACCCACCCCACCCCTAAACTTAAATGTCACGATTGTTGTACTTAAGACTGAAGATGATTGTAGATTGTATATGTTTATAAGAATAAGCTACAAAAGTTCCTGTAGCTTGTGTTGAAAATGTTTAAAAAAAGTGTTTTATGGATTTTAGATTCTTTTTATTAGATACTAACATGTTTTAAACATTATTTCAATGCAAATCCACATGTTTAGGTGTTTTATGCTATTTCAATAATCAAATGTCTGTTAAAAAGAAAACTTTGTATATATCTGCTTGTATGAAGAATATGATTAATTTATTCTTTAGGTTGCTAATTTAAAGGCTTTTTAAGCAGAACTGTTTTTTATAACAAAGCACATACAATTGATTTGAACAAGATGAAAGGGGAGTTTGAAGAAAACTCCTATTACTTTTACAGAAACCCTATTACTTTTTCTACTAGTCATGTGTTTTTGTATGATTCACATTATGCACATTCATAAAAATTTCTCCTACCCGTAAAAGAGTTATAATTTCTCATACAGTTCCCATACAGTTAGGATCAAAATCGACAACAATAAATCTTAATAAAATTATTTCAATAAATGTAAACCTTATATATCTTAGCAAAAAAAGCAAAATTCATCATTTGAATGTTTATTTTGTGGAAATGACTTATAAATGAATATACATTTTAAAAAATTTGGCTGATACTTTGTTTCCAAAGCCAAGATGCTTGTTACTAAGGAGACAGAAGTGTCTGATATATGACAGCATTCTCCTGTGGCATATGTATGTCTTATGTTGGACGGATACACTTGTACATTAGAAATGTATGTTTTGAAGATGTTGAATTTCTTGGAATCCACAAGCCGAAAAGTTTTCGTATTGAGAAATCCTAGTGGAAGACATCCAATATACAGTGAAACAGATTTTGTGGGAGAAATTAATGTAATCTTCTTTTCTCTCTCTATCTCTCACACAGAACATACTCGGAAAACATTAACCTTGAGAAAGCTTTTAAAAAACCTCACTCCTAAAGCAACCTTGGATCACATTAGTTCTGCCTTATTGGCCGATGCTTTCCGCTTTTATTATGAATCAGAAAATTTGCTCTATACAGCATTCATGTCACATCATTAGAAACATCCGAAAAAGAAATGCAGGCAAGTACTGATGCCATGTGCGTTCTATGTGATCCTGTGAAAGAAAGATGGTATTGATGAGATCAATACGGTCATATTTACGTTCTCTCTATGCTGTGTGTTTATAGAAGATGGATACCAAACACAATAGTTTTGTGTTTTCGCACCTCATCCGGACGCGGCTGTCAGTAAAGAATGCTGTGCGTGGAGAAGGTGGCAGAAGAAGCCAAATGACACTCGCAGGGGACTCGCAGATGAATAAAACATAACCTTCACTCAACGTGAGAGTAAAACGAAACCCAGCGCACGTGCATTCGTGATGACACAACAAAGGCCCATGAAACGAAATGCAAATTTAGTGTGTGACAGCACAAGCTGGTAAATATTCCGACTGCTTAAGGGCTTACTTCTGTTAAGACAGCTGCTTTGTAAAAGCACTCTGATTTTGAGTTTTCAGTGTTTAGAAGACACTAAAATATAAATTAAGTGAAAATTTACTCGCTGCTTATATAAGGATTTTGGTACAAAGATTATTTTTTTAGCAAAGTACATGTAAAGGCCACTGGGCTTAAGAGCTAAAGAATCTGAAATTGAACAACATGGACAGGGTAACAAAAAATAATTTCTTTTATGTCTTTGGAAATAAAGAAGAATTTAAACACCCCGTTACACATCTTGCCTTCCTGCTGCGTTTTTCTGAAAATCAATGGTGATTCAGACAACGCAGGGTCAGCAGATAGAGGACCGCAGAACGGTAGCTCTCCTGTCTTGATGTTTTCATTGATTTCAGTTCATTTTCCATTTGCAACCAAAGGATTTTGTTAAGTAAATTCAAACAGTGCATTAGATACATAGAGAAGCTACATCTCCAGAGACTCACTTAAACCAGTTTCTGAGCAAAAGGGAAAACAGTGTTGGGAGGCGGATTGTTGGAAGAACATATATCCCAAAGCAGTTTTCTATTTTATTTAAAGGAATATTGAAAAAAATGTCACCATTTGCACACTTTCGTGTTGATAAAAATCAGTTACACCATTGACTTGCATAGTGAGACAAACAACTTAGAAGTTAGACAACTTGGAAGTCAAGGGTGACCCAGAACGACTTAAAAATATCTGTCCTTATTTATTTATCCTCATTTCGTTCAAAACACAAATATGACTTTTGTTTGTATTCAACTCTTAGGATTTGTCTTCTTTTTTGTCTTTGTATAAAGTGAGACACTTTTTTAAGTTCTGAGAAAAATTGTGTTTGCACCAGCGACCGTTGCTGTGTGACATGACCGTGTTAAGGAAATAAATATATGATATGTTTAAAAATGTTTAAGAAACTTTCAGCTTTCTATATGAGATTTGTTCGCTTGTTCCTTAGGAGTTACAAGGAACAAGCGATGTGACAGGATCGTGTGTATATTACCGCTTCATTGTCTCCTCAACTATTGTAAGTCGCTTTGGATAAAAGCGTCTGCTAAATGACTAAATGTAAATGTAAATGTATAATGGACGTCAACATTCTTCACAATATCTTCTTTTGAGTTTTGCAGATGGAAGGATGCCATACAAGTTTGGAATGACAATAGCATAAGTAAATGATAAAGTGTATTTCAGATTTTTTAAGGAACATTATTAGAAAAAATAAATTGAATTCATAAATGAAACGCATGAAAGATTTCAAATGTCTCCTCGAACGCTTTCATTCCGAAAAGCATTTTATCAGAAGTTTTAATCAGGAAGATTTCATTTTAAATATTTAACTGGCTGACATTTAGATCAATAGCACATTTACTCTTAGATCTTTGGCCATTTAAGTGAATGAGCTTTGACTGGGTGACTTTGGTCCAAACCCATATGCGTTAAAATGCACCTGGTCCATATCCAGCCAAATGTTTTATTGAACCGTTTAAATCCATTATTCATTAAGTCATCAACAGCTCGGGAAAAAGTTCCTGTTGACCGGCATACCAATGAATCAGAATTAGGTTTTGTAAAGAACTACACTCTGTTAGTTCCACCAGTTTTTTCTCTCATTCATGCAATGTCATACCGCTCTGTCAGTTCTTCTATTGTAGAACTTGCTTTCATCCCATCACTGCCGGCTTTTGTGGATTTTGATTGTGAATGTTCCACAGAGGCTTGAAGCTGTGCAGACAGGTAGTGTGATGATCAGATCTCGGTCTGAAGTCCTGTCAGACATGGGTCGCACCTAGGCAGATCCCATTCTATTTCCGAACCTCATAAAGATGAAGATAATTAGAATTCCTCACTTCATGCGAGGTTACTGTAAAGATGGCTCTATGGCTGTCGTGTCTGCCCGCCATGCTATAGAAGATACTGGCGATTTTTCTTCAATTCAGGTGGACAGAGGAGACCTTTTCAGGGACGAACAACCAGAAAGGAGTCAAAAGAAGGGTCTGGATTGCTTTCATAATGAGCTGCATGTTGTACACCATCTACATTTGGTACCCCCTGATGGGAAAATAGTGCCTTTAAAATGGAAGACTGCGACTCTACAAGCAATGACGCAAACAGAACTCTGCCATTAGTCTGAAAGTGAAGCGCTTCTGGAAAGTGGTAGTTCACATGAGTTCATTCATCCTGAGAGCACCCAGCGTAACCTTTTATTACTCGTGGAGTTTTTTTTTCAACTGAAGAGGTTCTCGTCATGAGTCTTTGTTCAAAGTGTGGTTTTACAATGAATTTCTTTGTTTAGTTTTTTCAGCTCAAGTGCTTCTCTTCATGAGTCTTTGTTCATGAGTTTGTCCAAGTCTTTATACATTTTATTGTTTGGTTGAACAAAGAGAAAGATATTTTGAAGAATGCTTGTAACCAAACACAATTCACAATATTTTACAAACTGTTTGTGGAATCTATTGACTATAATATAAGGAAAAAAGGTTAAAACTGTACCTTTCTGTCAGTTTGGTGGTACCCAATTATTTGCACCTCTATAGGTATATAAAACATAATACAATAATAATAATAATTATTTACATTTACATTTATTCATTTGGCAGATGCTTTTTATACAAAGGGACTTACAGTATTATGCAGAAGTCAATCATCACTGCAGAGCAAACAGGGATAAGATATCTTGCTCAAGGAGGACTTCAGTCATTGTCTGCTGGCATTGGGTTTCGAACCTGCAACCTACTGCTTACAAGTCCGACTCTCTAACCACCAGACCACAACTGACGCCTTATTGTATCATATGGACCAAATGTGTTAAAGTAATAGTCAGATGTTTAATACCCCTAATATTACACAATAAGTTCTTATCGGGTTCAATAATGTAGCAAAAAAATCAACAGCAAATGTGTTGTATACTGAGAAAGGTATTTTGTGATTTAAAAGTAGAAAAAAAACGTTTCGTTTTGTTGTAGTAATTTTTTCCGACTATGGTAATAAGTGGGCTCCAAAAACTTTGTACACTGTAAAAATTGAATAATAAAATATTTTAAAAATACAAAGATTTTTCCAGTGTAAAATATTTTCAATATTTGCAAAAAAATCCAAGCAGTCATTTCTCTAATATTTACAAATATTTTACAAATAAGTTTATGTAATATTATATTATATATTTTTTTATTCTAATAATAAAATTTTTTTTGAGTGAATCCAATGTACTTATTTTTTTTATATTTACATAGAATTTTAGTAATATATTTAATTCATCTTAATTTAAGAGTAAACTGCTTTTTGAGGGTAGTTCCAAGCGTTCCTCAAGATATTTTTCTTCTTTTTCATCAGAACAAAGAAATGTAAAGGTTGTCAGAAATTGTATTTTTAACTGAACTATTATAAAAACTCCTATCTATCTATTTATGCTTTACATTTGGCTGGTTACTGATTAAATCATAATTTCAATGTTATACATTTTCAAAAGGGCGATATCTTGAGGTAAACATCCAGACTCTGACGTCAAACAGACTCAAATTCAGTGTAAAAACAGCCTCAATTTCAGGCAATCAATCTACATCCTAAACGCTGCACTTTAAATCCCTGTTTAGCAATTGAGAGCAATTTGGCTCTGCATTATGAGTCGGGGAGTGAGAGAATGAAATGAACTTTTATCGCTCGGCTCTCAGCGTTTCTTTCTCTTTTCTTCCTCTTCAATCTACAGATATTACACTGCAGGAGCGAACGAAAGACTTAGGCCATGTCTGTAAGAGCTTTTATTGGATGGCGTGATTACTGACCCCGCCTGATTCCTAAAAGATACAAGCTTTACGACACTTCTGACATGAAATACAGAACCGGCTAAATTAATTGCACACCAATCCCTGTGTGTTTGTCAGAGCCACATACCTGAATTATAAACTCCAATTTCTAAGTGGAGGACATTATGGAGGCTGGAGTCCTGTATGCAGGAGAATCTTTAAAGAGAAACCAATCAGCTCCTTCAAAGAATAGTGTGATATATTTGAGGAATTATGATAGGTGATGGATGTCTGTGTGTACAAACTGAGCCAAAAGATTTCATCCAAGTGGATGTAAAGGAAGATGTTTGAATGGGAATTGCAAGGCTTCTCAGAAATCTGCAAGTGAAAGGAACATTTTAAAGGTTTAGTTGGCTTGAAAATTAAAATTCTATCAATACTTTATTTCCTGTGTCTTTCAGAGCTTGCTTGATACATAAAAGAAGAAGAGAGGATTTGTTTTTTAAAGAATATCCTATTTAGGGTTTTCCATCTCATGAAAAGAGAACTCCAAAATCCAGGCTCCAAAATCCCAAAAGCCATTAGAAAAGAATATTGTGTGTGTATATATATATATATATATATATATATATATATATATATATATATATATATATATATATATATATATATAAATATATATATATATATATATATAATTGTATACTAATAGTTATTAACTTATTTATTTACTTGTTTATAAAAACTTATTTTGAAGTCTTATGCAACTGTAAAAAACATAAAATAAGATATTTTGAAGAATGGTGATAACCAAAATTCCGCATTGAGCTTTATTTTGTGGACGAAACCAATGCAAGTCAAAAGTAAAAAATATTATTTTTACTATTTATTTTTGTTATGGTCCTTAAAGTTCCTAAAATTAAAATATTTTGATATTTTAATTGTTGTACAACTCTCTCCGTTTCTGCAAACACAAAAGAAGATCATTTTGAAGAATGGTAATAAGTCCCCATTGACTTTTTGTATGAACACAAAACCAACACAAGTCAAAAGTATTTTTTTCTATTAAAATTTTCTGAATATTTTATTTTGGATCTTTCAGTTGAAAAAGGGTGAGTAAATGAAGCCAGAAATTTTATGCTGGACCAAACTATCCCTTTGAATCCAGATGGTCCGTGACAGTGTTCTTATGTCCTTATTCTGGAGACCTGTACTGTCCAAGCAACTGTTGTCATCCTGTGTGCATCAGTCAGACCGCACACAGAGCCCCATTCAGCACGGACGCCCCATCTGGCCCCGTCGAGTGAAAGTAAGTCAGAAAGACCAGGACATCACAAGAAGGCAGGTGCCCGCGGATGCCACCTCTATTGTCTCACCCGTCCATCTCTGCGCTGCCCCCTTCGTGGTTCTGGCATGTGACAAGACAGCCTGGGGTCACAAGGCAGACAGAAAGGGGACAGAGTGACAGAGAGGTAAAACAACACAGCTTCTTTCTCTTAGCCCATATGTCACCTTCACTCTCACAGATATGCTGAAGGAGATTACAGCAAGCCTTTTTTTAGTGACCTGTCTCCCGCTTGCTTCTGACAGAGCTTGAAGCCATGAATCTTGGAGGTGAAAGAGAGAGAAATGGAGGAAATGAAGCAGAAAATAAGAGGGAAATAAGACGTTTTCCCATTAAAGGGGTTTGGAGGAATGCTTTGCGCTTGTGAGCGGTTTAGACCAAATCCTTGGACAGATTAGCTGGCTAAATGAATATAAAGATGTAGGCTCTGGAGTATGTATAGAGAAGACTTCAAGAGCAGCTCAAGCCTTTGTTAGGAAGAAATGAGGAAGTCATTACTTAAGTTATAGTTCACCCAAAAATTTTCATTATGGCGGCATCATTTACTCATCCTTCATGTAAGACGTTCTTTTTTCTACTGAACACAAATTAAGATATTTTGAAGAGTGGCACTGGTACTCATTCACTTGCATTGCTTTTTGGCCATAACGAAGAATTTAATGGGTGCTTTTCGGTAACCAACCTTCTTTGAAATATCTTCTTTGGTGTTTTGCCGAAGAAAGTCCTACAGGTTTATAATGAGTTATTTATGATCATTTTTATTTGTGATTGAACTATCGCTTTAACTTATCATACACACAATGTGAATATTAAAAGGTTTAAAGATTGTTTTGACATTCACAAAATCCCCTCTTGAGATACATAATAATGTGTCTGTAAGAGAAGTCAGTGAAAGAAACTTAAAAGTGTGATTTTTCAGTATTGTGTTCTAATTCTGTTCGCTCTAATTATGTTTCCTGCCATTCAACAGGAAGTATCCTTTAATCCGCACTCACCAAGCTATAAATCCATAATCTGCTCATTAAACATTGTCATTTGTAGATAACGCAAAAGGACTGAAATCTATATTTTCTCAGGCTCAGGAGTTTTTTCTACGGAGCGCCTGCAACTCATGTCTGGGAAATATCCTCAACACATAAAATGTGAAATTATAGCATCTCAGTGGGATTCCTGTGAAGTTTGAGGGGGGTTATTCATGGATGATGGTTTTATTTGTTTGTTTATTCTTAAGCGCTATGAGATATGTTACATACAGGCTATGTTTAGCTCAGCATCATATTTTTCATTGTGTGGCATAAATGTACCAATTTAAAAAAATTCTCATGCAATAAATGTATGTGTATGAGCATTTAAATTTAGATTTTAACATAGTCCTTAAATTAACATACACTGTAAAAATATTTCACTTGGCTTAGTAAATATCACAAAAACAAACAGTTATATTTTAAAACATTAAATCGATGTTTTAAGTGGAAAATAATACAAATGTTTATGTGGTTAAAAGTATTTATCAAGAAATATATATTTGTTACATAACATAATAGTTTCAAGAATTGTAATATAAATGACATTTATGTGATCACACTTCCACTGTACAAACCAAAGCTTTGAATTTGTTTATCTCACACAAAAAAAATGATTATTGATAATGTTAATATTCCTAATATAGTGAAGTGACGTGATGTGACATGACATACTGCCAAGTATGGTGACCCATACTCAGAATTTGTGCTCTGCATTTTACCCATCCAAAGTGAACACACACAACAGTGAACACACACGCCATCCGTGAACACACACCCGGAGCAGTGGGCCGACATTTATGCTGCAGGGCCCCTGGAGCAGTTGGGGGTTCGGTGCCTTGCTCAAGGACACCTAAGTCATGGTCACGGAAATAAGCATTCTTCCAAATATCTTTCTCTGTGTTAGTTACAACATAAAATTATATACAGATTTAAAACACATCAAAGTTGAGTAAATAACTAATAATTTTTTCTGTGTTGAACTATCCCTTCAATTTATTGTGTGTTGTTGAAAATGGTTTGCATGTATATTGGACATGTATTTACCTTAAATGCGATAATTTGGTTATTAGTAACCTATCAGTATCTATTTGTGATCTAATGGTCAAATTAAAAGTGCATCACATTTTCTTGATTAAACATTTATAGATCATACACTAAGCAATGTTTTTACATCATTATTTTTTATAATTGTATTAAATAATTAAAAATAAATTATATAATGCTTACAAAATCATACATTTTATTATAAAAATTTGTTAGAAATATCATGAATATTCTTTATAATGTGAAAAATGTATTTCTTCACTTTCTTGAACTCATGTGGAAAGCCACCATTTTTTCCAAGAGTGATTTTGTTCCCTAACGCTCACTTGTCTGCATGCTTCCAGCTCTTCCAGATCAAACTGTGTTCACCTCTGCATTCTCTTTCTTACAGACAAAGAATGCTCTCCACTCTGTCAATCATGTGTGTGAATGAGGGGTGTGATTTAATGGCTTCTATTCACGGTATGTTGTTAAAGAGATCGTAAAGTGACATTTTGTCACTGTACGGTGTCTCATGGCCAAAGTACAAAGTATGTGTGACTGGGTATGGGTTTTTTCCCATTATGTTGGTTTTTGGTATCACAAATTTCCTGGAAACCACATTCCTGCTTTGCATCAACAGCTGAGCTGCGACTTTTCATACGGTTTTGTGTTTTGTTTACAGCAAAGAAGAACACAAGCCGTCGGATTTAGCGGTTATTCAACATTTCCTGCCAGATTCGGTCTGCAGCTGTAAATCTGAGCTTCCCAGCAAAACAAGGCGACAGTGAGAGATGAGTTGAGGCGAGAACAGCGGAAGTTGAGGCGGACTAAAAGGTAATTGCTTTCACTGTGTGTGTTCCCTGTTGATGGAGTCTGACACACACACACACACACACACACACACACACACACACACACACACACACACACACACACACACACACACACACACACACACACACACACACACACACACACACACTGTACAAGCTCAATACAGAGCGTTCAGCCTCTGTTCTCTTACAAAAGACTTTGCCCCAGCTCTTATACAGGGACACAGGCAGGGGGAGAGGGCTAATTGAAAGAGCAGAAGATCTTGCGTTGGGTCATCTTCCACCTCTGCTTTTAGTTGGATCCAATGGTATCCATGGCGACCCAGTTGATTGGGGATGCTGACCATAGTCTGAAAAGAGGTTGCAACACACAAGAAAGCCATTAGGACCCTAGGATGAATTTTAAGAAATGGCTTTGAGTTCATTTTAATAAGTAAATAGCTTTGTAAAATATGTAGTTGTAGTGACATTTGATAGGGTTGTGAATAGGCATGGGAATCAATAAAAAAAAGAACAGATTCAACTTGACACTGTCATGAATGTGCTCGAACAACAATTATTAAAAAACAATTAAAAAATTATGGATTTGGACAGACCGGACAGATTTCCCAGATCACATGACATTTAAAGAGCAAAGTTAATTTAAAAATGTAAATTGTTACCTGTTAAGTTATTTTCATGTGACCAATATATGCAGTTGATGAGTTGTTGCTGCGGCACAGGAAAAATAGACAACAAGAAAAGCATATAACATAAAACAACCAAATTAAACAGTTGTGATGAAGAAAAGTGTTACTGTCTCTAGCATCGTGCATCTGCATCTAAAATATGTTGCATGCATAATTCAATATTTTTGCATCAGTTTTAATGTTGACTAACGTTAAACGTAGTTTCTATGCATAGTTAAGAACTTATATGTAAATATAACCATATTAATTACCAAAGCAAGCATGGATGGATATGATATATTTAGAAAATATTTCGATGCGTATGTAAAATGGATACAAAATCAAAGCATTTATAAATTAAATGTATGTCTACTTCTGCATACCACTACAAACATAAAATGGACAGAAGGACGGATGTATATAATAGACTCTTGCTAACAAAGGAAGGACAGATAAATTAATACAAATTTATTTTGAAACGGATACATTTTTTCTTTCACTTCATGCATACCCACAATTTAACCCTGCGATTAATAGTTTTGAGTTGTATGCACAAGTGTATTTAAGTTAAACTAAGAAAACTGTTATATAATGAAATGCAAGTTTTAGAGACAATGAATCACTTTTACGGTGTAGTCTAATTTTATGTCTTATTGTCTTTAATTAATAGGTGAAAACTCATCATAATTGTATTTTTTCACCATCTTTGGGTTGGTGTCAGGGAGATAATAAGCTCGGCACAAGGTGTTGAACTATAAATTTAAAACTTGATTAGCTCTGACAGGCGAGGTAGTGCTGTACTTTGTAGCGTAATGATTTTTCCCAAGGGCACCAGAGAACGGACCAAGCAGAGGTACAGAGGCATGACCTGTGGGTTCTGACAAAACCTGCTGCCCCTAGAATGACTCTACAGCTCCGGCCCTGCTGACACAGCACATCGCATGGCTCTTAAAGCCAACAGAGTTGCTGAGGCAAGGCGAATAAGTGAAGCAAGAAATACTTATTCTAAGGACAGATTTTGACAATTTGTGAGGTGCAAAGGTTTGCCTAGAACCGAATCCGGATAGATTTCCCCTTCTGAAGCAACCCGGGTCAACTTTAGAACACATTTTAGATGTGTTTGGCATGCTGGGTTAATGAACAGTAATGCCTGTACCGGCATATAAAAGGAGAACTGCTGATCACAAACACAAACACATTTTGCCAACACTGTCCTTTAATATACCATATTAAACTTTAACTGTGTATAATTTAAAACAATTTACTTACAAATAATGAGTACTTTTAAGCTTTAAAATTAAGTAAATTTACTGATTAAAATGTTATGTATATGCAAGTAAAAAATAAGTGAATCCAATTAACTCAAATAATTATATTAGAATGTACCCTCAAATATTGGTGTATCTTACAGATTTATTTTTGTTAAATACATACTTTTTAAGTCAATTAAATCCATTATTTTATTACTCTACATTCAAAGAAAATATTTTTGTGTTTTTATATTTTTGTGGTATTTACTAAGCCACAATAAACATTATTTACAGTGTACTGTATGCACATTCAAGAAAAATGATGAGTGATACACAAGTATCAGTTGTCCAATGGATGTTTGTCACAATATAAATGATTATACTGCATATGATCTTTTTAAATTATACCATAAATAATTTATGATTTCAATGATTTATAGACAGGAGAATATTATAATCACATTTGTATTTCTACCAGAGATTTTCTCATTTTAGAGAGATGGAAGGGCCTATAATACCAAAGATTATATATATTCACAAGATGCGACACTGCCATTACAATGCATTAGGATGTATGCAGCATTCAATATTGCCACTCTAGTGATGAAAGTCCTGTCTTCATTTAAAAAATAATATTTCATTACAATCTACTACACGCTAAATTCTGAAAAGTATGCAAGGCTTAGTTAATAACCTCAACATCCTTCTATTGACATCCATTAAAACCTTTCCGCTATTCCAGTTAGGCCACAGAGATAACATACGTGTAACGCTTTTTGTTCTTAAGGTTACAGGTTTTCAATCTAACGTCTTTTAAAGTGCATGATGTAGAAGCTTTAAGTTTTTAGATGCTCAAAAACATTAACAATAATACATCAAAATAACTAAATAGAACAGGTATTCTCAAAGACATTAAAAGATCCACGAATGTAAACGGTCCAGATCAACCGTACGAACATATCAGTAGTTACCAATACCAGTAAAATTCCATGCTTCTTGTTACCAAACGTTAATGTAATGCCAAACAATTTATTTTATTACAGATCTTTATTGAAATAAAATAAAGAGAAAAGTGAAATGTTACTGATATACATGCTGGAGTCTTTTATGCTGGTGAACATCCTCCTCTTACAGTCTGCAAATGTAATAATCATATCGGTAGACCCAGCAAGGTCCCTGGGACCAGACCGGAAGTGAAACATGGCCAGTAAAATGAGGAAAAGGAGAGAAGTGATCCAAATTTAAGAGAGAAATGCACGCAAGGGAATCGCTTAGAAATTAGTTTTTTTTATTAATCATGCAGCTCTTGTTCTTACGCTCTTTTATACAATTTTATAAAAATGCAACTTGATTTCAGTGTGGTGCAGGTTGAATTTTTTGGTGTCTGCAAGATTGAGTTTCTGTTTCTTTAATTCTTTCAATAGATAAATGAGCTTTTGAAATGTCCCCTGGTTCGTGACCCACTTCCTGTCCATTTGATCAGCTCTGTAGAGCACTTTTAGGGATTGTCTGTGCCGTTCCCAGACAAATTGAACGCTAAACTGTACAGGATTGCTGTGATGGACGACTGTAATTTTGTCCCCTTTTCCTCATTGGTCTGTTGGAGATAAGTAAGCTCCTCTAACAGACAAAGCTTCGCCAAAGGCAAATGGTCAAACTGTGAAGCTTCAATAAAGCACAACAGGATAGAGGCACAGAGCCGTACGACAGAAGAACATTCCGCCGAACAGAACAATCCCTGCAGGTGCCGTGACAGCTCAAAAACAGATGAAGGTTTATTTTAGAGGGCTGTGTATTGCCATGTGATGGGATGTGAGAATTATCTCATTATTTTGTGATCTTCTATCGCCTATCCTGAACTTCAGAAGACATGCTGTTAATAGACCATCAGATTCGTATTGCACACAGAAATTGAGCTTTTAAAATATCAAGTTCCAATCAGATCTATTTTTATCACATTTAGCAGTGCAAAAAGATTGACTTTTTAATAAAAAATATTTTAAATGTATATTATTTGAGGAATGACAAATAGTAATAATAATAGTAGTAATATAATAATGTAGTAATATATTAATATGTAGAAATAATATAATAATTCTTACCACGAAACCGCATTATTATTTTTAGGGCTGTCAAAATGGTTAATTGTTATTAATCACATCCAAAATTAAAGTAGGTGTTTACATAGTTTACGTATATATATTTAGACAAATTCAAGTTAATATAGAGTACACAGATATAAATTATGTAAACACTTTACATGTATTCCAATAAGATTAAGTTGTTTTTTATTTTACAATTATTATATTTGTATTTTTAAAATGTATTAATTTTATTTTTTAACAGTTTAGATTGTTATTAAACTAAGGATAATGTATACAAGTCACATACAAAAGTAAGCTCTGATTGGTTAATATTTTGTCCAATTGTCTCATACTGTCTTACTGGCCAAAAGGCCACGACGAGCTGCAAACCTTTTATTAAGATTTTAAGTGTTGAACTCTAGTCTGATGTTCACTTCGATCAGCACGCTTGAGAACGGGGACATCTGTTATACATTCATTATTAATCTTTCCACACGTTCCCGCTGCATTATAAAGCAATCGATATTAGACTGCATTCTGCTTAGACATACCAAAGAGAAGGGAATATAAAGAGGGGCACAATCCCTCTCTTCCATTGGCATTGGTCAGGATGTGGGGATTGCCTTTAAATGCCACAGTCTGTCATTCAGGAGGTATTGATCGGCCTTCAGAGCTCCCAGGATTAATTCAACAGAAATGATGGGAGCCTTTGAAAAGCCGTCTCCCTCATTATCAACTACACTGTGTATTGTGTATCCAGAGCGTATGTGAGCATATTGTTTGGTGTTAATTAGGTGGAAACCAACACTGTGTTGTTCTATTCAATGCTCTGGTGAGAAAATGTTTATGGTTTGTGAAAAATGCAATTACAGTGCATAAAAATGGACTGCTGAGTTCAGGGGTTTGCAGAACACAAACGGACTGTGCGCCTTTAACATTCATGAGATATTGACATGCAACTTGAGTCAATGGGAAGAACGTCACATTTAATGAAGGTTTTTTTAGTTTACATATGTGTCGTCCCTATAAAACAGTATCCATTCTTTCTACCAAATCAAAGAAATCTTTACTTATTTTTCAAAAAAGCCCTTTTACAGACCACATCAGAGCACTCCATCTTGAGGGATTATCAATCGATAGGCTCGAGGATGCAATTTCAGGCAAAAGGTATATTAACAGAATAAGCACAAGTTATTTGTCATTATTGTCCTTTATGTAATAACTGTCAATCATTAAATCCTCAATGCAGTATTGATCTCCTGTCAAACCTACTTGAGGTGCAACCATTTCATTGCCGACCTGGAAATAACAGCGTCTTTCCTCAGATTTCTGGTTTCGTCATTTTCAGGTTCATCAAGCTGTCAGATTTCTGTTCAAAAGCATTTAAATGCTATATTTTGAGTTTCAGAATTTATCTTTTGACACATTTAATTTATCGAGTTAAATTAAGCAATGCATATTTGGATCTAATTTTACATTTTGAACAATAATAACTTGAACGATTATATTGCTGTGTAGGATATTTTATATTAGATCACAAAGCCGCAAAACTGTCATTGTGAGAACAGATCTTCTTAAGGTCTACTAGAAGTAGACCTAAAAAGTAAACCAATTTAGTCCCAACCTCTATTAGTACATGAACATGTACACTAATATCAGTATATTTATTAAATAAAGCATACTTTTGTATACACTTGACCTTTAAATAAGTAAACTTATAAAAATAAATGAAAGATACACATCTTTTTCTTAAGCGTAGCAATGTACTGTACCCTAGGACATTTCAACCAACCTATCAGATTTGAGGAATTCCTGTTCATGTAAAGTTTAATGTTACAACCAGGGTTACGTACATAAATATTTTAGTTATGGTTTGCCTCGAAAACATCTCTCGTTGCGCAAAATGGGTTTAAAGTGACAGTTCACCCGAAAATAATTCTGTTATCATGTACACATTCTATTGTTGTTTTAAAGCTGTGTAATATTTTTAAGCAGTACACAAGAAAGGACTGAAGAAAGTTCTTCTTCTTGAAGAAAGTTATAATAACAATATTGGCACACAAGTCTATTATATGGACAAAAAATGTTCTTTTGTACTATGCAGAAGTTTTAAAATGTCAAGAAGATGAATAAATGATGACGCAAACCTTTTTTATAACTATCCCAACTGTACCCTTTGTAAGAGAAAAGGTGACTCTGAGACATTAGACGCTCTTAATAGTCACTTGAAAATGACTTTTTTAATTCCAAACATTTATCAACAGTATGAACTAAGGACCTTTAAAATGTCTAAGAGTTAAGCCACTACATTGTGTCCAGTGTTGTTTTATTGCGTTGCGTTTGATGCGACTTTGAGCAGCTGTTGAGATGGTCAGACCATGACATCTTCTAACCAAATCTTTCCATGAACTCGATACACTTTGGTGCTTCAGCAATCAATAATATCATAACAAATATTGCACTGTTTATGGTCAATTTGATTAAACTTTTCTTAATTTTATGATTAGGTCTTTTTAACAACTGCAAATCATCATTTGGCCCAAAACTAGCTTGCCATATTGTAACTCTAATTCCCATTCTTGTGTTTTTTTACTAAGCATCCCCTTCATTTTTTCATCCCATCACTTGCTGCCAGATCACCTTCATGCAGAACTTCTCCTTTAATGAAAATTCATTACAGTTTTCAAGGTGGCACACAAAAGAAAAAAGAGGTCATGTCTCCTTGTGACAGATCTTAGATCTTCTTTAACAAGAGTGAAAGGCTGTACTGCTCTATCAAAGCTGTTTCAGCTGAAAGCTTTCCAAGTTTAGATTCTAACATGCTCTGAGGGTGGTTTTGAAATCGGCCTCCATGACCGAATTTAATTGTGGCCGTAAAAGTGTTATCGAATTAATGCGAATGTACATGGGCAATTGGTCATTTTATGAATCATTCCCCTGTGTAATTCGATTTGAGAATGTAATTGCTTAATTGCACGCTTGACATGCAGCCCAGATGTTTTTGTTCTCCAATACTGTGTAGTGAAGCAAGAAAATATAAGAAGAGGA
This sequence comes from Triplophysa yarkandensis, assembly GCA_033220385.1. Lineage (NCBI taxonomy): Eukaryota > Metazoa > Chordata > Actinopteri > Cypriniformes > Nemacheilidae > Triplophysa > Triplophysa yarkandensis. The sequence goes on along the minus strand of CM065676.1, from coordinate 12,576,803 downwards.
AAGGAACTGAATTTTTGCTGTAGACCTGCGATAACCCGATCCAGAGTTATAATATCAGCCTCAATATAGTCCAGCATTGAAGTCGCCCTGAGGGGGTATTTGGCCTGGTTTGGGCTGAACATAGATTTTCTCATCTGACAACAAACTTTGGCTGTTTCATATTGCTGAGATAAGCAAAAGACAAATGGAGATGTCTAGAGCGAGCCTAAGAAATGGTGGCATGCTTTTGTGTTTGCTACTTAAATACTAAAAAGATATTTTAAAGATATGATGCCATGACAATCTACTTTGTTTTATGTTGTACAATAAAAATAAAAATAGCACAATCTGATGATTTGATGTCTGCATTTTTCATCTGCAAGAAATCTGCAATGCTTCTCTGATATGTCATATAAACCACTAGAAGTAATGTCAATCAATGTTTTTTGATTAAGAATGGATGTACAACAGCTCTACCTAAGATCTACCTTTTTTTTTTCTTTATAGGTAACAACAAGTAATAGTTTATTAATCACAATTCTACAATAATAATAGGTATGACTATCAAAATAATGCCAAAATCTTGATACTGGATTCAAATTTCTCATCCTCTTCTGTTATTTTTTCATCTTTTCTTTATCATGAAATAGAATGCACAGATGATTAACCATTTTGTAGCTTTTATAGAATGTAAATATCTGACCCCTGTTTATAAAAATAATTATTAATCATGACCTCCTCTTTTGCACATTGATTTTTGTTCCCCCATAAACTCCAGAGGGGTGCAATGGGCCGAGACGGAAACATTATATGCATCACTGGCGTAATGGTAATGAGAACGAACAGTCACCCTGTAGCGGTGCCCCGATGATGAGAAAGAGTCGGTCTGTGGGTCACACTTACCACTCACGAATTCAAGGTTAGGTTACCCCTCTTCTAATATAATTGATATTTATTGAGTTTAATGAACTCTTTAAGCCAAGCTTTAGGTTATTTTATGTGGTTAATATTGTAAATCCCGGTGTGCATACCATGTTTACAATGATATATCACATAGAAAGATGTTAATAGAAACATAATTTGCTAAATGATAAAAGATTCATGACAGCTGTCAAGAAGTGTTTAGATCGTGTAATTATTTATCCAGAAAAGACTTTTGACAGTTTAAACTGTGACACTGAAAGAATGAAAATATAAACCCTTAACAAAAGTGAAACATGTGATTTTTTCAACAAATGTACATTTAGTTTCAATTTACACTGATGGAAAGTGCAGGGCAGTTAAAAGGAAAGCAAATTGTAAAATAGATGAGCTGTGGCAATATTCTGTGCCCCTTTCAATATCTCAGGTTGCTTTAAGAATGGGAAACATACAGGTGAGTGACTCGGAACTGATGTTCTGACCTCTGTCCTATTGCAATTGATTACTTTGACCAACACAGCCAACCTCATATTTCATATTTCCCTTGAGGCACTTCCCACTCTGGGTCTGTGTTCTTTATCAAGCCTCCTCGCCTATTTTCCCCAAACTCCAACCGGAAGACATTTAGTTCTGTGATTTCAGCTGTTTTACAAAAATCATCCCTTTCCCTCAATATACGGAAGAGATGCTACATGAAATCTTTAATACATTCAAAATGGATTCTATGTGGTGAAGCATAAATTAACAGCTCTTTCAATTATGAGAGTCTCAAACAGACAAGCTATGTAATCTAGTTTAGCCGACTATAATATTCAGCTTCCCGTTGGTGATATTGGCTCTTCAGCGTTTATGAAAATGCTGAACACCATTTCAGATCAGCGTGGATGTGTTGTCATTTCTCTCATTAACTCTGTCTGATTTCTTTCTTTTGATGGGTTGAACATTAGGCCCTGTCTGGCTGCTCGTGTAGTTAATGAATTAACAATGAAATGCTTTTGTCTGAATGCTAAAATGACTAATTTATAGGGAGTTCAGCACTGGAGATGATAGAAATTACATCCCTTCATCAGACAGACTTCAGTACTGAGTCTGACATTGGAATAATCCGTTTCAGTTTCTAAAAATAATTCTATTGGAATTTTTCTAAGAAGAATTATATATTTCCAGTGTTTTACTTTCAGTTGCTTAGTATATATTTCCGTGTTCCTCCGTCATATTGGACCCTGACAGATGAAAGCTCAATGAGAGTTTCCTCCATCACCTGGATGGTTTTGATCTTCCCCTTTGGTTTGATGCGAGGCATATTCAGTCTGTACGATCAACAGAGACAAGCACTGAAGACATCATCTCAGGTGCTGCTGGATCATCTCTACAGGTAATGAGGAAATGATGTGTCTCTATTGAAGGAACATTAATTTCTTAATGCCATTGTGGAGGAAATTGGTTGTCCTCTTTTATTAATGCTCTGGTTTAAAGCTGTTATATAAGCAGAGAGGAAATTTGTATAACCACAATGCTGCAGTGATTGACTTCAAGTCATTCCCCTGAGAGGTTTCAAGAGCGAGCCCGGGCTTTATAAGCGAGTCAGATTTTCCAATATTTTCACGCCGCAAATAGTGTGGCTTGGCCAAACCTCTTCAAGAGTTCTTAATGTAAATCAGGAATGTTCAATCTTTTCCCGAAGGGCTACTTTCACACACTTCAAACCGCGAATGAGGTCTTAAAGAATTTTGGCAGGTTTGTTGTTATTAAGAATATGATTATTTTGTTATTTTTATAAGCCCTGAAATGGGTGCAAGGATTTATTCAACATGGGTTTTAAAGTAAAGCACCTGTTGTCATTGTCTCGAGCAAGACGCATGCTGTCACACTTCAACCTAATTCCTCTACACACACCATCTAACCTTGTTTGTTCACATATTGGAAACAAGTTGAGCTCGCCTCTCCTCTGCTGTCCCATTACAAGCAAGGAAATGATGTAATCACTCAGATCTTGTCAGCGTCCGCGGGGAGCTTTAATAATATCTGATGGCCTGATCTATTCTCGCTCCTGTTTAAAGTGGCGAGAGAAATCTGATTGTACACGCTTTTATCCCTAAACAAGATAAGTAAGCTGATTTGCGGAGCGTTTAAAGGTAATTTGCTAGCAGGGAATGTGTAAAGGGATGTTGCCCTTGTGTAGAAGAATAAGAAGTTGCACAGAAATGTCAAAAAGGTCGTGGCAGACGAGTGCAGAAGTCGCCGGGTCATGATGTTTGCCAGCTTTCGGGCCGTTGCCGAACAAATGTGTTTGTAAACAATAATGAAACTGATAGAAATGTTTTCTAGTGCTGTCACTATGCGATAATGAAAGAAATTAAGTTTGCGCATAATTCACTGATGAATAAAACATTTGATCAGCAGCTCTAATTGAACCAAATGAAGAATCAAAATGGACCATTCCAGCGGCGATGAATAAATGAATAATTGACTCCGTAATTGGTTTCAAACATGATAATTGAATGATGACAGGGATGGAATTTATACCACGGAGTTCACCATTAATAAGAGCTGGTGAAATGTTTATAGCCATCATCATTCAGATGAACATTGGATTGATGGTGAACATATGCATGTTCAGCCGACTCAACCTCACAGTTCTATGATCCCATTGGCTGAGATGAAGCATAAGCGTGATCTAATGGTGAAATTACTGAATTACTGTACTCTATGATCTGAAATACAGTACAATATGTTGTTTCTACATATTTATAATGCGTCCACTTTAAGTGGAATGCTCACTCATAGAGAAAACTCATTAATGATGGATGCACATTCATGAATAAACAGCTAAATAAACTCAGCTGGTCCTCTGTTGATTAAGTTGTAGTGTCAACACTAATTCCAGGATGCTGAAAACACAAACATAATCATCGGCATGTTGATGAGAAACCTCTCAGGCTCAGTTTGAATAAGAAACATTAGTATTCTTATGGCTTGTGCTGCTTTCCAAAAGTAAAGTGTGCAGAAGTAACACTATGGCCACGGTGACAGCCGTAAAGAAGTGATCCAAGACCAGAATTTTGATCGCAATTTGCAGCTGTTTCCCCCATGTGCATCGTAGTTTTGAGTTGTGTGGGTGAAATCTGAGAAACACATTCTAAAAAATGCCTTAAAGCTACTGTAAGTCACTAAAGATATAAGCATCTGCCACATGCTAGAATGTACATTTTGTATAAGACATGCTGTTCAAAGTATTTCCTAAAAAGCGTTTTATCACCACAGGTGATTTTTGGTGTATTTGGTGCGTTTGAAAGTAATTTAAAGTGATGGTTCACCCAAAAATAAACATTGACTGAGTAAAGCAATGTCAAATAAAAAAATGGCATGATTGACTGAAATTACACTTTGATTCTCATTATCTCAGAATTAGATTTTTCAACTTTAGCCTGGTTTTCACTGGCAGGGTCATATTTAAATATTTTGGTGAACTATTACTTTATCACCTGCATAATTATGTTATTGTAATTTGTAGTATTATGTATAAGTATTATGATTTTTTTCTTTATGGAATGTATGCATTTCATAATGCGTAATAAAAGGACAAGCCTGAAATGGATTCATCTGCATTTGCATGCTTGCATCGAGTGTGTTCTTAGGCTTTTAGTTGTGTGGAGAGCCAGTGGAATGTTATCCAAATCCAATGTGCGTGCTGTGTTCCCACAGACATCAGATCAGGCATCTCACCTGCCGTCTGCATTTCTGCACAGCTTGTGGGGAGCTTTGTGTCTGTGCATCTCAAAAAGAGCCTTCTGGGTCATGTGATGTTTGTTTTTTATGCACAGAATAATTCGTCTGATCTGTTGGTTATCCTGGCTCACAGAATTGAAGGAAGATTTGTAGAAAGATGAGCTTTCTTTTTTCAGAGTGAGATTCAGAAACATGGATTCAGTTATCCAGTGTGTTAAGTTCAATCATACAACTATAGCTCAAGATAGATGATCTGGGTTTTTTTTTCTTTTAGGACGGCTGGTCTGGGACTTCAGGCAACTGATGAAACTTTAAAAAATGATACACTTTGTTCTGTTTTGTTTTACTGTCTTTGTTTCTACATCTTCCAACACATGTACTCCTACAAGACATTGTCTGTTCATATATCAACCTTCATAGAGCATTTTGCCAGGAGGCTGGGCAGAAGTTAGAACTATCAGGGTAATACTTGTGACCATCAACCATGCCCTGTTTCAACTACTATTACATTTATTTGTTCAATAAAAAGAAGCATTATTGCTTTGTTTGTCAAAAATAAGAAGCATCGGTTTTGTCTTTGGGGACTGAATGCTGAATACTGTTCGATTCACTCTGGCAATTTATCTGCTTATTAAAACCGCTTAGCTCTGGCCTGTCCTCGGCACTCAGATTAAAATCAGGTCAGCTTTTAACTCATAATATATAGGAGCCATTGATATAACCGGATCTCACAGGAATTCATAACTATTTTACAAAGTGGTTAATTCATCTGAATTTGTACAGTGTTAATTAGAAAAATAGCTTAATACAATACCCTAACGTCACTTGCACGAAGAAAAGTATTACTAAAATGTACAAATAAAAAACAAGATTACACAATTTCAGCCTTGTTTTAGAAAAGCTTGGATAAGGATCGGGTCCAAAAAACAAAGACTGTTAACCTGGTTTGAAAGGTCACAGTAGTGTTATTATTCGTTAATCCACTTTTAACTGTAATCATTATGTTATTCATTATCACTACAAATACATCAGTAAGTGTTACTTTTTCTGTCTTACTTCTTTAATGTTATAACCTTACTTCTTTTTTCCTTTGTGATAAATGAAGAGGACAGTGTACTCGTATTGCTATAAAAGTTAATCATCTGTAACAGTCTTTGGAGTTTGCAACAAACAATTTGAAACAAAACTTTCTAAACAAAAAAGTTTGCTTTCACATTACACTTACATATTGGAGGATATATGTTCTCATGCTTGGTTTAATTTATTCCATACTCTCAAAGCAGTCATGCACACGTTTCAGGGATTTACCAGAAAGCATGTGCTCATGGTGGTTGGCTGATACAATGACATTGTAGGAGAATTGAAAGGGAATCACCTGTTCTGCCACAAATACTGCATTATGTCAGACTCTGAGCCATCAGTCTGTCAGCATCTCATCTGTTCGGATTGTTGTGGGCTCTCAATAATAGCTTGAAAGAAGTTATTCAGAAATAGCAATATGAGCTGTTCAAGAGTGTAAATGCTCAGATCTTGAGTTTGACTCAACCAATGTTGTATATTTTAACTCAACTAAGTTCATGAGTTTAATTCCCAGAAAACAAAAAGAGTGCTAAACATTTCTTGAATATGTTATGCAGTAAATGCATCATATATGTGTATTGATTTGCACTATCTGTATAGTCTGTATATATATGTTTCTGTAACTGAGTTGTTTCTTCTTCCAATTGCTTTATATTCCTGCAAAATCGACAATCACATTGAACATAGTGTGGGAAAAATTGATTCATGACAGACATGGCAAGCACACTTTTCCATTCAGAGACCTTAACATAGTGGAATTAAAGAATTACAATGCATTCTTTTTATAGCATCTTTCTGGCGTGATTCTGATGTCATTGGAACATCCCAGAGCCCCTCGGTGCCACATTCATGGTCCATTCGGAAAACACTCGCCCCATGAAACTCACAGCTGAAGATTTTTCTAAGAACTGCTGGCACCAGAGGGGTTATGGAGGGTTCCAGTGTTAGCCAGAAAAACACATGTGGAGGATCAAAAGAGGGTGTGTGAACAGAAGTGTGTGTGTGTGTGTGTGTGTGTGTGTGTGTGTGTGTGTGTGTGTGTGTGTGTGTGTGTGTGTGTGTGTGTGTGTGTGTGTGTGTGTGTGTGTGTGTGTGTGTGTGTGTGTGTGTGTGTGTGTGTGTGTGTGTGTACTTGTAAATCTGTCTTTATGAGGGCCAGTTTGAGTTTTAGACCAGCGGTGTAAGAACTTGGGGAAAGAATGAGGACATTATTATTTAACTTTTAAGTCGTTCGGATTATTGTATAATATGTTTTCATTTAGCCTTAGACAGTATCACTCTTAAGTAGTCTGTTTATTAACTGTGATATAATTTATTCCTTTTGTTGAATTTAATTAATTGTTAATTATTTGTTGTGCTGTCAAAACAATTAATCGCAACCAATCACATCCAGAATAAAAGTTTGCGTTTACATAATGTATGTTTGTTTCTTGTGCAAGTCAATTTTGTATTTGTAAACATACACATATATGCATATATTTAAGAAAAAATTAAAAATGTAATTACTAATCAGTGTTTATATGTAATTTTAGTTAATTAAATGTAATAATATATCAAAATATTTTCTAAATGTCTATAAACATTTTTTTATGCATATGTGTATGCGTTTGTAAATAAAAAGTTAAAATGATTGTAAGAGATGCTATATTCATCACATTCTGACTTGTTTGTTAAAACTACAGTTCATTTATTTGCATTATCTCTTTATAGTATTTCTTTATACAGCACACTGACAACAAACTTCAAGCATTTGTATTTCATGTAGAGAGGAGACAGGTGAGAGAATAAGAGCGTATGGACACATGTTGAAAGAGACAAAAAGAGAAATATAAAAATAATTTTTTTTATATAAAAATAAAAAAGATGAAAGTGAATGTCTCCACCAGAAGTTGTGGCTTGGTGTAGGTGGCAATAGTGAATAAAAGGCGACAGATCTGAATGGGTTTTTCTGCTTGTGATCTGAGGTTGGGCTCTGCCCTTATCACAGGGGCACTGACACCCCCCTTTCTCCATTGGAATTGCTAAATTTGACCTTCAACAAGACATTTAAAACTGCCCCCAGATTGTTTTTTCGCTCAGTAATCTTCCACAGACCTCTTTCATATAGACGATGACTAAACATTCTGGATACTAAAATAAACAGATACATATTGTATAGGTTGTGTTGTGGCGTCCTTTAGAATAAATGTTAAACTGTGGCTTTGGTTTTGTTTTCATAGAGAATGTTTTTTTGGACGGTCTGTTTCCAGAAATGAAATATTATATACCTAAATATGTCCTTAGAGACATAACATAAGAAACAGTTTTATTTTTACTATCATAGAATAAACCTTTTTTGAATATTTTTATTTTTTTATGCATACATACACTGCAGGTCCCCTTACAAGGGATTTGCTGGTGTATTTCTACAGTAGCCCTTTATTTAACAAAGTCCTCTCTCAGTAAATATGAATTTGTAGACAAAGAAGCAAAAATCGGACAACTTCTTTGTCCTCTGACAGCCTCCGTAGTGATTCAAAAGGGAGGGCTAGAGGTAGATGTTGGTTGGAATTTGTAACCTCACCACTAGGTGATGGTTGATTTCAATGACTGGTCCTTTAACAGTCGGTAAAACCTGTACAGCTCAATGATTATTCATTGCCTATACTGTATAAACAATATACTGATGGATACTGACATGTAGATGTAGTCAAATTTAGTTTACTACCAAATGGATTTTTATATGCAAATAATGTCAAATGCAGCACTTTAAAATGAGCTGTTGCTGCATCATTTAGGAGTTTGGAAGCTGTTATGAAGAAATGTAAAAGTTAACATAAATACATAATATTGAATTTTTGATACAAGACTACAAAGCAGACAGAATACTAAAGGCTGAAAAACAATGTTAAATACAACATTATCAGAGTATAGTCGAAAATCCTTCTTCTGAACGTCTTTTTGTGATGAAATTGTTGCAGTGCTAAAGCTTTTGACTTTAGAGAAGATTTTCAATGTTTTATCTTTTGTTGTTATGGCAGAGCAGATTGCTTTAATGTTTCTTTTTTAGCACAGAATAAACCACATTTAGCCTCTGCGTAGTCTCTGTTCTTCTCAGAAAGCGTGGAAGATAACTAATGTTGGTGGGAATCGGAATGGACAGATAAGAGGCTTCTGTGTGATTTTTTAAGCTTATTCATAGACTCTTTATATTGTTGAATTAAAACTATAGTCTCATATGCGTGTTGTATTTTTAAATCGTCTTCAGGATTATCCACAAATCATCCGGCCGTTTACATTTCCTCAGATGTCGTTCAGGGCTATAGGCGTGGGTATAGCGGGGAACAGAGGTTTGGAGATAAATCTTATAATGTGGTTTTAGTGCTTTGGTCCACATGGTGCCTGAGTCCATAAAGATATGAAGCGGTATATTTTTAGTTTGTTTGCCTTCTGTCTGAAATGTTTCAATTCAATGCTCTTTTAAAATAGTCCCAAAGCCCCTGTGTGTAAAAACAATAATATTAAATATAAGGAGAACATTTCCTCTAACCTGAATAAACCCAGCAGGCACATTTTTTGAAACATCACCCATATGTTAAACAATAAACCAGCAATAATTAGGTTACTTTATTTTTGTCCAAATGCGGAATTGACCGCTGACACACAGTGTAAAAATATTGTGAAAAAACGGAATGATTTAAGTATTTTTAAATTGAATGCATTATGCGTCATGCTTAATACATGTAATGTGTGTTCTGAAATCAAATATGCAATCAGTTCTCAGTAGATTATAAAAATATAAAGCTTTTACTCTGATGTCAAGTAAACTTTCTTATAATTACAATGACCTTTAAAATCTCCTAAAAACAGGGTTAGTCCATAAAATGACAATGTAGTTGACTTCAAATTGTTTGTAATAATCCAAAACATAATTTTGTAAATCCACAATTCCATCCCCAACTTTGGAGTTCAGGAAGACCTCGACCGTTCCTCATTTCCGACAGATCCGTTGCTCATCTGTTTCCTTTTTTCAGCTTCATATCAAACAAATATTTATCTGCAGTGCAGTGAGAAAACAACCACCGAACAAAATATAATATTTCCTGCAGTCTTGACAGTAAGAGCACGGTGAAATTGTTGATTTGACTAGAGTAATTCTCAATTATTGACATTTCCTGAAAACATAGTGTGACAGATGATGGAAAACTGTCTACTGTTGTAGGCTTAACAACATATAATCATTCTTCACAGCACGTGAGGTATAGAGAGTCATCTCCATTAAATTAGCTGAGGCAGAGTATCAGCAGGCCCGGTTTTTTGGGTCGCTGGCAGAACAATCACGCACATTTTTGGTCGGTGTTAAGACTGTCAGATTTCAATAGCATTGAATAATCGCTGTGTTTGTTCAGGTTTGATTGCGAGAGGCTGAGAGACAGTTTGGCACAGTAAGTGAGGTTTATTCCCCCACCCGCTCTCTCTCTCTCTCTCTCTCTCTCTCTCTCTCTCTCTCTCTCTCTCTCTCTCTCTCTCTCTCTCTCTCTCTCTCTCTCTCTCTCTCTCTCTCTCTCTCTCTCTCTCTCTCTCTCTCTCTCTCTCTCTCTGTTTGTGAGGATATCAAGCTTAAGCTTTAGCTGAATAACTGATTCATGAAGGCTACACACACACACACACACACACACACACACACACACACACATGCACACATGAATGAATAATCAGTTTTTATTTTTCCCAATTTTGTTCAGGCACAAATTTCGAGTCTCAGAATCATTTCAGAATATTTGCTCAAGCAATTATCTCTATATAAAGAAGCAGAAAAGAATTGCATGCTGCACACACTCTCGTGCACTTGCAAATAGATGCACCTCCTCCAGTGTTTATATGGCCATAAGTGGTATCAGGCTTAGCTGTAACAAAAAAAAAAATAAGGAGGGTACTGCACAGTACAGTATTTTTACAAATACTCAGAACCGCTTATTTGCATTAACATACCTTTTTGAAAACATTACTTCAAAAGTTTACCACAAATGAAAATTGTGTCATCCTTTACTCTCCCTCCTATCCTTATGATATCCTTTCCTCCATAAAATATGGTTTTTAAAAACTTTGGTTTTGATGTTATACAATAGAAAAGAAAGTGTGACACTTCTGTTTGGTTATCAACATTCTTCAAAATATCTTCTTTTATGTTCTACAGAAGTGTGACATTCATTTCCATTGAATGTAACCAAAACCACTGCAAGTGAATAGGTGCCAGTACCAAGCATTCTTCAAAATATCTTCTTTTGTGTTCTGCAGAAGAAGCTCATCCATCTTTGAAATGAAAAGGGGCTAGCAAATGAAGACACAATTTTCGTATGGGGTGAACTATCGCAGTAAGAATTTCAAAATGTCTTTTTCTGTATTCTGCTCATCAAAATATCTGTTGTCAGTATACTGTTCCTTCCAAAGTAAAGCTCCGATATTTTACCCATAAACATTATGTAATATTTTATCATCATTTAACCATTAAGTTTGAAAAACCTGGCCTGTTCAAGCAAATGTTTCTGGTTTCAAACCTGACACATGATATCCCCCTGAAATCAGAAAACCAGGCTGGAAGACCAACTAAAACCAGAACACCACCTTAGACTGGTTTATTTTCTGCAGGGAACACTAGTTGATGGGTCAGTCGTGGTCTGGTGGTTAGAGAGTTGGACTTCTACGCAGAAGGTTGTGGAATCGAATCTCAGTGCCAGTAGTCAATAACTGAAGTGACATTGAGCAAGTGATTACCGCTGTTTGCTCTGCAGTGATGATTGGCCATTGCACAATACTTTAAGATGCTTTGGTTAAAATAGTCTTCCAAATAAATGTAAATGTATGATTTTGAAATATACAAACTACAGATGACTTTGTGTTTATACGCTAATGAAAAAGCAATTTCACACATGAGAACATAAACTTCTGCTGGTGTTTCTCGAATTTATTTAACTTCTTCAACCACAAAGCAAAGACTGACAGCAAAGGGAAATTGTATGCAGATGCAAATATGTTAGCAAGCCCCATGTCACAGAGGTTAAGAGCTCAGACTGATAGACTCCGAGTTATGAATTAAACAAATCATTGAAAACTATTTTCTAAAAAGAAACACACTGGGGATACATTTCAAATGAACTTTAGGAATGCATTCTATTGCATTGTATTGTGTTGTATTCCAAACTATATCATAACATTCTATATAATTCTTTGAAAATGTAGTGCAAGTGCTTTACACTATATGTTCAAATATGTAAGGATCCTTGGTGGACAAGTCTCTCAGTTCTTTCTCAGTTCCCCAGGAATAAACATTTATCAGCATTAATTCCCTCATCTTAATTATATGTGAAATGAGACAAAGAAAAGGCAGAAAGTGTGAGCCGCAGTAATTAGTTGCGGTGCAAAAATTGATATTGTTCTGCATTGACTGGAGTCAGAGTCTCTTTCATTAAGTTATCAAAACAGCCGCAGCCAGTACATGCTCAATTATAAAAGGGTATTGGATTCTTTTTCTGCTAATCTCTTGCATTGAAAAAAATGTGATAAGTGAGAGAAAGGCTGAAATTGACTTGAGCTATTAGAAGAACAAATTATAAAGGTCTCTGTGTTTGCAGCGAAAGCTGAACTCCACTTAAGGGAAAGCTATCACAAATACTGACTGTGATTAGGAGAGGAAGATCCACACCATTCCGAATTTACATTTAATCAGCATTTTTTTTTATTGAATGAATTATGGCCATTGCAGTCAAATGTCTGTTAAATTGTAACAAATAAAACGTAAATTATCAAACTGCAATTTGAAATACTGTAAGCATGACAAGAAATCTGTAATAAAAATTGTATTAAAGTTTAATTTTGTAACTTTTAATAAAAACAAATATCCCTGTTGTTTTTCTAAAATTGTTGTAATGTTTTCTTACATTTTTGTTGCAGCTGTATTTCTATAGTTTTTGTATTTTTTCTGTAATTTCTTTCAAATGAAATTTTTGTTTAACACATTTTAGTTAAATTGAACAGTATTATCAATTATTAAAGCCTTTTTTAATGTATTTTTAATTTATAAAGCTCAATTTCTATTTAATTCCTCTTCATGCAATGTATGCAGGCTTGTGCAATATTATAAATAGTTCAAATGATTCATATACTTATAGAAATCCACCTACCTATCGTTGCTTGCGAAAACTCAAGTCAAGTTCAAACTGACCCTATGGGCTACTTTCATAAGACTTTAATGATGATCTTGCATCCAGGACCTCTATTTATTGTAATACCATCGAGTAAAAGTTAAATTACAAATTTTTTTTGTTTCTAACAACAGTGGAAATGTTGCCCTTTTAGAATACCATTGTTTTGAAACGACAGAATTTTCGGGCAAGCCAATTCTTTAAACCTCACTCAACATCCTCCCACTTACTGCTATCCAGACATTAGAGCCGTTTCTGTATCCTGTCCTAAGTCAGAAAAGGTTTTACTGGCTTTCAAGTGCCGCACACTGTGGGCTCGCTTCTGTTCTGCGTACGTTAACAATGTTTCTCCCCCGCAGTGGAGGCAGCAGGGCCACAGCTTCACGGTGGGCCAAACTCAAACTCGCTTTCTCCATCAAAGCGCTCCATAAGTCACTGACGGCGTAAAGGCTGAGGAGTCCTGGGAGGCACCTGAGATGCTGATGGTGTGCTGGCGGATGAACGGAGAGGGTTATGCAACGCTGTTAGTGATGGAGAGCGACATCTGGAGATGCTCTTGGTGGCGGTGCAGTGGAACACAGCAGAATCTTTAGGTAAAGAGCAGGTGTTAAGGGCAATTTAAAGAACCCCAGGCGGAGGTGCTCATGCAGATGTCAAGAAGTGTGAAAGTGAAAATCCAGCGATTATGTGAAATTGCTTCTCAGTGTTAATTTCAGTGAAACAGGTAATCGAAAATGACATGTTTCAAAGAAAACAACTGTGAAGGTGGTGTTATCATCACCACATTATTTATTTACACTTATGATGTTCTAAACCTGTGATTGATTCTTTTGTTTGTGTGATTTGGAGGTTTGACAATGGGAGCCATTGTTGGTGACAGTTATATTTAAAAGTAATGCATTACAATATAAAGGCTTGAGGCTTGATATCTTTCAGGCCTGCAAGTGCTTTTGGACTGAGTAGTTCTGCATTCAACAGCAGTCTATTTAACATACACCTTTCTTTAAAAACATATAATAAATAAAAATACTTTTAGACATTACAGATAACTTAAAGTGGAATGTAATTTGTTTGATACTTTTGTACTTTTTTGTTTGGGTATCTGCACAGTATTTTAGTTAAAACCCGTGCAGAATTTTTGAAAAAAAAAAAGTCTAAAAATGTATTTCAATTACCGATTCTAGAAAAAAACACAAAAGCAATCAATACCTTTAGTCACAAGGGGATGCTTCCTAGCTTTGTGCTGTGAAGACCTATCGTGTTTGACATCATTTCACACTGAGATAAGACACTTTTTAGATACTATGACATCATGTTGTCATCGGCTTGCATCGCACTGCATAAAGTGAAGAACAATTCCCGGAGCTAAAATCCACTCCGCAGGAATGAGTGTTCCTCCGATAAATGCCTGTGCAGATTCAGTATGGACCTGGCCATAGCCTACCGTCACATACGTCTTGCTGTCTATTTAGGAAGAGTGTAGTAATATAGACTAGAAACGTATTTACCATTGAAAAAATAAGTTATAATAAAACAAAAGACAGATTTTAATCATTTTTCTTATTACAGAACAATAATACAAGTAGAGAAGAAACTACATCCACTAAATTTTTCAGCTTTTAATCTGAAAAATGCTTTACGTGGTATAAAGAAATATATTCATTGAAAAATCCTTTCTACTGAGCATCCTCAGACCAAAAGTGTTTTATGCAAAAGAAAAAAAATCCAGATGAATAACAAAAAAGAAAAATCCATAAAATAAGCAAAAAAAGGCTTGCGTAACTTTTTTAGAAAAGGGTCTAAAGGAACGGAAATGTCAATATACAAATGTATGAAAGAACATGTTTCTTTTCTGATAACTTCAAAAAAGTTATATTTCATAACTTGCATGGTTTTTAATGGGTTCCCCCAACATTAATGGAAGCGCGGGGTGGTTTATACTGACATTCTTCCAAATATCTTCTGCATGCTGGTTAAAATGATAGGTGTGGTAATGATTCTTGCCTCAAATATCAATGCCATGACCTTGCTGTTGCTACTACCATAATGCACCAGCTCAATACACATTATTATGTATTATAATTGAAATTGAACATGGATTTATTGAACATGAATGCACAGCCAGAAGAAGTAATGCCATTCCGGACATTACCACCTTCGGGTGTGCAATAAATTTCAATAATTCAATGGTGGAGAGCCGGTTGTTGCTCTGTTTATACAAGAGATGTCACACCTCAGAGAGCAGATGGTCATCATGGCCACCATCTGTATTCAGTATGGAAAATGTTTTGTCTGAGATGTTTCCGCCTTTGTGTGTTATCGTCTCGGTCCCGTAGCGTCCAAAGCAAAGTCATGTCTACCAGAAAATGTCACCCAAGTTTGAGCATCATGTCAGGTGGCATACTTTTATACTGTAAAGACACATGCAAATTCACTTAATGCCTATTTTAAAACCACCAGCATGTTAGCAGCTGCAAAAATACTTTAATAAGACATGACAATGAATCTCATCAGTTATTTCCCAGCATGCACTGGGGTGTCATCACAGCTCTTTAAGCTTGGATGTTTATAAATTCACGTTATGCCTCATGGGTGTCACAGCTTGTCACATTCTATTGCTCCACCACTTATAAGATGTAGTTTCCCACACTGTTGGACTTGCCACTCAAAACCTATATATGAATGTTTCAATGAGGTCCAGTGTTGTCTGGTTACAAGCATTCTTCAAAGTATCTCTGTTTGTGGTCTGTAGATAAAAGGAGAGTCATAAAGGTTTGGATTACATAATGGCATTGGCTCTCTTGGTTTTCAGATTTGGCTTTGGTGGCCACTTCACTGCCATCCTGTTACATGCATAAAATACAGATGGTGACCTGCACAAAGAATCATCGCCAAGTGTCTTTCAGTAGGTCACCATCTGCCTTGTGTTTGTGTTTCTATGTGGTCTATCACCTGGGACTTCTGGTGAGAGACTAGAAGGTCATTAAAGGCCCCAATGCCTCGATGATACATTGAAGAGGAGACAAATACAATTCAGACCACGGTTGGTAGCTTCCTCATCATATGAAAGTCAGAAAGATAAATACTCATCTTTCCAGAAACATGATCTTGGTAAATTGAACATAATGTGGATGAAGGTTGACCCACTGCATCATTTCTCCACCAATCTGAGATGTGAAAGCAGAAGCAAACCCTTGGAGTTTCTGAGCGAGTGTGTAAAGAAAGGAGCCATTTTGAGATCGAGATTTTCACAGAAAGACGAATGAGCTCTGAAGACAAGCCCTGTACGATGTACGGGTAGATACTGCTCCGCGGGAGCCAGGGGAACCACGCATCACGATAAATCTTAGGCGCCATATGCCGAGAGGAATTCCGTAATCCAGGGCTTTTGGGGGGCGTCATTTTTCTTTCTCTTCTTCTCAATGCGTGCCGGAAAGGGAAAATTAAAAATGGATTGCAGGGTGATTTATCATCACACAGGTGCACCACAAAAACCTCCTCATTACGGAGCCTGGAACCAAAGTGTGGCGTTCAAACATTCTTGATCACAGTTGAGAAAAGATGAAAACCAGATACGTCATTTCCATGCTGAATAGGTGACAAAGTAGTTCAATAGAAATACCTTTTGTACTTGAAAATGTTAGATCTCTGTTGGTTAAAGTAATCAGAAATACATGACTTGTCAATGTATGGACTATTACTTTTCTACTAAACTATATGTTAAATATGTTATATTTATATCTTATATTTTTGAAGACTACATTAAATAATGAAAACGTAAGCTACTAAATGTTGGAGAAAACTTGGCAAAAATATTTGCATTATATTGCATTTTATAATTAATTTACAGTACAGCATAATATATTTATTTAAAGTGATAGTTCACCCAAACATCATAATTTGCCTGTATGACTTTCTTGTGTGGAACGCAAGAACGATATTTTTAAAAATGTTGTTAACTTGCTCCGACTGACTATAAAAATTTTTTTAAAGGAAACTTAACTTCTTTATAATTGTTGATATTGTATTAAATGTGTGTACCAGAAGTAGCCAATTGGTTGTCTTTGTAAGCACACTTAAATAAAACCCATCCGATTCATATTCTGAAACTATGTTTGTGTTTTTATATTGCGATTCAGTGCAATTTGACAAGAATGTTTTCTGCTTCATTTTTATGTACTACACTGAGTGGTACACAGAGTATAAAAACCATTATCGCTCTAAGTGATGTCATCAAACTATTACGCATTTAATATTACTGGAACATCTGTTCTATTCTGTAATCTGTAAGTGAAAATGAGGCTAGAATTTGTAAATGTTCCTATAGTGTGAGCGGGCTGATGGACGCTCTCTCTCCGGGGGTGAGGGAGAAATTATAGGATGTAAATGTGGGTTTATTATTGCCCTTTATATTGTATTTGCCCTTATGTCTTCGATGTTTTTGGGCCTAATGACAATGCTAATGTATTCCACATCCCTGAGGCATGATGCTGTTCTTGCATTGTGATCTGTGATCCTTGGAATATGACAACATGCATTTTCCCCGCAATTAAACCAAGACGTGTTTATAGTTAAAGTGCAGGCTGATCTGAAGAACTGAATTTGTGTCTTTTCTATCTGTCAGTCTTATTCTGGCTTATTTATTTACATTCCTCTCTCAAGTTTGTCACAGCAAATGGAGTGAAAAGTCCAGTGAAGAGATGTAGGATTGGATGATACCAGTTTGTCAGCATATTTCTTGCTTGCCTTATTCGATAAGAGCAGCTTATTGTTCATTTCAAGACATGATGGCCAGTTCTTGTCTCTCTACCAGCTCCCATTATAAAACCACAAACAGAATTTTAGCCATGGCATTTCCGAAGCCATGATCATTTCACATTGAATTAGAGACCATTATATCCATTACAACACAATTACAACAAAAGCAGCTTTTAAAAATAAATTCAATCATTTCCTCAGCGTAACTGGTCCTTTCTGTTTCCTTAATTTTTTTACACATAATTACAAATCTACCTTTCCAAAAATACGATATATTTGGTTTTAATTATATCTATTTGAATTTTGCTTGTTTCCATTTTGAATGTTTTAATTTTTGGTCTTTAGTATATTGTTTTTCATAAATTTTTTTGCATATATTTCATATTATTTTATATATGTAATTTAATTTGTATTATTTTAAATTGATTGTTTTTTATTTATTTTTACATTTCAAAATAATGGTGCATTATTTTTTACTGCAATACATTGAAGTGCCCTTCATGATTACTTTTTCTCTACAATATATTGTGTAGCAATATTTTAAAATACATATATTAAAAACATTTTAGTAAAAATATATTGTGGGTGTGGTTGATAAAAATCTTTTAAAAAACACGCATTTTTCCGCAGTCAAAGAATATATTGTACACTTTTGATTGCATTGATGAATTAACGTGAGCAGGTGCTTTTATTCAGATCATTTTGAAGTTTATTTCAGCAATTGTTCGAGTAATCTCTAGTAGTTGAGATGGTGAGCATGTGCTGAATATCTTTACTTATTTATGTTTGTGTGTGACAGTGGCTCATTAAAACTGTCCCCTGTGTCCCCTACAGAGAAAAAGAGAAACTGGAATAAGATCTGCTGAGTCTGTTTGCTGTACATCATAGTCTGACAGTATGTGTATGTCATAAGCCGTTGTAGATCATAAAACAGGACAGTAATCTGTGTGGACTGTCCTGGAGATCTGCTCACATACTGATGAGGTTTTTTACACACAAACACACTCAAACATTCTTCATAACACACTATCTTTACACTGATTCTCAAAACTGTGAATGTAGGTATGTATTTGCCTTACAGACACCTTCATGGTAAAGATTTGAATCTCCCCCAGGTATAACATATTGGATGTCAGTGTGTGATTCCTTATTGATACTGAGAAGACTACTGTAGTCTATTCTAGAAGTGCAGGAGAGCAGAGTTACTTTATCTTCTTGAATTAGATTCGTGCTCTTCCCCGGAGCGATATTCCAAATGTGTTTTTCAAAACCACGGCAGAGAAAACAAAGTTGTGAAAGCGCAAAAACTGTAAACAAGAGAAAACAGATGTGTTCTTTGGGGTGAGATATGAAAAAGTGAGGTGTGTGCCAGAGCCGGTGTGTCAGAGATGTGCTGAGGTCACGCTGATGAAACAAAAAATTAACATTAATTCAAAACATTACATATGCAACATTTTCAAAACCTCTTTTCTGACTTGTCACAGATAACATTGTCAAAAAGCAAGAGTCACATGAAATAAAAACTTTTAAAAGAGAGAGAAAATAAGTTTAAGAATGATTAAGAAAGTAAAAGAACAAAAGACAGTCAAAGCAATGGGAGTGAAAGTGGCTGGAAGAGAAAGTGAACTAAACAGAAAGTGAAACAAAACCATAAGTTAATAAAAAGAGAAAGTAGATGTAAGAGAAATATTGGGTCATTTGCATGTTTATAATAACATTGTATCACTAAAATTTTGTTATCAATAATTTATTTAACATTAAAGGGATAGGTTACTGAAAAAATGCAAATTATGTTATAAAGTATGTTAGCAACTGATATTTTTGGGGCATTTTTGACTTCCACTTCAGAGAAGTTTTTCTGTTGTTGTGGACACAGAAGAAGACATTTTGAAGAACTTAGAAAAACACTTATTTTTTCCTACTTTGGTATTCCATAGTGCCTCTGAAAACCCAGTTGGTAACGTTCCTCTAACTTTTATTTTTTGTGTTGAACAGAAAAAAACAATACAGTTTTGTATGAACTTGATGTGAATTATATTCCCTTTAACGTTAAAATTAATACCCTGGGTGTAAAAGAGCAAATGATAACAGAATGAACATCAGTTATAAAGTTTAGGCCTTTGCATTTTCCTACATTCTTCACATTTTCACTAAGGAATATTGATCAAATATCTTCATTAATTCACCATTGATAGAGCAGAAAATAAAAACAGCACATCGTCTTTCTGTGCTCACTCAATAAATGCATCTCATTTAA
The DNA here is from genome assembly GCA_033220385.1 of Triplophysa yarkandensis. Lineage (NCBI taxonomy): Eukaryota > Metazoa > Chordata > Actinopteri > Cypriniformes > Nemacheilidae > Triplophysa > Triplophysa yarkandensis. The sequence continues at coordinate 12,556,898 of CM065676.1, read as the reverse complement.
AACACAGCCACCAGTTTTTGCTCCAACTTTTCAGCTGATGGACTCAGATCTCGCTGTGTTCCTCAAGGGTTACCGGCACTCTGAGTGTTTTCTCTGCAGCTATAAATAAAGCGGGAATGCAGGCAGTAAACAAACCGTGTCGCGGCGTGTCAGAGCAGCGAGCTGAGACCGCTGTAATGATTCAGAGAGGCCTCATGGGTCCGGCGTCCAAATGATAATTATCACCCCCACTATCATTTCCCTTCCACCCATCCCGAGGAACCAAGTAATCCTGTCAGGATTTCTACCGGTTTACCAGTTTAAATAGCGAATAAATATAATCGTTCCGTCCGAGGAATAGAAAACAGATGAAGAACTGGGGGCTTTTGCCTGAACGGGTCGATCCATTTGGGAAAACACAAAGAGCTACAGTTGAATACCGAAGGGGTTAGTTCAGTCAAAAATTATGATTTTATGAGAAGTTGCTCAACCATCACAATGTTCCAAATACATGTTGTTTCATTGCACAAAGTGAGGAATTTCTTGGACTGAACAGGGAATAAACTGGGGTTATCTGACTTGAAAAAGGCAAAAGAAGCAACAAAATGCCTTAGAAATATATTTAGAAGAATATTAGCAATGAGATATTTGGGACACCCTTGAATAAAGTCAATATTTGTATACTGTTGAACACAAACTAAAATATTTAAAGATCTGTAAAATATGATTATTTTATATTTATATGTCTCGGATATTTCTCTCGAGATAAGATCAAGAAATCTTGTAAATTGCTATTGAAGTGTGAAAGATCTCATGAAATCAGGGCAAGATGAGCCGAAGTTTGCCTAGTCTGAAATCAATAGTCAATATTTTAATGTGATCTCAAACAGTTCATTGCATTTATCAAAATGGAAATATTTTACCTGTGCTTTGCAATGTCATTAAATAATTTATGGAGGAAGAGGACATTTTTTATTTACACAGTTTTAGAACAACTAAAGAGTGGGTAATCATGATAGAATTTTTTAGAATTGGGGTAAACTACCCCTTCTAAATATCAGTAATACATTTTGACACAAAACATTTAAAGGGTTGCCAGTTAATATGCTGCACTCCACTGGTCCATATTTTGGTCCGGGTTGAATAGTTGAACAGCAAGAGACAGACCTTTTGAGATTGTTTGCTTTAATAATGTTTGCCCAAGTAAACAACATGGCCTCCCTCTCACTGTTGTGTTGCCATCCTGCCTTTGTTTAATGGTGTCCATCAATATCCATAACAATGAATAAATAAGTGAAATGCCATTTTGCGTCTAGAGCAATATCTCAGTAGGTGCTGGGGATATTGACTGGCATTGAAAGGTCATAGGCACGGTTTCTAAATGACACCCAAACACACTACCCAGGGGTTAACAATCATTTTTAACAATGTTCTGTGTAGGTAAATACCAGTGGAATAGTTCCTGTTTGTGTATCTGTCTGTGTCAATCTATTAAAGTGATAGTTCATCCTAGAATGAAATTGTGTCAATAGTTATTCTACTCCCTTATCATGTTTAACCATTATGACTTTTCTTGCTCTGCTCAACCAAAAAGAAGATATTTTGAAGAATAACTGACACCCCTTGCATTGTTTTTGTATCTGTACAATTGAAGTGAACGGGTGCCACCTCTGTTTGGTTAACATTTTTCAAAATATCTTATGTGGTGTTCTGCGAAAGAAAGAAAGTCATGCTGGTTTAACATGACAAAAGAATGAGTAAATGATTTTGTCATGCTTATTTTTGGATAAACAATTTTCAATTCATGAATAAAAACTTGCCACCTAATTTTCCCACCAAACATTTTAAACGTATATGACTCTTTCAGCAGAACACATAAGAAGATATTTTGAAGAATGTTACTTAATGCCAGCCATTCACTTACATTAGTTTTCTGTCCATACAATTGAAGTGAATACGTGGCACCACTGTTTGGTCAACATTCTTCAAAATATCTTCTTTGATTACAGCGTAAGGGAAAAAGTCACAGGTTATAAACAAGAAGAGGATGAGTAAATAATGACAGAAGTTTCATTTTGCCGTGAAATATTACTTTAAAATGCATTTGTTAATCCAGCATTTATTCCTTGTCAACCAGATGTATATTCAGGTCTAATTAAGGATAAATGCTCATCGAGCATTATTTTACTGATACAGTTTAGAAGTTACATCAACCTGGGGAGAGACTGAGAATGTCTCCAGCTGTTGTTTTCTTCTGTTGTTTCCGCATGAGCTGTTGTGATATAAAGGCCAGAAGTCATCTGTTCTCCAGTGCAAAGGACAACTGCTAGATTTCTGTTCACACATCTGGGGCATTTAGTAGTTCCGTCAGATAAACATTCTGTGAATGCTTGTTGTGTTCTGATGGTATTGGGTGTAGTAAGTAATGCCGGCTGAAGCGTTATTTGAATGTTGGCATTAGTCTAATTGTTTTGGCCATGCGCCGTGTAAACAGCGCGGTTTGCATTTGCACATGAAAGATGCGAGACGTTTGTTTTGGAGTGTTTCAGAGATAAGCTGGCATCCTGTGCCGTTCATTAGCGTTTAAAAGCCTCAAGAGGTTTAGGAATGTAAAAATATTCAACATAATATTAAAGCTACACACTTCTTCAATGTAAACCTGCAAAAGCAGTCTGACACACATAAATAACAGATGAGATCTGTTAAATGTTTAACTCTTTCTCTTGAACAAAAATAAAACTAGGAAACTTTATAATAGTTCTCCTAAATATTTGAATTGTATCATGATTTACTCATCCTCTTTTCATTTCATTTCATTTCATTCGTATGACTTACTTTCTTCTGCAAAATTCAGAAGGAGGTATTTTGAAGTATGTTGGAAACGGATGCCACTGCTGTCCGGTTGTCAACTTTGTTTCATTTGGAGAACACCAAAGAAGATATTTTGAAGAAAGTTTCCAACAACAGTGGAAAACAAAACCAATGCAAGGGAATAGATGCAAGTGCCCAGCATTCTTCTGTGTATTAAAACAAAGTAAAACAAGTTTGAAATGACAAGAGAGTGAGTAAATGATTTTTAAGAACTGTTTTATTGCCAGGCTTTTGATAGGATGTTTGTAATTTGTTCTTAAACATCACTTTAGACTTGTCATGTGCAAAAGAGCTACTGATCATAGTTGAGGAAGTTTTCACATTTGTGTCTCTGAACTTTGGAATCCCAAAAGTCTCAAATTTAATGGATGTCATGATTTAATAGGAAAATTAACTTGATTTTAGGGAACTTGATTTTGAAACGAGCGGATTGCTAAAACAACGGTTAAACAGATGTTTGGCTTTTGCAAACATTACTCAAGAGCCACAGTAATGTACAACTTAAGAAGTTATTATATTTTGTTTAAGATTACCATGACAAACATCTTTCCCTTAATAACATGCACTGGTGATTCATTCACAATAATTTTAAAGAATAATATAAAAAGAAAACAATTTATTTTATATTAAGTTTATGTTTTCTTGAAATTGAATCTGTTCTTGACAGGTGAATAGAATATTTGCTGCAGTCTCAGAATTGAGGAACATTGACAATGTTCAAACAAGATAAATTGCTTGTGTAATAGTGATTGCAAGGACTCCTTCAAAAACTATTCAAGTTCACTTTGTCTCTGTCCTTTTAAAATTAATTTGTAAGAGCTTGTATTTATAAAAGCACACCGAACAGAGAAATCGATCAATTTCTATCAAGAGCAGCGCGCCCTTACTTTGTTCAACTGTTATGAACTAAATTCAACCGATTCACAGCGAGAAGCATTTGGGCTTTGTTTTCTGAGATGTGACTCACTTTTGGCAGTGGGAGTATGGAAAAGATGAAAGACAGGGTGTCTAAAGTAGCTGTACAGGATTTGAGATGTTCCCCGCACACAGAAACACACCCTCCACGAGGCAGAAGGTCACACGCGGTAGGAGGCAGAGCTGTGTGAAATGCAAACATCCTCTCTCAGGCCTTCTCTCTTCGCACAACCAATTAGCAAAAGAGAAGGGTGTGAGGACTGCTGTGTTGACAAAGTGTTCTTGTCCCCTGTGTGGCTCCCAGCGCGCCGTCGTAGAGTGTTTTCTCACGTCGGTCCATGTGTTTCTGAGGCAGTGCCTCGCTTCCTCGCCCGGCTGCACAGACGCCCTTTATTTGTAGTGAGAGCTGCAGTCATTAGAGTCAAGGTGACCCGGAATTTACATAGGTATACCTTTGTATTGAAGCTAGAAACGGACAGGTTTCTCTGAGGCTCTTCCCAAAAACAGATTTCCTCATCTGTTGTTGCTTTTATTGCTACATGATTGGATGTAAAATTTATCATTTTAAAGCTGTCATTTGCCTGTCTTTGCTTGCTTTGTAATTAAAACTGAGATATTTGTATCATTCAGGTAAATGCCTATTAAGACTAGCAGGAATGATGTGCTCTTGCTCATTGATCTGATAAAACCAGTACAACGTAACCAGCATGGTCCATGGTTGGTTGAGGATTCTGATGACTAGGGTTAAGCGACATAATCAACTTGACTCCAATAACATTGCTGAAATTAGTTTTGGGTGATTTATGTATTTTACATATTTCAAAAATAGATGGATGATGTATGAATGAACTACACAAAATTGAAAACACAATGCAATGGCAATATCTTGCTAAATAATGTGATATTCAAACTATGTGATAATACTTGAATCAGTCTCTAGTTTCTGTACACCAACGTAGCATTTTTAAAGTAATTTTTAAACAAACTATTGCAGTTATTTGGGTTTGCAAAGCATTGCAAAATGCAAACCTTAATTATTCAAATATAAATAAATAAATAAATAAATATATTGAAATGTTTATATATAGAAGGAACACTAGGTGACACACACTGTAAAACATTAAAAAAGACGAACATCAGGGCTGAGGTATCCTGTCAATCTAAGAGGGCAGGAACATTCAATTCATTTGTGCACTGTGTATAGAAACAGCAACAGTTTAATAATCAATGTAAATGTTTAATATGAATGAATTTTATTAAAAAAATATTGATTTGATCTAAAGAATTTTTAATGTAACCATCAAAATATCGGTATTTGTATAATTGAATATCAGGGGAATTTCAGTACTGGTGCATTTCTAGTTAAAATGGAAAATAACTTCAAAATGTTTAATCAAATTTGTTCATTATAATTTTTTAATTTTAAACTGGCTCATAAAATTAAGTTTAAAAAAATCACTTTAATATATTTTAAAAACAAGATACATGTAATATTTGATTTAACTTATGTTTAAGGCAGCTTTCGAGCTAAAGTTGAATTGTTAATCTTGAAGGATGCATAACTTAAAGTATAAAGATGAAAAAAATTTGTATTAATATTTTAAATTCATTCATTATTTTGCAGGTTGCTTTGCATTTGTTATAGTTATCCAATAGGCATGAGTAAGTATGTTTAAACATTTGATTGACAGTGCAACGAAACAGCATGTTGGAGATACCAGCATGCACGCTGTGCTGGGAACCAGTATTCAAGTTATACCATATGCTAGACACCAGCAACTGGATCATTGATTCACAGTTTTTGCAAAAAATATTCACATTTGTTTTGATGTGAAGACATGCAGATTGAAAGACAAGGAAAAGACATCAGAAGATGTATATTGAGAATCAATTACACTTCATATCTCTGATCGAGGGACATTGTTTTATATGAAAGACAACAATGTAATTTTAAGCAGTGCAGGAACAGAAGGGAATTGTACTTATATGAATTCTGTCCTTCTTTTTACCCTGTAATCTCAGAGAGGAGCTCATCCTGCCGAAATGAAGAGTCATTTATCTTGCGTGGTGAAACGCTGAGGTTTCTCAGAAGCTACTTCAGTTCAAAAGTAAACAATTTGACGGCCGTAATGAGCATCAATTGCAGAGTGGTTTGTTCAAGGTCAGACGTTTACACAAGAAATTGGTTGGGGAGCACGATATTCCGTTCCCACCGCTTAGCATGTAATAAATCAGCTCTCCTCCAATGCATAACCTCAGACGGTCGGATTTATACCCTGGGTTGTTATGCAACCAAGCTTAGGTGAAAAAGTCTTGCATCCTCTCTTCCACTACATAGTAAATCAGAAAGAAAAATCTGAAAGTTCTAATGTGTTGGAAATTAATTTCCATAAATATGGAGATTGAGAGCTGCACAGTAAGGTCACACAGCTCGTGCCCAATCTCCATTTCATCCAGGTACCCATTTCGTTCTGTCCCACAAGTTTTTTTGTACAATTTTTATTTAAATTTTATAAAGAAATTGCTCAAACTGAAGAGAAAAATTAATCACAGATCAGCTTGAATTTAATCCTGTTATTCATAACCTTCCTGACACAATTCCCAAAAACCTTTAATAAAGTTGTATATATTTTAACAAAGTGTATGAGTTATGTGTGTAGCACACCATCAATGCATTAGCAGCATTTCTTTCTCATTTCGTCTCATCAGGACCAATGTGTTGAGATGTGCAAACAGCAAATGATATGAAGTTTAGAGGCCTTGATGTGTCCGTCAGTCTTGAAAACAGATCACAGGCTACTCGATATTTGAGAACTTTATTAATACATAGTATTCGTATAAGTAAAGCTGCAAGCAAAACTGTGATTGGGATGCTGGCAGAAGTTTAACTTGAAAAAAGTTGCTGACTGTCGCGTAGATGCTTGACGTTATGGGTTCGAGTCCCGGCAAACAAGCAATGATTATATATCTTAAATGTCCCTTCGTATGAAAGTAAATATGGGTGGGCTTTAAGTATTTAGCTTGTTTAAATGTAGTTCATCATCTTTTTTAGACATCGCTCATACATGATTCGGGTTAGTTTTTCCTTTGGGTAAAAATAGAGCTTATTTGATACATTAACTATTACTGGTTATTGATTTGAATTAGGAAATACACTTTATGTAGCATGTGTGCCGATAAAAGAATATTCTGTATATGAAATATAATTGTGGCTAAAGTATAGATATTAATGTCTCTTTGCTTTGTAACTGGCGCTAAAGTAATTGTTTTTTCGGTCATTCCAAAGCCATTTCATCCATCTGGTCTTGTTAGTCATGTATGCGGATTAGATAAATAGTACAGGATCATATGATAGGAGCTGAGATAGTCAAGCATGTTTTGAAAGATTAGATTTGATCTGATTTTCTGTTTCTGGTAAGGGCGAGTGAGTCTCTGAGATGATGTAATAACCCCTCAGTGCTTTGTTATTTGATTTCAACGATTTGTTAGATGAATCTGCAGATCATACGTCCGTTTTATGCTGTTGTGTCTCAGAAGCTGTGCCAGAACAAAAGTTTTATTTTATTTCCCTAAAAGCTATTCAGATTCATCCATTTGTGAAGCAGTTTTTTTTTCAAATGTAATGCACACACGTGTCCACGCAGACACACACACACACACACACACACACACACACACACACACACACACACACACACACACACACACACACACACACACACACACACACACACACACACACACACACACACACACACACACACACACACACACAATATTTAAATACTTTATATATATATATTTATTAACAGTTGGATTTTGAATATTTTTTACTCAATATATTATTTAAAACAGATTTTATCAAGTTAATATAACTTTATTTTTGTAATACTTTACAACCCACTGGATTCTTGTGTAGGACACACTTCAGATATTCATTTCTCTTTGATACATCTGTACACATTCCATCTGAAGCTCTTGTGTCTGCATTTCTACCAATATGGGTCTTACACTTTTACTTTTTTGTCAGATATTTTGCTTGTCACCTGTCTTGTCACTTTACAGTATATGTACACTAGAAGCTTCCCTCATCAAGACATGTTCCTTGTATGTGTAAGTTTATCTGGCAATAATGCTCATTCTGATTCTGATTCTGATTCTTACTGAGCATGAGATTGTTATCAACAGAAGGAATCCCAGTCTGATGCTTTGCATCCTCTTCGGTCTGATTATACCAGTGCTGATCTCTCTGGATATTATGCCATGACAGCAAGGCCTTGCTTTTGTCTTGAACTTCTCATCTTTCTGAAAATCTGTGTCCCAATTGGTTAAGGGCCCCTCCGAGTCACACCATTCTGAGGTCATATTTCTTCACGATGAATAATGTATTCTTCTTGTCTTATCGACTGTACCGGGGTCTGTTTTAAAGATGAAACATCACATATCAGCACATGAACCATTTACAGTGCTTTGGGTGTATAGAACCGGTTAAAAACACATAATATATTTGAACCAAATATTAAAATTAATGTAAAATGTTGGCAGCTGGGGCGATTGAAAAACTATTAATACAGTCAAATAAAATGTTTTTTGGGTGTTTTTTCTCTATGACATAACCTTTTTATGTCAAAAATGTTGGTTAAACATATTATTACATTAGTTGGTAGAACCTTGAAAAACATTAAGAATAATACTTTCATAACTTAAAGTGATAGCTCACCCGGAAAATAAATTTGTTAACCAAAAGCACCAGCACCCATTCAAGAGTACTTTATGACAATAAAACAACATCAAGTGAAAGTACCATTACCACCATTCCACAAAATATCTTATTTTGTGTTCTGCAGGAGGATGAAGCCATACAGATTTGAAATGTCAAGGGGATAGAATATCACTTTAATGCGTATTTTGCCTAAATATATTTTTGTATACATTTTACGTTTTGTTAATACATTACTACAAGAGAAAAATATATAGTGTAGTAGTTTAAAACAAAGCAAACTTTTTTAAGTTATGTAAAGCCCATGTTTTAGAGTGTGGCCAGTTTAGATTAAACTAGAACAGACGTACAATCTATGTCCTAGCTAATATTGTACACATGTACACAAGCTGTAAAACCTTGATTTGTTCTTTCACCTGTGAGTTAAACAAAGGCCTGTCATTGCGTTTACAATTTAAATAACCCTCAAACCTTCTCTCTCTTTTTCAAGGTCTGTGTGATGATCCAATCACTTTCTACAGCCGTTAATTAAGCCGGTCAATTCTTCACACCATCATCCCTGAAGGTTTCTACAGTACATGGCAACAATGCGTCTTCTCAAGGACATCACCCTCAACTAACCCACCGACAGGACCTTGACCCCCATCTAATTTTGTACAGGCAGTAATTAGAACAGCCTTAACACTCATGTAAGATACAATCAAGTTGTGGTGAACGTTGCACTTTCAACAGCCATATGTGACAGCCAAAGGCGTTTTTTAATGCTCTGTATGGCATTTTCAACACTTTCTTTGGCCTTCAAATATATGGGTATGCTACAGCTTAAACGTGACTGTGATGCTAAAGTGCAGATGAAGAACTGTAAATGTCATGATGGGAAAAGCTGAGAAACGTAGGTGTGCAGGATCTAGCTTGTAATCTGGGATACAATTATATGAATGAAATCGATAAAAGCTTCATCGTCCAACACAATATCACAGTGGTTCGTTAGAGGTGGCTAATTCCTACAATTATAATCGTACACTCATTGTGATTTGCTTTTGCGTTAGTTTAGGGGTGGGGCTTCAGTATTTTGTCGTTCTAATTATCTAAGGTTTTTGAATGGCCACTTTTTACCAATTGAAATGAACAACACAGACGTCCGTAGCTATTTTAAATGGCGGATAATTTGTATAAATACTTAGAATCTCATTTACACAGCTTAGTGCAATTTGTGTCGATGGCGTTTTGGTAGAGGGGCTTCAGTACATCGTTTTTTTTAATAATCGTTTGTTTTTGTGTTATTCACATTATACGATTTGATATGTTCTCATTTCTGTTCGTAACAAATTTTAAGAGGTGGCGCATTTGTATAATTTGTTAGCTATTTTATGTTTTATCATAGTTTGTTCTGCTCCAATAAGTAATGTTTAGGGACGGGGCTTCAGTATGACCTTTCTCTAATAATCATTCATTTTTGTGTGATTCACATTAAATGATTTGAAATGAACTCACTGCGGTACGTAGCTATTTTTGGTTGTGGATAATTCGTATAAATTTAATTAAGGGTTTGTAATTCGTACAATTTTGTAAGATCTTTGTAAGATGTTTAGCATGGTTCACTTTTGCGGCAGAAATGGTAGATTTTGGGGAGGGGCTTCTGATTTTGTTTTTGTTTTTGTAAGATACACATCATGCAAATGTAGTTAGCCACCATGAAAATTGATTTCTACATTATTCTTATAGAAAATCATACTCATCAAATAAAATTCTTTATTATTTTGGACCAATTTTAATGAAAATAACTCTTAGAAGATACTTCATAATTTGCTTAAAGTGACAGAGTAGTGGGCAACTAATCAGATGTTGGCCAATGTGAATAATCCCAAATGGACAGATTTGAGTCAGAATACATTTTTTCAGGATATCACACCTACATGAAACATAGTACAGTACATTGATTGGAATGAAAAGTTTTTCTTATGGCATTTCAATGTTGAAATGTTCTGGTTCTGTGTTGTTCCAGATCCTCCATGTGTAACTAAATCTGAATCATAGAGAGCAGGTATAAGAATAATCCCAAGCATGAAACTTTCTATAAAACCGGCTCTTTACTGAAAGTTGAAGTTAAATATAGGACTTCAAGAACAAGTACCAGTGCATTATCCCAGATTGTGTGGAAAGGTGAACACCCGTTCGTCCCGTTCAATCGCATTGCTTCAGGGCATCTCTGGCTGGGCTGGGGTGTACAGCGGAACTTCAGAAGACTGAATGTGACTCTCTCCTCCCACTTAGTGACTCCTGCCCATGCATCCAGGCTGATTAATCTCCACTTCCAGAGCTGAGCGTGGAGGAGTTTAGAGGGGATATCACATGCGTTTACTTATTCCCTGCATTAGTGAAGTGGGCGAGGGTCACCTCGCTGAGGAGTCTGTAGACTCTTTATTTATCTCTCTCGCTCTTTCTCTCTCCTCTCAGCCCACATTGTGAATCAGCTGTCAGGGCGGCAAAGGTTCCTCTTTTCCACCAACTTTTGTTTCTGCTGAATATTATAAATAAACCTCAAATGTACCTTTTGATAGGATGGGAGAAGGTTTGGTGGTGATTTGTACAGGTTTCGTTGTCAAGTTTAATGCTTGTTCTGTTATTGTCATTTTAATCTCAGACTGATCTGAGACTGGACCGTTTTTCTTCCAGGCATTGTCATTTTCGTCAGAGTGAATTCTTTGCTTGTTTTACATGGATGTGTTTTTGGGATAGCCTCTTTTTTCTTTTATATTGACAAAAATGAAATTCTTAGATGTTTAGGTTTATAATTCACCTAAGAGTGAAATTTACCTATCTTCACACAAAAGAAGATATTTGGGAGACTATGGGTAAAGAGCACCATTGACTTGCTGTGTTTTTGTGTTCAAAACAAAAGTGTATCGTTGCCACTGCCATTTGGTGACCAACATTCTTCAAAAAATCTTTCTTAGTCTTTTGCTGACGAAATGTATTCAGCTTGTCATTTCAAAGCTGTATGACTGCAGAACATCCAACAAAGATATTTTGAAGAATATTCGTAACTACACATCAGTTGTACCCATTTAATTGCATTGGTGTTTTTGTCCATACAGTAGAAGTGAATAAGTACCGCCGTTGTTTGGTTACCAACATTCTATAAACTATCTTCTTTTTGTTTGCAGAAAAAACAAACCCAGGCCTAAAATTAGAAAATAATAACAATCTATAGCCTAAAGCCTCCTTTAAGATCGTTAATCTCATTAAAAAAATGTTTCTTACAGTTAGATATGAACATTTCAGTAACAACTCGTCATTTTCCATCATCCCAGATTTCAAATCGAAGTATTTATGATCTCGTCAGTTTCTCTCTTTATAAATATTGCGTATCCTTCTAATATTATTATTTGCCTTTGGCAATAATTGAATGCTTTAAAAAGTGTTGAATTATTGAATTGTGCAAGTTAACATTTTGTATGGAATAACCATAACTGCATTACTCTTCTGGAACGCTGCTTGTTTCATCATCAGAATAAGTGCATACTTGCATTTGTCGCCCTGCAGGCAAACTCCTCATGCAGTTTTTTGACATAATCAGCACAATGAAATCTTTCTTGTTAAAGATGATGAAAGAGAGTTTTTACCGTAACCCAAACGGAGAGAACAGCTCTGTCGCAACAAAACAGAAAGATACTAGGACATGGCACACCTGAACTAACATTGCATAACAACATTACATATCTCACTATTCTTCCCTGTCTTACAAAATATTCTTCATGTGGAATATACAGTATGTAAGATATGATCATAAAATATCAAAACTTGTCCTTGGTGAGAGTACGCTTGGTCTGTAACTTTTGGAATTATAATTTAGTCAAAAACGTGATTGAAATCGCAGCAAGACTGATAGTCTGTCGCTGACATTAGCAAATTTAATCATAGAGATAAAAAAAGCTAAGAAAAGCTCAGAGACTCCATGTTTTATCAGTTTTTTATCCACTTATCCTGTTAATATTTTTATGCTAGTATATTATACGACCTTGGAAAATAAGATATTGCATTTAAATATGTAATGATTTATTATATACTCTCATAAAGGTAAATGAGCTTATAATGTTCTTTACAGGGATGCCACAAAGAACAATTTTTGATTCCACAAATAAACCATTCAGTCAAAGGTTCTTCCTTTTATAAAAACCTTCTTTCAGTACAAATAACCTTTTCCTTTGATGTCAAAGGATGGAACAATTTAGACAAAAAATATTCTTCTGTGACACTTAGCTGCTTGATTTTTAAAAGTGTACATTAATGTACAGCCTTGCCCAAACCATTAGCCCCAGAATCTGATCACTATGAAGAAACTGTACCCAAAACTTCTATAGATAATCCAGGTAACCCAACACAGTATTGAGAACAAAGGGCCATTTTAATAATGTCAGCCATATTTATGTCTCGATGAGTATGTGTGAACACATTTTATGTAAAATATGTCATTCAGCACAGTACTTAATGAACATCACATGCTTTTGTATGATCTCTCTTACTTTGTAAAAAGTATTCAAACTTTTACAGATTTTACAAAGGGTGCCAAAACTTTTGCATAAGAATGCATATTATGTTTTATGTAATAATATCATATAACCTACAGGTATTTATCGTCCTCAAACCTTGTAATTTTACTGGATATTCTAAAACTAATCTCTACTGATCTCCCCGCTCTGTTTTTAGGAAGTACCGAACACTATGTAGATATCCATGAATCGGACCGCAGCTTCAGAGAACAGATGGACCGCACTGATGAGAGCAAACTGTACAAATCTTACCCATCAATCCTGTACGAGAGATCTCCAAAGACTCACATGTGGTCAGTTTCCTTCTGTGATGTTTCCAAGTATAGGCCTAAAGAACACATTCTGAACCTTGACTCATTGATGGACTGCAGAGAGGTCCAGACGTAGAGATTTGAACCTCCTGATGAGAATTCCTGTTTTATTTTTACCTAAATTCTTTTTAAGCTCAATTTTAAATGTAAAGTTTGAGACATTTTACTCATTGTGTAGAGTTTGTAAAGATGTATTCATGTGTTGGGGATGAATGTCTAGCCAACACTTTCTTTACCCATTAAGAAAAAAGAAAATTCTTTCTTTTCCAAAGGATTTGGTCTCCTAAACAGCATATTGTAATCAGGAAACACTTCACTGTTGCCTCTTGAATTTAAAATTTAATTAACCCTGCAATTATTGCATCTGGAGCTTATTAACATATCAAATGAGCAACCGCTGGGTACAGACGGGAGCCGGGGCTTTGGGGAGGCATTGATTACCTTTTCAATGCACTGCTTTAATATGACTCATTGTGTTTAAAGCAGCCTGCTCAGTTTTCCTGTTGCTCTTTTTGTAAAATGTAAATGCATTTTCGCACATTTTCTCAGTTCATTAGTTTGCAGGCCACTCTGGCTGGATAGAGATGCTTTAGCTAATGCAGGAGGTGATGCCGGTTTGCGGTGTTTGAGAGAATCAAAATAATTTCTTGTTTGGTGATAACACTCGCTTCAGCGCCTTCGAGGGATGGTTCTTGGCGAGAGGCTCATTGCAGCTCTGCGGGAGGGCTGGCACTGTCTTTAACCTGTCATGCAAACCCTATGATCAGCTTGGTCTTGCTGTCAGATGCCTGTCATTTCAGAGCCTGTTATAAACTCGGAGACTAGCATACTGACTTTATTACTCATAAAGATGGGGTTTTGCTGAAAGCAAAGTGCACAGTTCTTGAAAGATATGTACTTATATAAATATATATATATATATATACATATATATATATATATATATATATATACATACATACATAGCAATAATCAATAAACACTTCAGATTTTTGCATGGAACAATTTAAATAAAAAAAATGTTAATAAGTATGTTGTTTACATTTTCTGTCTAAGTAAAAAGGAAATCTGATTAACTCCAAGATTTTTTTAGAATTCACCATAAATATTAGTGATGTTACATACAGCATGACATGAAATCCAGCCGAGTATTGTGACCCATACTTAGAATTACAATGTATATATGTATATGTATTTTATGTATATGAGTTGTATATAAAAATATATATTTGTTAAATAAAACCCTTTCGATATGGATTAATTTCACATAATCTTAATAGAATCACAAGGCTGACCGGAAAGCACAGACAAACATGATAAATTCCGCATCTTGGAAACTCAATGAGCACTTTGGCACATTGGTAGCTGGGCAAATGTAGACCTGTTGGACTGGAGAGAGGTACCAGACACCAGAGCAAAGCCAATGGACAGTCGATGAGGACATATGCCCACCCTGATGAGATATTACATTAGGAATTTACTTTGTCCTTCAGTCATACGGAGAGAAAAAGAGAGAGAGAGAGAGAGAGAGAGAGAGAGAGAGAGAGAGAGAGAGAGAGAGAGAGAGAGAGAGAGAGAGAGATGCAGTTTAATATGAGAGGACACCTTCAGAGCCAGGTGGATATGTGTGAGATCTCACATATGGAGAGGGATTCGATCGAATATGAAAAGAAAACCTGCACAGGTGTGGGTCTACATATCTCAGAGGCTTAAGGGGTAAGAGATCCACAACTGGTGATGATGGCGATGCCCTTCCCAATCTTGGTTTTAAACAACTCCCAAGCATCAAGAGAAAGTCAAGTTGTTTTCAAGGCTTTAATTAAACATCACCAACTCTATTTTAAAGGAAGAGTGTCATGTTGTTTAATGAATTATATGTGCTTAAGACTGTTAAACATGTGGAGTTTCGGAAAAGTTATTTCAAATATCTAACCTGTTTCAGTCAGTAGATCACAAGTTATTTATTGGCCATTTGCCTATAAAATCACAACACTTGCACGAGCTCGACTTTTTCAGGAGACAATCTAAAAGCTGTATCTGTCTTTGTTAATGTGAGAAAAACAAACTTCTGAGATATGAACTATGCGATTCTACACTACAAGTACTCAAAATTAACATAAGGAACTTCCTTTGATACTTCTCCTTTAAGTCATTTGCGGTTACCATTATCTTTCACAACATAGTCTTTTGTTCTGCTATTGCAGTCAATGATTCAGAAAAAATAAGATACAAACTTTCATTAAAATGTATGTTCAGCACAAGAAAGAAATGTACACAGGTTGGTAACAACTACTTTAAAAGTCCTCCTTTAATATTTTATTTCCCAGAACAAACTTTTTATTCTTAGCAGATTTCCTGAACAAAATCTGTCACTGGCCAAGAAAACCCATGCATGATCCTGAAAATAGCTTCATATAATTTGTCATGTCACACTGCTTACGCAAACAAACACAGTTTTAGAAGCTCCTCATTGCCACTATATTTACAATTTCCAAGACGTCAGCTAAAGAGCGATTCGCTTGCAGTTGTCTCCGCACATTAAAGGTGATGTACAGTATGTATGTTTTCAAATATTTAAAACACCTTCCTTGTCATTAAGTTTCAAATTCCACATAGTGATGCAAATAGCACATAAATGACACATTTTCCTTTACACTGGGACAGGCGTTTTTTTTCTAACATTGAAATGAATTACTTAACCTTTACACGAATAGGCCAATATGTGGAAAAGAGTAATAATTAAAGCCCCATAGTAGTCTGACAAGGTTGTGAAAGCATTTTTTCAGGCTTTGTCTCCTGTTGTGTTCGTATGGCTTTTAAAAGGAAGGATGTTATTTCATTATCTCAGGGTTGGTGGAGTTGAAGGTCATGATGGAAAGTCTGAATTTAACAGCGCTTTGCTTCCGCGGTGCTCAGACAAGCCACCTTGTCTTTGGGAGGCGTGTGGTTTTGTCTAATCTAATTTTGCTGTGCAGTTGCCTCTGTCTCTGACGTCAGTCCTTTGTGCTTCAAAGACAAACTTGCAGAAACTCAGCGTCTGAGTTATCCTGCTACGTAGACATTATGGCCTCAAGCAAGTGAATAACATTACGCTGGACATGGCGTCTTTAGTGCATTCTATAGCATTTAAAAGCTCATTTAACAGCATCAGCTATCGGGCATGTTGAATCAGAGCGGACATACTTCTTCATTTGTCACATTAAATGACCAAGCTAATCTTGCTGAGAAATATCGTGGAACATTTGTAATGCTACAATTGCAATGAAAGACCACTTAAGGTTCTCATTTTGTTAAATTGCTGCGCTCAGCTCTGAACTTTTAAATGGGATGTCACTTAAATAATGTCGGGTTTGTTAATGATTTTAAACTGTGATCATTTCTTAATCGTTAAATGAAGTAGTGGTGTTGCCACGTTAGATGTTTCTTCCTCAGAATACAAAATTAGATATTTTGAAGAAAGTCGCTTACAGCTGTGGCATTTATTCACTTATATTGTATGGAGACAAAACCGATCCAAGTGGGTTACCCACATTCTTCAGATTTTTTTTGTGTTCTGCAGAAAAGAGAAAGTCATACAATGACACGGTGAGTAAATGATGCACTGTATGTATGTTGAAGTGAACCTTCCCATGTGTGTGAATTGAAGATCACACACATTTACTCACAATACGATTTACATAACTTGTCTGGTTAATGAATCAAATATGTTTATTCATTGACAGACCATTAAAATTTATCTAGCATGGTTTCTGTTTAAGGTGTGGAATGTTGATGGCCTTGGTTAATCTATACCCGTCTAGACATTTCCTGAAATTTGAATCCCACCTTTCTTCTGAAAAGAATAGGTACTTTTTGAGCACTCTATTCCATGGCACGAGAATTAAAAAAAGGCTGTCAAGCAACAAAATTGCAGCAAATTCTTCAAACCCTTCTGTTTAATTTGAATGAACACTATTGAAACATTGTACTTTTGTTAATGATTCAAAATCTACACTTCTGAAACGCCTGTTATTTTCCTTACAAACAGCTTTGTGTGACCTCACAAAGTGTGACGAAATGAACCAATTAAGCTACTTGGTTCCATACTAGTGTGTTATCATGTCACACTTCCAATGATGTGCACAGCATCAAACAGTGGCTGCAAAATGCAATGATACAGGATGTGTTTCCTGTTCTGTGAATTCACACATGCACTTTTTTTAATCACTTCTTCAGCCAAAAGCAACAGATCCTCGCACAACATCCTCATTTGGTACAAAGTTCATTTGTATGCACTTGAAGAACTGTGAAATAAGTCATGAAGATAACAATATACAAAACAATAATGAAAATGAAATATTCCATTTTGTTCAACAATAATACTAACAAAAAATTAACATACAAGTGGTCTGCTTTTAATTTAACTAAGAGAGAACGAAAAGGATAATTCCTCATGAATGACAAAAAATATCTTTGATCTGTTGAAGACAAAACATTCACTGCTGCTATATAAACATTAACGATAGTAAGAACGTTGGAAAAAAATATGCATAAAATCATTTTTTTTTGTTAAAATTGTATTATTGCATAAATTCATATTATCTACTTTATATACATATGTACATTTTTTGTGGTGTGTAAAGTATATTATTATTACAAGTAAACTAACTATTTATTCTAAAGATGACAAGATGACTAAATTATGAGTTAATCATAAAATACTAATAAATACTGTAAAAATGTATACTTCTCACTATTAGCCAATACATTACCTCATGCTTTGGTAAAGTGTTACTAAATGTTTATTGTTTTACTGGATCTCTAACTGTAAAGGTTGAATTTGACTTTATCTGGATGATTGAATGTCGCAGGCATACTGAACATTGTAAACCTAGAATTCATGTTTACGACTGCAGTTCTGTTTTACATTAAAAATAATGTTTGTTGTGTGATCTGTCACAAGTATGTGCTGGTATATGTGTCATTTGAGACTAATGAATAACAGCAAGAGCAATTAAACATGCAAAACATGCAGTCCAAGTTTTTTACAATCACTACAGATTCACTCAAAACATTTCCTGGTTTAAACCAATAAATGCGAACCATCTGTAGTACAGTGAAGCATATTGATTACAAAACAGTTCAAAAGTGACATCAGACATATGGTCCAGACAGTTCTTCCCTGTTGCTGTTTGCTTTGGTTTTCTACAGTCATTATCTCTCAATTGGTTGGACTTTAAACTCACTGGTCAATAAAGAGAATAATTAAATGCAGTTTAACTTGGGGTTGGGTTTCAGTGTCCTTGCTCATTATAGGAACTTGAACCACTTTTCTGCTTCAATGCCTTTACCCCTTGAAGGCATATAACTAAGGTTAATGCCTGGGACATTCAAGACAATGTTCTAACTGACACAAACTACACCCGTTGACAATTGCAGACCATTTTAGTATGTTCAATTAAAATTAAGCTTTTAAACTGTGTTTAAAATCAAAGTACTTGGAAAAAATTAGATCATTTTTATTTGGCTGACTCTTTATAAGAAATATATGCAGGTGGTGTCATGGTGAACCCATTGAGTTACAAAAACACAGATGGAATAAAGGTGAGGAATATGCTGTAAAAAAATGTCATGTGTCTTAGTAAATATCAGAAAATAAACAGTTCTGTTAACCAAGTAGAAACTTTAAAAATATTTAATAGATATGTTCAGTGGAAGCCATTAAAATAATTGATTATAAATTTAACAGCTATTTTCTCCTAAAAAGCTGTAGATTATTTAATGAAAATATAAATATTAGTATTCATTTATTATAAAGTATTAAAATTATTTATTTAACACATCTATATTTGTTATATCCAAACATTCTTTAGGTGAATTTAAATAGAAATATTTAAGTTAATCATATTTACTTGCTCACATTTACACAGATTTAAAGAGGAAGAGAAAACTAAATACTAATACTAAATTTTAGAGCTTTAAAATTGACTCTTTGATTAAGTGTTGATTGTTTCCGGTATTGTAAGTTGTTTCATGTAAAACACAGTATTTTTAATGTAGACACCAAACTACACCTAAATAGTTCTCTAACTATTAATATGAAAATCATTTATAAGGGAAGAACAAAGAAATATAATTTTCACCTAGTGGGATATAAGATGAATTCAGACCACGACACCCACTATGACTTCATTTGTTGATAATGGAAACCCAATTAACACTTATTATATGTCTGAAGATTAAAGATGAATGTAATTTGCAAATCAATATTGGTCATTATCTGTCAGGATAGAAGCTATAAATGGGATTACTTGAGTGACTTTACTGTAAAACCCAGTACGTATCTGTATCTCATTAAATACTAGATACTGTACTGCCTTACATTTTGTTATGTTATACAACATAGAAATAAAACTGCGGCTATGACTTGAATAACATGAATTAATTTTATCTATTGGACTAATGGACTCTTTCAGAAATAAAAACATTGTTGATCATCCTAAATGGAGAAATTGAGAGTTGACCCTATTATCAACATGCTCCGGGTCAATGAATATATTGTACTTGTACTGACATAAAAAATGATGTTTTCCATGTATGCATTGTTAATTTACTATATGGTTGACATTAAATCCTACACTTCATCATTACCGATGAGCTAAAAGGGTTCAAGGTCGCCAGCTTCCTACTGAAATTTGTTTCTAGCAATTGGAGCGCTAGTGAATGGCTTTATATGAGAAATCAAGGCAGGGCCAGTTTTACTGGAAAATCACTCTGGTATTTAATACAAAGGTTATGTGGTTTCCCAGAATCACAACATTCAGAAACAGGTATGTTTGTGAGTCTAGAATGAAACCATTAAAAGCTTTATCTATTGTTTGAGGTTGGCTTAAATTTGTCATACAATCTTAAACACCAGCTTACAAAACCCTTTTGTTTCTATTGATAACAAATTGGTAGTCAATCTCTTCCTCTTTCAGATTTGCTTTGATCAAGCTTCTCTGTATTAAAAGTAAGACACATGTTATGATCCAGATAACCATTGATATGTGAAATGAACACCATCATGTCTGATTCGATAATTTATCTTAATCCGAATCAGAGCATTATTGCCAGGTGTACTTACACACATGAGGAATTTGTCTTGGTTACAGAAACTTCTAGATCAAAATGTAAGATTACAAGACAAGTGAGAAGTAACATGGGAAACGAAAAGTTAAAATAAAAAAATAAATATGTATGTTTAACCCGCAATGTTGAAAATGCAGTGTGACCCAAGAGCTCCTTATAGAATAGAATATGTAATCATGTTTTATAAATATACAAGTTTAAGGTGCTAAATGTGGAATGTCTGAGATGCACACATCTTTCGCACAGCCTATATGATATCACGTAATAATTACATAAAATGGACATCATTTGATTGTGTCATGCCAGGTTTATTTAGATTAGATTAGATTAGATTCAACTTTATTGTCACTGTACATTTAAGGTACAAGGCAACAAAATTCAGTTAGCATCTAACCAGAAGTGCAATAAGCAGTAAGTACAGACTATATATAATATATGTACAATAATTACACAGAATAGATGGTATAGATAAGTATTATGGACAGATGTATAGGTTAATATACGAAGCAGATATACAGGCAGGTGTGCTATGAACATACTATACATTATGTAAAAGTGTATGTACACTATAGACAGATCTATGAACATACTATACATTATGTAAAAGTGTATGTAAACCATAGACAGATCTTTGAACATACTATACATTATGTAAAAGTGTATGTACACCATACACAGATCTATAAACATACTATACATCATGTAAAAGTGTATGTACACTATAGACAGATCTATGAACATACTATACATCATATAAAAGTGTATGTACACCAAGACAGATATATGAACATACTATACATTATGTAAAAGTGTATGTACAGTCTAGACAGATCTATGAATATACTATAGACTTTGTAAAAGTATATGTACACTATAGACATATCTATGAACATACTATACATTATGTAAAAGTGTATGTACAATATAGACAGATCTATGAACATACTATACATCATGTAAAAGTGTATGTACACTATAGACAGATCTATGAACATACTATACATTATATAAAAGTGTATGTACACCAAGACAGATATATGAACATACTATACATTATGTAAAAGTGTATGTACATTATAGACATATCTATGAACATACTATACATTATATAAAAGTGTATGTACACCAAGACAGATATATGAACATACTATACATTATGTAAAAGTGTATGTACAGTCTAGACAGATCTATGAACATACTATAGACTTTGTAAAAGTATATGTACACTATAGACATATCTATGAACATACTATACATTACGTAAAAGTGTATGTACACTATAGACAGATCTATGAACATACTATACATTATGTAAAAGTGTATGTACACTAGAGACAGATCTATGAACATACTATAGACTTTGTAAAAGTATATGTACACTATAGACATATCTATGAACATACTATACATTATGTAAAAGTGTATGTACACTATAGACATATCTATGAACATACTATACATTATGTAAAAGTGTATGTACACTATAGACATATCTATGAACATACTATACATTATGTAAAAGTGTATGTACACTAGAGACAGATCTATGAACATACTATACATTATGTAAAAGTGTATGTACACTATAGACAGATCTATGAACATACTATACATTATGTAAAAGTGTATGTACACTATAGACAGATCTATGAACATACTATACATTACGTAAAAGTGTATGTACACTATAGACAGATCTATGAACATACTATACATTATGTAAAAGTGTATGTACACTATAGACAGATCTATGAACATACTATACAAATGTAAAATAAAATAAACTCTTACACAAACCCCATGCACGTGTAAGCATCCCTCCTCTTTAGTGTCGCCCCCTATCGATACTCGTTGGACTCGAGGCAACTCGAAAATCTCATCGATTACTATACGGTCGATCTTATGGTTCACGGTTTCCATCGTCCAAAACGCACGCAATGAATCAAGTGGCCATCAGCATCAAAAGAAAACCTCAACTCATCATCACTCCATTTCTTCAGCTTCATCACTCAAGTTGCCAAACGCAAGCGTTCAGCTCTTTATCCAACCCAAACGGCTTCACATCTTGTAACTCGGCACGCAGCAGAACAATATTGCGCAATGAACAACAGGGCAGCGCGTCTCCCAATTCCAAAGCAGGCGTGCCCTCCAAACGAAGGATTAAAGCCTCGTCTCGCAGTTAGTTGGAGCTTGATGTGTGTGTTAGTGCGGTGAGGGAGTGAGAGAAAGTGGGTGTCGCTCTCTCGTCTCCGGGTTGAAGAATTAAACGAGACACGAGAGGCTTTTTCAGTCTGGCGGTGCGGATGGAGGCGAGCCGCGCAATGTTGATAGATTGTATCCGCTTCCGCGCGTTCGAGCGCCGCAACTTGTTACAATGTATCAGATGCTGAACTCCGGCGGTGCTACAATGTATCCACTCTCGGACTCTTAAAGGGAACCGATGCTCCACACTGGGAGTCCGTGAAATGAGAACACATGCACGACGCGGACAGGAACATGATTGAAAGGACCAGTAAATTCTTGTTGATCGTCGTGGGTTCGGTGTTTTTCATGCTGATCCTGTATCAGTACGTGGCGCCCGGGGTGATAAACTTCGGCTCCCCGCACGGATACCTCCTCGGCGGGGACGACACGGCGATCTTCCCCACTCCGGACCCACACTACGTGAAGAAGTATTTCTTCCCGGTTCGAGATCTCACACGGGACGTGGAGTTCGAAATCAAGGGAGAGGACGTGATCGTGTTCCTCCACATCCAAAAGACCGGCGGGACCACGTTCGGAAGGCACCTGGTCCAGAACGTTCGCCTCGAGCTGCCTTGTGATTGCAGACCGGGCCAGAAGAAGTGCACGTGCTACCGACCGAACCGCAAGGAGACCTGGCTGTTCTCCCGGTTCTCCACCGGCTGGAGCTGCGGGCTGCACGCCGACTGGACCGAGCTCACCAACTGCGTACCCGGCGTCCTTAACAAGAAAGAGAGCAAGTCGAAAAAATCAAGGTGAGTTTATGTTGTTTGATAACAGATGACGTGGGCTTGTCAATATTATACAAAACTTTCAAAACAGCCTTTGAAGGCACAGGAAATCTAATGTCAACATTTGGAATTCCTCTCTTTTATGAGGAAGCAGTTTGTGATGGACAAGTTTAGACAAGCAGGAGGAAAATTGGGCTCTGAAGAAGTTTGTATGAAGTGTTACACCGTTTATTTGTGTCAGCTCCTTCTTAAAATAAAGAAATAGTATCAGAAATGTCATCCAGTTCTTGTAGGATGACATACAGGTTGGGTTACCATCATTTGCAAGCATCAGTTCAATTTGATCTGGTATAAAACCTGGCTGTTTCTTGGATGGGTGGGATGAGGTTATCTTTCACTTTGTTGTGATTCATAGGTTTGCAAATTTAGAATTGAAATTGACAAGTGTAATATGTTTTCTTCAAGGTTGTGTTCTTGCATTCCATCTTGTGTATGGGAAATTGATTATTTAGCTGTTGGTGCTGTAAAATCATTTGAGCTAAATGTATAAGGGCTTCAGCAAAGCTTTCAGGATCTTTATTTTATTTTTTATTTGGATATGTTTACATCTTATGTTTACACTTCCTGCATTATGGATGTGATATAAAAACTCTCTTTGAACCAACTGATTCTATTATACAAAACACTTGGTCATAGTGTTCAAACATCATAAAAATTCTGTTTGTTTTTAAGTTCTATTTTATAAAAGTGATATTAACCTTCGTTATGGACGTGACATGAAAGGACGTTTTTGGGAGACAACAAACGTCTCAAGATTTATGTGAGTTAACATGAAGAAAGCTGAATCACAGATATCCACCACATGACCAAGGGTTATGTCTTTATCGAGCGTAATTTCCAATTATTTCTTTTTTAGAACACTCCAATTGGGAGCAAAATGTAGCGTTATGGATGTGACAATCATGAAAATTGCCCTTGCTTTACTAGGAAAAACAATGCACTAAAAATATAAATAATGCTATTACAACTTAGAGACCTCTCATGGGTATTTGAATCACCAAATGTTGACAGCTATACTATAAGTATACTAAAAACCTTTGGTAAAAATTTTATATTTTCATGGCAAGGTTGAAATTTTCACAGAATTGCCCTAATGCAATGTCTTAGTGACTTACATAGCATTGTTCTAGATTATGTGCCATCCCCAGGGTCGAACCTATGACCTTGGTGTTGTTAGGTCTTTTTGAAATGAAGCGACTCGGTCGTGTTTGTTATGCCAACGACTAGAAAACCACTTAAAGGAGATGCACAAGAAAGTTCTCCAGCTGTGTAATCGTATGACAAGTAGGTTGTGTTTTAACAGGTCTGTATTAAGAGCTGAAATAACATCTTTCCTTCTTTCATGATTTTTCTGTTGAAAAGCTAGTCCTAATGTAATAAAGCACGCAGTGAGTCATGTTTCAGAACGTGTTAGTTAAAGATCGATTCAAAGCTTGTCTTACCTTTCACTTTCCCAGGTGGTTTTCTAGGGATTTTCTTTACTTCGCACAGGTGTTTTTGTTGAATGACTAAGCATTCCAGCGAACTTCAAGGCAAAGGCCATTAAACATTTTAAACCCTTAATCTTTATTGATGTTGAAAGGATGAACTCACATTCAACAATAAAGACCGTTTGTGGAAATCACCAGATCTACAGGTATTGTGGAAGATCACAGTCAATGCTGTTTGTTGGATGGATTTGGCTGAAGGCTAGAGTGATGAAAATTGGGAATTTTATGTATGGTTATGTATAATCCTTTAGAGGGAGACATAAGAGACCAGAGAGAGAAACATCAAATGTTTCCAGCACATCTCAACGGCCTGACACCATCAGCCACAACTACACTAAACAAACAAAGCACACAAACCGCACTTCTGCTGGTGACGTGTTTGTGAGATACAATCACAAAACATAATGTTTTCTAGCATATCATTATATGTTGTTTGGATTTCATCATCTGTTTAAATATAACCTAAAGAGATAGGTCACCCAAAATAAAAATGATGTCATCATTTATTCACCTTTGATTTGTTTCAAACCTGTATGCATTTCTTTGTTCTAAAGATAGATATTTGGAAGAACGCCTATAACACAACAGTTCTTGGTCCACATTGACTCATTACTTTAACCCTGAATGTTTTAAACTCAAAATTAGATATTTTGAACACTTTGGAGAAGCAAACAGTTGTGGAACACTTTTGACCACCATTTTTCATTTTCCCTACTATCATAGTCAATTGTATCCAAGAATAGTTTTGTAACAAGCATTCTTCCCAATATCTTTCCCTGTGTTCAACCAAAGAATGGAATGTATACAAGTATGGAACAACTAGAGAGTGCGTTGAAAACTGGCTGTTACTTGAACTAGAGTAAAGTACAGTAGCGCTCATTATCAAGTTGTTCCTCTGGGTCATATTTCTGGTCATTTGGTGACCAGAAATAGAATACGGTTAGTAAGCTCTTGGAAAAATCATACAAGCTTCTCTTTCATACAACCTGCAAAACCCCTTGGCGGTGAGTAGGTTGATTTTTCAATAAATATAACTCAAAAATGTTTCAGGATGCAAAGAATATACAGTGATCCGTTGCTAAAATATCACTTATACACTAAGTTTTCATTTAAGCACACCTCCCTTGACTGCTTTAAGACCAATCTGTCTGTAACCCTTGGCAACCAACTGTTTACATCTTCTGTATGCAATGTGAGTATCTTATCTAAACAATTATGCTGAATACGGCCTTTAAAAGGGTTGATGGATGGTGCCATGGCATTTTGAAAGTATTAAAGATCTATAATAATTAGTGATCATGATGCAATAAAAGGATTTATTAATTTGTTTATTTCTTGCGTAGTACCGCCCCTCTCTGAATCTGGATCAGGATCAGACAGAATGGTGACATAGATTTACACAGCTTTTGTGCTAAATATGGGTGTGAAGCTCTGTTGGGAGCAGCTCGGGAAAAGTATTTGGACTCTTTGTGGATTGGTTGTAAGATTTGATAAGGTGTTTTTGGCAATTTGTGGTTGTATTCTGTCCAAACTTCAATTGGATATTCCCATTTTTGTTTAATATAAATGAGAAATGCCAAATTTTCTGCCAGTGGAGGTTAACATAAACCTTATCAGCCATTAACTACTTTGCGCTGCTAGTTGGTTATACGTTGCTTTACTTCATGGTTAATGCATGGTTAATATTTTTTTGAATGCTTGCTTTCAATATATTGAGTATAGCATGAATTTTGCTTTTTTAACTAAATAGCACGGAAGGCAGAGGGGTCAGGAGTTTATAAATAGCTTCTGAATAGGCAAATCCTCTTTGTGATCTTGAAGAAGGTGCATGGACGCGTGATAATGAAGGCTTGGTCTGCAGGCTGTGATTTAGTGGGCTAGAAAGACAGGACAGCAGCCTGCAAGGGAACAGCCCAGCGGTGAGCCACTAACTACCTGTCCACAGAGACAAATGAGAGCCAAATTTTCGCAGACTTTCCCTCTCTCTTATTTCCGCGGTGTGCTTATTTCTCGGCTGTATGTACTGTTGCAAACCTCTCTCTCTCTCTCTCTCTCTCTCTCTCTCTCTCTCTCTCTCTCTCTCTCTCTCTCTCTCTCTCTCTCTCTCTCTCTCTCTCTCTCTCTCTCTCTCTCTCTCTCTCTCTCTCTCTCTCTCTCTCTCCTCTCTCCCTCTCTCCCTCTCTCCCTCTCTCCCTCTCTCCCTCTCTCTCTCTCTCTCTCTCTCTCTCTCTCTCTCTCCCTCTCCCCTCTCCCCCTCTCCCCTCATGGAATGTAGTAGTTCCTTGCTGGTGCTGCTGGGCTGTACGGACACATCAGCTGTCACCTTCTTTCAGCATGACTATGACGCTTCTCTCCTTTGCTGTAAAACTGCACACTAATAGTCACATTACTTTCCTTAGTGAAATGATGCTGCCTGCCGCAGTGAAGCTCTTAAAGGGATAGTTTACACAAATTTAAATTCAGGCACGGGAAAATGTTTACAATTAGGGCCATTTGTTATAATATAAATTATTTTGGTTTTAGAAAATTTACATAAACAAACAGCCTTTGGGCTCCTTTAGCGATTATTTCACCGTTTCTACTATGGTTCTCAGTGCTGCCCCAGAAATCTCAGTTGCTAGCATTCTTCCAAATATCTTTTTTGTGATTAACTGACCAAAAATAGTGTTATATTTAACATTAAAAGATTAGCTTAACCTTTAAAATATTCCTAATCCCTTGAACAAATGTATTTTTTCTTGGTTGATGTCAGTTATTAAATGTATATGATCAACAAATTAGATTTAAGCTTTTAATTACATATAACCATTGATCAGTGCAATTAGAGATAAGCAAAATGTTGCGAAGACTCCACACTAGACTTCTTTCTAACATTAACAACACTTAACCGTATTGAACAGGATCGGCGTTTAAAGTGCTTTGGTAAACAAAAAAGCTCAAACGTGGGGAGTCATATACCCACATCAGCATTATTTGAAATATTAACATAATCATAACAAATAATGAGTGGGAAAATTATTAATCTGCACACACACATAGTGCTAGGGTAAACAAGGCAATCGCTTTAAACATGCTCAAGCGCGGTTTACTTGGTATGCCCGTGAAGTTCAGCTGTAACAGTAATACCCATCTAAAACAGACATGACTATTGCAGATGTTTGTCTATGCGCCTAAAACTACTCGTATACCTCTGAATGACTCGATATCAGTCTGAGTAGCGCCGGGATAAATTCAAACACATCTGATGAGAAAATAACCAAGAATTATATTGTATTTTCTTAACTTAAGACATGGCATTGTAATGATGGAAGCGTTCTCTAACTAGTTTGAACTGAAACAAGCGTAATGTAGGACGGGGAGAGGGGACAATCACGCTCCATTCGTAGATTACAGACTGAACATCTTTAGAACATTAATTTTACCGGTCCAAATGTCTTCAGTCTGGAAGTGTAGGCAGGGCTGAAATCCGAACTGCGGGAGATCTGTGTTTGTTTTAGATTTTTCAGTATCAATTCTTATCAAATAATTTGACCACATTATTTAAAAAATAGTAATGTTGATTATCAATTCTCAAATATTGAAATTGAATTTTAGGGAAGAAATGGATTTGAAGCAACATGAGTGTAAGTGCACAAGATCAGACTAATGTGTCTTCTGTAGGGAAAACCCAGTCTTTTACAGACAGCTGTGGTTACCTAGCATGCAACTTTAATGCAGAAAACCAGACCCCTTAAGGCACAAATCTCCCGAAGCAGGCTTGAAAGTGAATAAGCCCAGTATGAGCACTGGCCTGTAGCGCTGTGAGACGCCAGGATGTTTGTGGCAAAAATTGAATCAGACGTTGTCAGCCTGTGATGGTTCACGGTTGGGTAAGAGCCACTCAGACACACTTTGGAGGTAATTGGAGGACCTTTTTCTTCAACACCACTTTGGTAGATTTGTCTTAAGAATTGGCATTCTGATATTAAGATATTACACAGAGCATACAGGTTTCTATGTGTAATCTCTTTGTGTTTAAATCAACGTTAGTATCCCAGCTACTTATTTACGTGACCATTGTGTCGAAAGCCATAGGTGCTCAAGTGCTTGTTCATAGCTCTGTATTAAGGTCAGTAGGTCACGAGATGCGGCATTTACATCGGGATGACAGCGGCATCAGAGGCCACACACCGCATGACGGCAGAACGCGCAGCCATGTCCCCAAGAGCCGGGACAGCCTTAGTGTGTTAATCCAATCAGATCAGCGGGGGATTAGAGGCCGTTGTCTCTAAAGACGCCCATAGAGTTACGTTAATCTCTTTAACAATGTGTGCTGAGGCCAGAATCTCTCTCTCAGAGTTTATTTAGGGTTATTTCTATAAAAGAGGAACAGAAATTATGTCATATTTTTGGAAAGAGCTTGGAAAATAACTTGTCATCATTAACTTGTATGTCTTCTTCCTGGGAAAGTTGTTTACAAGTTTAAAAAAAAATTTCATGGCATTATTTTATGAGATGGTGAAATCATTCGTTTTAGTACAATCCCAAGTTTAGGGGTTGGACTTTATTATTGTTTCCACATAAAAGAAAGACACATGAGATCTGACCTGAGATAAAGTTGAACCCTGCCAATGGAAGCCCAGCTAGGGATTTATTGTTTTACATATTAAATCAATCTGCATTAAGTAAAGAACATTCTGCAAAAATATGATCTAAACTTAAATCAAACTTTGATGTACATTATCTCAAAATTAGATTTCTCATCTTTAGCTTGGTTTTGAAAGGCTGGGCCACAAAAACATGTCTGAATTTTCATTTGTAAGCGAAACTTGGAAAAAAAGAACTTGAAAGTCATCTACACATGAAACTTTTGTCCGTACCAACCCAAGCAACACTTGTTCGGCATGGAAGTTGAAATTGATGCTTACATATGCGTTACACTTTTAATGATAAAAAGCCCTGCTTGAATTCTTCCCTCGATGCCTCAATGATCTGATGACTGATCTTCACATCATTCGTGTGGACTCAGTGCGGTATGAAATTGAATTTAGGCAAAGCGAGGAGCGGAAGATGGGGATTAAGAACAGCTGATCGTTTTATTTCACTAAAGAGAAAAATGTTCATCCCTTTGAGGAAAGAAGGATTAAACTGGGTTTGGCGTACAGGAAGTGCACAGAGTTTGAGAAAGCATGTGGCGAGAGTGTCAAAGAAAAGCTATTAGACGCATCTCTCGTCTTTATTGCTCCTTCGTCCGCCTCATCTAGCATCAAGGGCAAAACGACAGTGTTTTTTAACCTTTTCATTTTGTTGAATCGTCCTGCCGTGAACTTTGATTTTCTCGGATGCCATTGTGTTGGGAAAATGGATGACATGATTTTTCGGAAGAAATGAGGTGTCTTCAGTGAATGACATCTTACTTAGCGGTTCTCTGGAGCCATACTGGTGTGTGCAGGAAATGGGCTGTCCAGCGGTCCTTCAACAGATTGGTGCTTTACAAGGGCAATTACAAGGTAATGAGTGGTTAGCAGGAGACTCTCTTTAATTATGGCTCGATGGTCTAGAGTGAGTCTGACGGACAGCAATGGGTTATTGTGTCCCTGTGTGTGTGTGTGTGTGTGTGTGTGTGTGTGTGTGTGTGTGTGTGTGTGTGTGTGTGTGTGTGTGTGTGTGTGTGTGTGTGTGTGTGTGTGTGTGTGTGTGTGTGTGTGTGTGTGTGTGTGTGTGTGTGTGTGTGTGTGTGTGTGTGTGTGTGTGTCCGGATTTTGTAAGCACCAGCTGGTTTGTCTCACACTTTCTCTTGTATTTTTAGACCAATTCAAATCTTGAGGCCCATCTCAAGACGGACTATTAATAGGTCAGGAGCTTATTATAACCATGACATGCAATCTGTCTTTCTGGACAGCCAACCCCTACCTTTTGTTTCTCTCTCGCACTGCAGAGAGACTGGGCTCATGCTATTCTCATAAAAACATTCATACCTATGAAAAGGGCTGATGAAGATTAATTTGTGTGGGAACGATGACAGATTCAAAGCTGTGACGAAATGGTGGCTCCCAAAAGGGATTTATTTTCAAACTGTTAGGCACGTCAACATGTTTGCACATTCAAATGTAGTGGTGTGGGGTTTTTTTCTCACTTGGCTGCAATAGACATCATTGGTGACATTGAGATACACAGACTGTTAGCCATGCATTGGGCCTGAATGGATCGGTTAGGGCTTGAAAACCGAGAACGATTATTTTTGCTTTCTTTTGACTTTTCAAGTCTTAACTATTTCCATAATCTGCTGTTTTTGTTTAAATTTTCCGAAATAAAATGCTTTATATATTTGTACATTACTTACATCACCTATGTGTAAAGCTCCTGGTTCTATGAAGTTCTCTCTAAACATTATTATTACAGTATCTGATTCAGACATGATTTGCATCTTGTGAACGCAAGAAGAACTTGGCTTTCGCGTACGCGCATGCTCGATACTGGTCGAAGCTGGCTTGATTCGGAACTGGAGAGAAAGAAGTAAAAAAGTAACAGAAACCGAAATCTGTTGGGTTTCTGCCATTTGAAAGAGAACAGAAAACGGTTGCCTTGAATTCCCATTTGGTTATTATAGAGATTCTTAACTTTTTTCTAATCTACTGAATTCATTTTCCTCATCAGCAGACGTTCACCACCCACTAGCTTATCCCTTTCAACATATAAACAATAATTCCTGTCTCCCTTCAGCTGCTCCCCTTGGCTTTACTGGACAGGATCCTGCGATCCGTACTAGACTGATTCCTTATGCATGGCATAAATCTTCCCACAGCTCCACTAATGCTTCGAGATCAGAGCTGGGAGAGAATCTTCTTCATCAGCCCAGCAGCGGGGCATTCGAACCCACCCGTGACTCCTTACCGATCTGAGCAAACGGCATCTGTTATTTTAATGTGTGAGATGTTAAATAAAGGCTGATCTTGTAGAAAACGATCGCTTGGCTTCCGTCAAAAGCGTTTGAGGGGTTTTTCGTGTGGTTGCGGAGCAGATGTCTTCATCCGGCGAGAATTGGGTTCTGTGAAATTTGAGCTGGCATTTTGTTATTAGACATCTGCATGCTGTTGCATGATATTTGGCTGCGCAGCAGTCGAGGGATTTCAACGTGCTGGTTTTCAGCTTCTTGTGCACTTGGTACAATACAGGAGGAACGTCAAAGAGTTAAAAAAAAAAGAGAAACCGATGCCAATAAGTTGGGATAGTGAAATATAGGCAAACAATGATTTCTCTATATTTTATATAATTTCATAAAGATAAAAACAAGACCTTTTGCATCATTTGAATGTGCAATTCTTATTCATTCAAGGATTGTCTTACAACAGGTTAAAGACTTTTGACTATACATGAAACAATATATTGATAACCTGATTACAATTTAAAGAATTGCTTAAAAAAAAAAAGAATCTATTTTGTTAAATGTGATTTTGTAAATGCAGACATAACACACTACAAATGCCACAATTACTTTATTTTATCAGCTACTCAAAGCGAAATTCTCTATTCATCCTGTAATTGTTCTATGCAGAACACTAGATGCTAATACAAGTTTATAATACATGCTCAGTTAACTGGAATAACATGTTGATTGAAAGTGAGTTACATACTCAATAATGTGATTTTGCATATCATTCAAACAACACTTTTGATACTATCGCACACACTAGATCTTGCACACCCCTACGATTAACACGTTTTTTGTGAATATTGATACTTTCTTTGCGAAAATGGATGGAGAGGTCCTCACCTCTGTGATCTTAAAAGGTAATTCTTGGCGTAATGTGAAGGAACACACATCGCTACAGATATTGTTACCCTTTTATGGTACCATTTATACATCTGCTGGGTCTGCCGGATATTGAGGGAAAGCGAGGTCACGTATGTTAAGATTGCCAGAGGCTGGTTTACATTATACAGAGCATGTTTTATTAATACTATGATGGAGGTCAATAATCGACGGCTTTTGCAGATACTCGGTGTGGTTGAGGCCAGATCTCCGACTCGCCTACAGCTACTCGGGCATGTGGGTGGCTTGGCATTATGTGTTTTCTAGGACATGAATCAGAAAGGCAGTGTGAGGAACTTTGTTGTTTAGACAGAGGTTTGTTTGGAATGAATGTATGAGGTGGGGAAGTGTGCGAGGAAGGTAGTGATAAAATTGATGGGAAGAGAGTGTGCGTGCATGTGAAGGAGTGAGAGAGAAGTGAAAAATGGATTGATCCAGCCACGTTGATGACAAGACAAGAGATTTACAGTGACCTCCAGAGCTGTCTGTGAAGAGTAATTGTGGGAAAAGATTGATGGTGTATTGCCTTCGTTCAAAATCACAAAGGAAGCATTATGATCGAGTACAAGGGAATCTATCTATCCATCCATCTCTGCATGTGTGTCTGTCCGTATGCTTCATGTGGTCATACTCTTTTACGACTGTTTTTAAATGAACTGTCTACTAAATTGTTCTTCTGACCGTATAAATCTTATTTGCTTTGCTCACGGGAGAACAGATAATATTTCTGGCACGACTCTCCCCTCCCTGATGTGTTTTGCTTTAAAGTTTTGTTTCATTCTCTGGTTATAAATATGTCATTCATTGCTGCATTCTGGAAAGGACTTGAAGAACTACACTCTACCTCAGATTGAACTTGTTTTTTATCACATTATGAAAATATTTTGAAATCATTTTAATAGCCATGCAAAGTGAACAAGATTGATATCAGTGACCCGCTGGAATAAATTCAATAATGCGAGGGAGGTTGTGGAGCTTTGCTTTCAGTATTGCATAAATCAGTTATAAAGCTAGCTATTGTGAGATATGATCTGAAAGGTCAGAAAATTAGAACCATGGGCCGTACAGACTCTCTGAGATGATATAGTACATCTGTTCATACTCATTATTCAAACATTTGGAAACCATAACATGGCATTTGGTATGTGGTCGGTTATTGGATTTGGTTGGATGGCTAGTTCACCCAAAAATGTAAACCTCATGTTTTTTTCTTTCTTGGAAAAGGGAAATTTTACTGCTCAAATGTTTTTATGTGATTAGTCCACATGGGGATTGTGGCTTCTAATGAATGAGTCATTCAATTTATGAGAAATTGATTCATTCTAAAGATTCAAAGAACTCAAAAAGACATCACCACTTTTAGAGAACTCCAGAAAATCTGATACAGATGTTAAGATTTTCACTTCAGTATGACTATATGTTGTATTTTGGTGTGGTTTTCAGGAATACTTTCCATGAATTTGTTTTCTGCAAATGCTGGGTTATTTCGAACCATTGTTAGGTTTGTACAATATTTACCCAATTTTGTGTTAAACAACTTTTAATGTGTGTCCATACAATAAAAGTTAATGGGTCCCACTGATGTTTGGGTAGCAACTTTTTAAAAACATTATTTGTTCATTACGAAGAAAGTAATAAAGTTTTAATCAGTAAATGATAACATTATCTTATTTTTTAGGTGAACTATTACTTTTAAGAGTCAGTCTCAGAGTTCTTAAGGTTTGATATATTGTGTTTGATAAAAGTACACGATGTGGCACTTTAAGAATGTGTTTGGTTTTAATATGTCTGGATCTTTATTGCCTTCGGGAGTGCGAGAGAGCTTTGCTGAACTACTCTCCAAATTGACAAGGAGATTGAATTTGGAAAATGAATGATGAAATGCTATTGAAATATTCATTTTGTTCTTGATACTGCAGACCGTTCAGCCTAACACCCACATTTTCCAGTACTGCTTTCCCTAAAAAGAAAGTTTCCTGAGACCCAAACTTCTAGTGAAGATGCTTCTTGGAGCAAAATGGAATGAGCAAATGTTCCCAATACAGTGACATGGAATCAATCCAGTCGAGTGTTAGTAAACTGATTATTCAATCATAAATTAAAAATTGTGTCAAGTATTGATCCATTTATTTGTTTGATTCAACACAGAGAAATATATATGGATGATTTTTTTAAGAAATAAAAGTTCTTGGAGTCCATTGACTACCATGGTAGGAAATGTAAAAATGATCCTACATTTAATATTGTCTTACATGTTTCAAAATGTCTCATTTTCTGTTTAACAGTTTTCAAAGAAACTTTTCCTACTAGGGTAGTCAACGTTGTCCAAGAACTCATGGTTAAAAGCATTTTCAAAATATCTTTTTTCGGTGTTCGGTGATAAGAACAACTCAAAGGTAAGTCAGATGACTTTTTTTTTTGTTTATACTATCCCTTTAAATCTTTTATGAAATGTGATAGTTGGGAAACATCTACATTGTTATAAATAAATAGTTTTGACTTGCTGTTGCAGGCGTTCCATTCACAGTCATTTAGGATCTCGTCCATAAAAGAAATGTGATATTGTGAATGTTTCTGATGAGCAAAAGACAGCCAACAGTCTCCATGTGCTGTCCGTTTTCATCTCAAGCTGTCTAGAAGACACAATTGAGCTATTAAAATGATCTCACTTGTAATTCTTCTGTGCTGTGGCTTGTTAGATTTGGAACTGAAAGAATGTTGTGAACTACGCCAGCCTGTTTGACAAGCTCGATAATTGAATTGTCTAAAATGCAAATCCATCTCAACGGCATCGTAAGACAATGACCAGTTAAAACAAATACAGATCCACCTGTTTGAAGCTGCAAAGAAGAGCAGAGAATTGTGGTTTATCATTATTGTAAGCTGTCAAAGACCTTCTAAACATCTGCATGTTCAGTTTTGTGGTTACTCAATGATTTGAATAGAAAAACGTACATCCTGTCTATCAGTTTGGATTCGCTTTTGAAAGGCATGGGTATTCAACTTTTAAAGCACAGCTGGTGGGTGCATTGAAAGTTCAAAGTAAGAGACGCAAATGAACGATCAGCCGGAAGACCTGAACAAGTTTTAGCAGAAATGTGAGATGTTGCCTTACTGTTATAGAGTTTGGACAAGAACTGGCATTGGCTCTTGTTTGTTTTTTCTTTCTTTCATCACCCTTCTGTTATTTAAAACCTGCCTGACTTTTACATCGACAGAATACAAAAGAAGATATTTTGAAGAATATCTGTAACCTAAGAGCATTGAACTGTATTGACTTCCATAGAATGAGCACCAAACAACTTCTCAAACTATAGTTTTTGTGTTCCACAGAGCAGATTCATAAACAGGATTTGAACATCGACAGAACTATCCCTTTAAGTCTTGGAGTGGGTCTATGTGAACCACAATTGGGTTTGTGGTTAACGTGAACGCTGTTCAGAAATGTTTTTGAGAACACATAGCATGCTTGCCAAGTTTGGTAGTAACACAAAATCAAAGTGAAGGGAAACCGTTTTTCATGTGGCTTTCCGATTTCAATCTTTGTTGCCAGGCAACAATCCTACAAACCTAAGTGTTAGGAAACAACATTTAAGAAATCAGTCTGGTTTCTCATTGGTTGGCTCATATAGTATAAGTTGCAACTTGAGGGCATGTATTTCTTTATACGATTCACCGATCAGACTCGTTAAACCGGGGTGTGTAGGTTCAAGGGAGTACGATCTATATGAAAACAAGGAATCCATCCATCACGGTTATCAACGGTGCATGTCCATGCACATTCAACCCTTGCTGTTCAGTCAAAACCCCTGAGCTGGAGCTTTCAAAAGTTTGTTTGTTGGAAAAACTGCTGAAGATGTTTTTTTCCACAGGCCTTTGTGATGTGATGATGTGATTGAAAGCTAAACATGCAACCTTCTCTCAAAGATCAAATGACAGCTGTGCTTCATCCCTCAAGTGAGCCGTATTTTCCTCAGCTCAGCGCTGATATTTCAAAGTGCCATTTTTACTTTGCAGTCTTCTTTTCTCCACTTTAACTTTTCCTTCATCTATGTTTTTTCAGAGCATGTGCATGGGGTTTAAATGTGTGAGCGGGTGCCATGCATTCTACATACTGTGGATTTCAAAGAACCCTCAGGTCATATCACATGTCGGCGTTGTAGAAGGTCTGTGTAAATGGTTAGTGATGTAGGAAACAGTATGTGATTTATGGGATGTGACCTGTGCTGAACAACATCCGCAGCGTGATTTACTCCACTTCCATTTAAACGTCACGTCACCGAACCTTCGTGATCCTTTCATGCTTTGATATTTTATCCGCATCACTGACTTCCTTTTTAACCAGTCGCCAGGGTCAAACGGAGTTGCAAGAAGTAGTGCAGAGCCCTGGAGATTTAACAAAATGAAGTTTTATAGAAACAATAGCATAACCGGACTGACTTCATTTTATTGGAAGACTTTGGTTTTAGAAAATTTAAAAAGGTTTCTTTGTGCAATATTTGGACAGTAAAGCGAATGTCACCTACAGTAAATCAATTTGTAGTATAATATTTTGCCATATTGAGGGTTTTTGTTCATTGAAAATAATAAATATATATGGCAACACATGAATATTGCATTTGCAGAACAAAAAAAGCTATTTTGAAGAATTGTTACTGAAACAAAGTGCTCCCTATTAACTTGCATTGTTTTTGTGCATACACAGTCCAAGTCAATGGGGACCAATATTTTTCTACTACTGACATTCTTCAAAATATCCTCCCCCAAAATATAATACAGGTTTGAAATGATAAGATGAGTAAAGGGGCAGACTTTTCATTTTTGGTCGACTACTCCTTTAATGTGGCTTGCTTTACCCGGACAGGCTTAATGTGATAAACTGCACACCCGTGGTCACTCTGAGACACCTGTGTGAACCTGAGGGACCTGATATCATACATCTTCTAAAATGGACAGTCGGTATGTGTGGATCTCCGAATAGGATGTTCTGTGTAGGAGGAGACATGTGCTCGTGAAACACAAAAGGTGATCAGTGATTTATTGTGTCAATTATCACCTCCCGTGTCCCTAGCGACTGCGGTCCAGATGGTCTTCCTATTACGATGTGTAAATTACACTTCAAAGTGCTGTCGCTCCTGGGCTCTTAATGTGCATGTAGTTTAAATGAATGACAGAAAGGAAGATCTTGAATGTGTAGTAGAGATTGTAGCTTTTTTATTGATTTTGACTAAATTTGTTGGATATTTTGTAGAATGTTGGTATTTGGCACACACTCACTTCCATAGGTTTTGTTTCCAGACAGAAAAAGCGAACTAGTGCCAATGTTGTTTGGTTGTCAACTTTCTTTAAAATATCTTCTTTGTGTTGTCCAGATAAAATTTAGTCATACAGGAAGAGAATGAAGTAAATGATGATACAATGTTCTCTTTCGGGTAAACTATACATGTGTGTTTGTTATCCTGAAGCAGGCAGTCTCATCCCTTCATCATTTTTTAAGGTCAGAGAACCCACGAGTCTTTGATTGATGGCTTTAACTTCCTTCAGCAGGTGTAGAAGAATGAGCCAAAGCTTCGCTGCCTTCGCCACCAGTTTTATTAAACACTCCGACCGAAGCTTTTAGCGGGAGCTCATGCTGAACTGAATAAAAAGAAATCATATTTAAGCATTTTTCAGTAAAGCCTTGGCTTTTCAGAGCTTTGAGAGACGGAAAAACAGCTCAGCTGAGATTCCTCCTAAAGGTTTCGGCAGGAATAGGATTTACACAGAGGGCAGATATTTACGCTTTTATCAGGTTTGCTCTGAGCTTCCCCTATAGCAACAGTTCTTAAAACTGAAGATTCTGCATTATCTGTTTCAAACATAAGTAAATTAATTCAGTTGGTATTCAGGGGTGAGATATTTCATCTAAAAGAGTAACTCGTTGTGTCATCGTATGTTTTCTCTCAAAGGTGAGATTAAAGAAAGAGTTCAACCAAAAATTAAAATTTGTTCTTTGTTCGAAAAAGGAGATATTTGGAAAAAATTTTGTGACCGATATTTCTGGGGCACCATTGACGAACATAGAAAAAAAAAACAATCAACGGTGCCTCAAAAATGTTGTTTTCATCATGTTTTCAAAATACCTAATTTATAATTGATATCTAACAGAACAAATATACAATATCATTTTCTGCTATGGTAGTCAATGGTGCCCCAAAAATCTCAGTTGATAAAATTCTTCAAAATATCTTTTTTTTTTGTTCCAAACTAAGAAATGTGTGCAGGTTTAGAACAACTTAAGAGCTCTTTCTTTTTTCTGAAGCCAACCTTTGAAAAGACCTTGTACCACTAAGAGCAGAGGTCAAAACAAACTAATGTTGCTTTTCACGCTAACAATGCCCCAGTTTCCTATAGTAATGGGTAGGGCATTGATTGTGGCACTCATGTTTAGAAATGTCAAGGGACGGGCTTCTTTTGTAACACAATTAAAAATTCAATAATGGTTTAAGGATCCTCCCCTCATAAATGTCAATAAAAGATCTGTTTCTAACTGAAAAATGTGGTTACAAATGGTGACAAATGTTGATTTTGAGCTTGGGCTCCAAAAAAAGTAAGATAAAATGTATGTAAAACATTTATGTAGAATAAAATTAATTAATAAAATGTTTTATTACAACTGACTATTTACTGATGTCTTTTCTAAAATCCATTGATTCTGTAAAATACTAATTAAATTTTAATACATTTTAGAAAAAATACAAGAAGATTGACAAAAATATTGTTTTCTTAATTTGTATTTCTGCATGAAATGCTGTGGATAGGACATATTATTAATTCAGATTTTTTTCTCAATTAGCTTAAGTGTTCTTTCAAATTATATTTTCGATATATGAGGATAATAAAATAAGGATATCTGAATAAAAAGAAATACATTTGGATTGCAAACCACTTTGTTTGACATATTTTTTTGATAACCTCATAGTTATGTTTATGGTACAGATTAGAAAGACTGTTTCTGAGCAGAGTAAACTAGTTAATGAGAAATTAATAAATTAAATATACTTTAAATAATAAACACAGATTGATCATTCACAAGTACACAATTCATTACATTTAACATTGTGTCTTGAAATGTATTTGTTATAGCAGCTTTTGGGTTCACTTGGCTTTGTCTTAATCTTGGTTTCTCTTAATAACATGCTTGTCCTGACAGAACGGATGTAATTAAGCAGGACCCGTTACAACGAGCAGCTGTTTGTGGTCTGTGGCGTTGGTCGGGTACGAGGCATGACAGCCGAGTCTCAAGATTGACAAATCACTGTCATGGTCTATCGCTGAACATTATGATAACTGTAGCCGTAAAGAGTAACCTCTGCTTTGTTAACACATGGTTGAGGTTGACAGTGGCAGGTGGCATCATGACCGAATTAAACTCTTTTGTCCATTATTAAATTATCTTACACTGTCCTCTTGGTGAGTCCCGGTGGATGTTTGAGATCCATCTGGATCCACTCGCTCTCGTCTTGTACCATTTACGTTTACAGGTCAGAGGTCAGCTGGAATCTGAGTCGGCTTGTGAGTGGCAACCAGAACCAATGTTAGGCCTAAAGGTCAAATGTCATGGGAGGTTACTCCCAGAGGGGGGTAAAGCAAAGCTCTTCTTTCATGGCGTTCTGCCCCTTGTCAGAACAATTCAATTGTTTTTCCAGAAGGAAAGCAGGTCTGATTGGCTGAAGGCAAGGAGTCCTGCTAGTCACTGGTGGGGTCAGTAATGAAACAGTGAAGTATGGCCCAGTGTCTGATTTAAAGATCGTATGTATGATTGATAAAACTGCAGAGATGATTCTCAACTCTTATTGTCATTTTAAATCTGTATGACTTTCTTCTGTGGAACACAAAACAAGATATTTTGAAATATGTTGGGGACCGTCAGGAAATCACCTGCGCTGGTTTTGTGTCCATATTAAAGTTAACAGATGCTGCTGCTGCTGTTCGAATGACTAACTTTCTACGAAATATCTTCTTTTGTGTTTTGCAGAGAATGTCAAACAGGTCTGAAGTGACCGTAGTGTGAGTGAATGAGGACAGATATTCCATTTTTGGGTCAACAGTTCCTTTAAATTGAGAGCTGTCAATGAGGACTTCACATTTTACTAACACAGATGATGTATTGCCCAATGTGTGATTTAATATCTTATATATGGCTGATAAAATTAAAGAAGTGATTCTCAACTGATCCTAAAATGGGTCACAGGTGAAAAGTATTCTTAAAGGTCATAATTAAATACACAGTCACTGGTTGCTTGAAATGCAATAGTTAGTTTAACAGTAAACAACTGATTTTTGTTTGAAAAAAAAACGTAATTTCAGTTTAATTTCAATCATTTTTGTGGTCTATCTTTGGACAGTTTCACTCAATTACAGGCTTCAGCTTTTAGGCAAAAGCATTTAAAACTACAGAACGCCAGTTACCTCTCACTTGTTTGCTGTTGCCTTTCCGAGATTAACTTTGCCATTTAAAGCCCATTAGTTTGATTGATTGTGTCTGTGTTATTGTAAATGGCAGTGTTGGGTTGGTGCCCCTTTTTATAAACTCTGTTTTTAATCTAGCAGAAAGGTTCATGCATCTGTTCATTTTTCATCCTGGCGGCTGGCTCGGATTCGTCGCGGATGAGGGCAACATATGGTAGAATTAGCCAAAAGCCGCCGGTTCGTCACCTGTTTTTTATAAAAACAACACTGCTTGAGAGTTCTCGGGTGGGCAGAGATGAAAAGGACTGAAACATGGTCCTGTGAAAAACAACAGGTGCTGAGAATGGCTTCACTGTTTTAGGCAGCGTCATCCGGTTTATGAGGAATTCTAGGTGAGTTTGTTCCTGTAGCTGCTGGAGTTTGGCCCAAGCACTGCCAAGATTGTGTGTTGTAAGCCCAGAGACCATTCTATAATATTTCACATTTATATATTTATATTTAAGTTGTATTTTAGGGGCTTTATTCCTTTGTTTTGGACACAACAGTATAGAGGTGACCACAAAGCATTGGGGAAATATGGGAGGGAGGGCAGGGTTGGCACAGGACTTTGGAATTGGGTTACGGACTCGGGTCACCATTTGGTCTGGTCACATTTCAAGTGATAGTTCAGCCAATATTGCGGATTCAGTCATCATTTACTTTCCAGCTTGAAGTTTCAAGCCTGTATGGCGTTCTTTCGCAGAACATGAAACAAGATATTTTGACGAATGCTGGTAGCTGGCACCTTTCCACTTGCATTGGTTTTGTGTCCTGGATGCTACTGTTGTTCGATTACCAACTTTCTACGAAATATCTTCTGTTGTTTTGTGCAGATGAAAAAAGTCAAGAGTGTGAGTAAATGATGACAGATATTCCATTTATGGCTAACTATCACTTAACTATCACTAAATTGAAATTATATGTTTTAAGCAGGTTTTGTACAAAAGCTGTACTGTGAATAAGGCTGTAATGTCCCTCGGTTTTCAGATAATCTTTTATGCAATCCAGTTAGTGAGATGTAAACACAATTAATCTGAGTTAAACACATGTAACACAAATCTCTTATTCAAATGTACAAGTGGGTCAAAATGCACCGTTCACAGATGTGTTTGTGTGTATTATACTAGTATTTAGTATTAAGTGTTATGCACTAAAGTTTTAACCCTGAAGATTGTTTAATCTTTTTATCATTTTATCCTCTTAATGTCATTTCCAAAAAATTTTTCTTTTTATAATATTTTAAGGAATGTCAGTACCCCAAATATCTTTGGAACATATTGACTACCATTTATGGACACACATGGACATTTATCAAAATATCCTCTCTAGTCTCCTACCCAAGAGTGGTTTATATGTAAAGTTGTTTGCCTGAAATAAATCCTCCTCTTATACTGCACCTCTACTCAAGGTAAAAACATTTGTTTTTCTCAGTCTCAGTGTCTCATTTGATATGCTGTCTTATCAATCTGTGTGGGGTATTTAAAAGGTCTCTGATCACACTGCCAATAACAGCGGCCCTGGGGAACACGGGTCCTTCTGTGTCAGTGGGCCTACCACGAGACCATCTGGGTCTTTGGTTTACTGCCTGTGCATTTGTCTGTCATCAAGGACTTAGATTATCTGGTCCGCTTTGATATGGATGATCCACACACGGTTATGTAAGCTCTGCATATTCATTCAGACACTTTTCTTTTTCCACATGTATTTTATTTATGTTCTTGGCAGACGTTTTCATATCAGAGATTCTTACGTAAGTACAGCTGATATGAAACAATATTATAATTTGACAGATGATGTATGTTTTGTATAGCACGGTGTCCCACGCAGGCACAACGCAATATAGATACTTGGCAAGATGTTTGGTCTATATTGTCATTTTTGGCATAGCTGTTTGTTGAAAATTAACTTTCGACATATCTTTATTAAATTTCATCCATTTCGGATTGGTTTTGACAGGTTTGCATTTTCTGGAGAATGTGAATATGACTTTTGTGGGGGAGTTTTCCATAAATTATATAAATGTTGTCAATAAGTATTAAAGCAACATTATAGTACTGTCTCTCTGTTAACTGCTTGTAAAGATATTGTTTAATACAACAATGATCCAACAAAAAACTAAATTCTTTCATTCCTTTGTGACTTTCTTCAGCAGAACAAAAAGATGTTTTTAAGAATGTTGGTAAGCAAAATGTCAACCCATATTGACTTCCCTCATGGATACAAAACCACAGAGATATTTCTCAAAATATTTGTTTGTTCTTTATGTTAATTATGTGGACACAAAACCAATGCAAGTGAATGGGTGTCAATTACCAACATTCTTCAAAATATCATCTTTTGTGTGTGTGTGTGTGTGTGTGTGTGTGTGTGTGTGTGTGTGTGTGTGTGTGTGTGTGTGTGTGTGTGTGTGTGTGTGTGTGTAAGCCATATAGGATTAGATTGACAAGAGGGTAAATAAATGGTGATAATTTTTGGGTGAATTGCTTTTGCATTGATAACCATTTAATAGAGCATATGATTTTTCCAGTGTCTCTTGAAGACTGATATGATCCAAACAGGGTTGTGGTTTTACATACCGTCGTCTGTTGTTATGGAAATGGATGCATTTGATTAATGCAAAATATACCTTAAAGGCATTATAAGTTTTTGCTGACTATTAGCGGAGTTATCATGTTTAACATG
This sequence comes from Triplophysa yarkandensis, assembly GCA_033220385.1. Lineage (NCBI taxonomy): Eukaryota > Metazoa > Chordata > Actinopteri > Cypriniformes > Nemacheilidae > Triplophysa > Triplophysa yarkandensis. Next base: position 12,512,953 of record CM065676.1, on the reverse strand, counting down.
TCCATTTATTAAAACCAAGTTAGACGCATGATGCAGTATTTCGGTGCTCAGAACTTTGAGTAAACTAAAGAATTTTCAGAGAGGTGAACAACACGATTCTACACTACAGGAACTCAAGATTAATACAAGATTTTTTCTAGTATTGGAGTTGTTTGAATCTTATGGCACCAAGGTAATATATATAACACTGTTTTAGGCTGCGGTTCAATCCTGCAGTTCCCATTTTTTCATCAATCCATCCCTTCATCCATCCACGTGTCTATCATTTCATTTATCCACCCGTTCCACCAAACGTTCTTCCATCCATCCCCTCACCATCTATTTCCCCATCTCACTATCAATCTCACCATCGTTACTCCACTATTGCTCCATCCATCACAGATCTCTCTTTTATTTTCCTTCTCTCAGAATGGAGATATGAGATGTGGTAAATGTGTGATCCGCCGGCGAACATCAAGCACGGTTTACAGTTCTACAGAGGATAAAATATTAAGTTTTCTGAAAATGGAATAATGATGAGGCTTTATAATTGCAATCTGGCATATCAGGTTATATCAGCTACCTTTCCACAGAAACAGAACTAATCCAGCACAGGACCCTTTTTCCGTCCTGATGGCTCTGCTTCACAGTTTTATTTCTGGCATTTATTTTTTGGTCTGGTTTTCGGCACATTCTTATTTATTCTGAGCTTAACATTTATTGATTTTGTTTAAAAAAGCTCGTGAAACCTTCTTGCAAATTGTACTATAGTTACAATAGTTAAAATAAATTTTTACTGTTTTGATTCTGTGAATTATTAGTTTTTTCTTATGAATACATACAGAATAACTTTTCATACAAGCTTTTCACCCTAGTAATGTTTAATGTCTTTTTTAAAGTTATCGTAGTTATTAAAAATACTTGTGTCAAAATGAAACAGACTGTTATTTGAATGGAAATGTGGTTAAAATTATTACAATTTACAATTACATTATTATACATTACAATTATTGAAATTTTTAATTTGTGATCATAATTGTATTACAATTATGACAATTGTTTGTTTTTGAAAGTTAAAAACTAAACCTAAAATTAAATAAAAGAAATTAAATGGTAAATTAATTAAATAAGGGAAAAATGACATGCATATAACAGAATTGTTAAGAATTAAACTTAAATTTTGCATTTAAATTCAACATATGCTAAATATTTAAGAAAGGTATGTATTAAATGCTTTTTAAATTAAACTTCAAATAACCTATTAATCAACCTTCATGTTTTCTTTTTTCTAATGATTTAAGCATTTGGCTCATTACACATGTTAAAAATTTAAATCAATATGATGGCAAAATGAAAATAACAATTTATTAACATCTTTTTGCAAGATCAAAAAATTCAAACTTTCTGTGTACATTCAACTACTACAGTTCACACCATTACTGTAAATCTCAGACAGTCACTGAATCTGTCAGTCATGTTAATTGACAGCCAGCCTGTATGTTCACACTTTTCTGTCTATTCATGTGTGCTTCTCTCTATTCCTGCAGCACACTAATAAGTCTGTCATGGAGGCCTGTGCAAATTCATATTCGACTCTGTGTGTGCGTATGTACAGTATGTGTGTGTAACCCGAGGGAATGTGGCACCTCATTTCTCAAACGAGACAACAGAAGTGCGGCTCTTTGAAGCCCTCAGGGCTGCAGGGGTTGAACCCTGTGTGAATCTGTGACCCGGGTGTTGGGAGGAAGTTCTTAGACTTCCAGACTCCCACAACACTCGCACAGCGGAACCGCCACATCCAAGATATGCTAACTGCCCATAAATGTTTAACGTGTTGCCAAACCGATGCTGACTTTTTGCCAAGAGTAGTGAATCCTTGAGATTACAATGTGTAATTGTGTTAGTGTAGTCTAGAAGTATATATTTGTGCACCCTGAATGCAGTTTCTCCATCTGGGTGGCCATACCGTACATTTGAAGGTTTCAATACTATAAATAAAACATCACACCATATCATAATTTTCCCCCAAAGACATCCAGACTTTTTGATTTAAATTTGGACTTTGCATTTGGATTCATAAGAATGCATTGTTTGATATTACAATCATGTTAAACCTAAACCCATGTCAAAAATTCTGGCCCGGTCTGAATAGACCTTTATCTTGCACACAAAGTCTCTGTGTGTTTGAGAGAGGCTGAGTGTTTCTGCCAGCACATTAATTTGTTGACGGGCCTCATGGGACCCAGAAAGTGGAGTCTTGCGTCTGTGTGTGTATGTTTGGAATGGAGGTGTTAATGCACCAGGGCTCCACGTCTCAGCTTCAGGATTGATTGGTGAGTTGTGTTAGTGGAGGTGAAGGTCTGACGCGGGGTGAGGGTTCTGACTGTGGCAAGATCTCCACCCCGGAGCTGCTCTGTGGCTCTGGCAAATGCTTGTAATTCTCAGCTGTCATTTGTTGCTCTCCAGCAGACTGGCATGGGGGGGTCTCCCCCTCCCAAACACGACATAGCGTTCCTTCCCCATGCCACCCGCTAAGTTTCCTGAAAGATACAGAGAACAAATGTGAGCCACCACGTAGGCGCCAGGGGTAGAGGAATTTGTCATTTAAAGAACTATAAAATGTGTGTAAAATTATTCATATCATGATGTATAAATAATTTAAATTGTAAATAGATACATTTATAAAACTATCTTTTATTTTGTATAATGTGTAATGTAATAAATGATAATATATATTAAGGTAATAGGGCTATCAACATTTTAATCACATCCATAATTAAAGACTGTGTTTACGTAATATTTATTCTTGTGCTGTGCAAAATATTTTGTATTCAAAAATACATCTCAGATACCATCAGTTTATATTTATAAAATGTTAATATTTATAATGATTTATGATAATGTGTATATAAAATTAAAAATATTTATTTATTTATATGTTTGTACATATATTTATATAACTTTTATTCTGGTTGGGATTGATCATGATTAGTCATCAGTAGAAATATTGGAAAAAGCATTTTTTAGGGCCTATTGCAAGACAGCTTTAGTAGGAATCCCTCACTCTCTATCCGCTTATATAATTGATTTAGTTTGCCTGTGAAGATCTACAAAAAATCAATATCTGGACACTGTGTTACATAAATACAGACTTTAAAAATATCATGGTCTGCCGATTTACTTCATTCACTTATTCAGTCACTTCATTGAATATATTGTGTAGATGCTACACGGAAAAAACATCTAAGCCTTCACTGGTTCTATCCGCAGTCTTTTCATACTGGCATCTGGTAGATGGATTTCTCCCTCATCTATTTGAAATGACTTTGGCTTACTTGCTTAGGAAATTGTAAGGCGCTGTGCTTTGTAATGCTGCTTTGGAACAGTGTGTTGTGAAAAGCACTATAGAACTCAATTTAATTGAGTGGATAAAACTGATTTAGCCCATGAATCTTTTTTATTTACATGTTTATGCATTCGGCAGATACTTTAGTCTAAAGCGACTTACAGTGCATTATTGTTCTGCTATTTCTAGTATTTGTTCTCCCTTGGAAGTCAACTTTTGTGCTGCTCTACCAATTCTGTGGTTGTGCTCAAGGCTGGGTTCGTGTGTTACTCCTCTATCTTTTTCACTCATTACTGGTCATTTCCTATTTATCTCTAAGTTTGTAAACAAGAGACATGTTACTTAACATGGCTATCATGAGCCTGTGTTCATGAAAAACAGACAAGAATTATTGGGTTGTTAAAAGCCAAGGCTATTGGTATTGAAGTACAGATGAACACAGGCACTGCCAGTTCAATAGCATAAATATGGATAGATCTTTTACTCATGCCATTATTCTTTGCTTAGAAATATGTTTAATTGGCGTTCACACCAAGCATTTATTTTAATATGTCGGAAATTTCTATAAAAATATAGCTCTTGTTGAGATTTGCGAATACAGACGACAGACAGAATATAAAATTAGCAGCGGAAGGTAGTTGTGTCAGAGCCTTAGAGGAGTAAAACATAATAATGAGGTTTATAATCATATTTGAGAAGTAAAGAAAAATGAGTCTGTAAAATTACACTTTAAAGTTGAACAAAAACTTTCAGCAGTCAGTGTTTATAAATGATAGTTCACCCCAAAGCGAAAAGTGTGTAATTTACTATCCTTTTATCAATTCAAACCTGTATTACATTCTTCTGCAGAAGAAAAATTAAGATACTTCGAAGAATGTGGCACCCATTCACTTGTGTTGTTTTTTTTTGTCTCTGCAACGGAAGTGAACGTGTGCCACTACTGACAGATTGCTACCAACATTCTTCGAAATATTTTTTTTGTGTTCTATGGATTAAGAAAGACACAAATTTGAAATGAAATGAATTTGTTTTTATAATTTGTACGTTGATGCATATAAGTTAATAAATGCATTTACAAAATATTAAAATGATCAGTTAGAACAAATAATTGCTGAGTAACATTATTTACAAAGAACCAATCATAATAAAGAAAAACATTTTTAGGTTTGTCAAAAGTTCTTATCATTCACCAGAAAACTGTTGAAATGAAAACTAGAGGTAAAAAAGCAAATTCTCTTTTAAATAAAAAAAAAACTATGATTCCTGTCAACAGGGTATAGCTGAGGAGTGATGTCAGTCTGTAGCATAAACTTTTTACCTAACTAGGATGAAATCCCCTTTTTCCTCAATCCTTTTGATCAGACATCAGTCTTCCACAAAGGATGAGAAGCAGGAAAATAAGACTAGTGGAGCGCAGAACCGTTGAACAAATGACAGGTGAAGGGCATCTTCCTCTCGCTCGCCGGCATGGCTGTTCCAGTGACAGACTTTGAAGTTTAGAGGAATCACTCAGAGATGTTTTTGTCTCCACTCTGAAGTAGATGAGATTACAACATTTTGAGTTTTTTTATCCTCAGAGAATGTGAGATTAGAAGCACCAGCACAATGGAGAAGGAAACAGAGGAGGAGACTTTTTCAAGGGCAGGGGAAGTTTACACCTTTGAGGGAAAACGCTCCATGCGCCGGAGGCGTACAGAGATTTGACAGAGACTACGTTTTGTTCTTAGATTGCAGAGTGATGTTTTGGTATTAAAAGCCCAGCTGTAATATTGTTTTCAGTTGGAGAGTGAATTACAGAGGCAGACAGTTCAAGAGGAATGAAAGGGAGAGATGTGTTGTTTGATATGATGTGGGGTGGTGCAATATTTTGTGAAGGTGACTTAACTGTGTATGTTTATTTTCTGCAGCCATTTTGCCATTTTTCTCTTAAATTGAGGATTGTAAGTGTATATGTACTGTAAGTATATGACACAGTATCATATACTGTATGTTCAAAGAGCACTGGAAGAAATTGTGAATAGATATAGCACTGTAAATAAGAAGAGCATCCTCAGCATTTTAAAATAGTGTAGGCTATTTATTTCTTTATTGCCAGCAACTTTGCATGCACCACAGAATATTTTTGCGACAGGATTCCCGGTTTACATTGCATAAAGTTTACCATTTATTTGTAAGCAGTTTTTTTATTAAACCGCAAAATATGTAATGTATACTGTCCAAACTTTGAATGAAAAACCATACTGCTGTCTCCATATAAACTTTAAAGGCTCTGAAGATGATTTTATACAAATGCGCATACACATTTAGTTTGTACTCATGCACAAGTAATCCTAAGACATTCCCCATAAAGGTGGCTTGGTTGTGCTTTAAGTTCTATTTGCGCACATGCATCCAGTGTTTTTTTTTACAGCCATTGATAAGGCTGCCATGTGTATGTGAAACTTTTCCAAAACCCAAAGAAAAATTTTTCTGTAACTTTTCCTTGTTCACATGTGGTCTAAATCCAAAAGAACTTTAAGAAGTTTGAAAACACCTTCCTATCAAAGCAACATGAAATACTGCGAAGAAGGTGGAACACTGAATATTGGTTTAATTTAGTTTAAATTGATTTATTAATGAATAAAACCTATATGTTATTTTCTGAAAGCTTCCCCATTTTATAGATTTTTTTCAGAGGTACCTAAAATGTTTCACAGTTCTGTTGTTTATAAAATTTTGATATATTCAAATAATAAGGGGAAATAATGCTTCACAATTTTATAGAAGAACCTTTTTTGTTTAAATGGTTCCACATAGAACCTATAAAGAACCATAAAGAACATCTCAATAACCTTTCTGTCTCATAAAAGTTTTTTTCAGATTACAAAAGGACATATGTAAACAATCTTTGACTGATTTTTGTTTCTAAGAGTGTTGCAAATAAATGTTTTAATTAGGTTTTTTACTCTTGACAAGTGAAACACTGAACAGCTGATGTCTGCTAAATTGATACTTTACACCAATATTTCTTCTTACAAATGAGTTGAATTAGACGAAATACTGTCTGGGTGGATTCTGGAAAGAAAAAGTTGGGAAACCTCAGACCAAGCTGTCATCCAAGCTTTCGTGTTGTCTGTACTGTAAATGAGTACTGGGTTTTCAATACACTTGTTCATTGTAGATACGGATTCTTGGCACTGAGAAGTGGAGGTTGTACTATTACCAGATAAGAAGGTGCTTAAGGTGATAAACATTCTACTTCTGTTTATTGTCACAACTATCAAGTCTATTATTGATGGTTTACTCTTGCGGTAAGCTGCTGGCTTCTGTGGTACCGAAGAGCCACCGAGACTATAATTTCATTAGCGTTTCTGTCCTTTGCCAAGAGCTCTTGTTGAAACTTTGACTCATTTTAAGCAGTGTCATTATTCTTATAGCACATTGTAATGAGTCATTAAAGGTTTAATGTTTATCTACTCCCGTTGGCTTCATAGCACTTTACCTCTCTATGTTTATTCTCGATCTTAGGAAATTGCCAGAGCAGGCTTCTCCTATCCGGCAAAGGAGCTGAAAATGTAATTGTATTTCGTGTTTCCATTGAAACCTTTGAGGATGTGATTGATTCGACGAGTTCAAATGTGTTTCTTCAGCTCCAAGCAAGTACAGGTTTATTGAATGCGTGCTTTAGAGAGACGGTGACCTTCTCTTGCCAGGTGCTTTGGTTGTCGACACGTCTCACGAAAACCGCCTTGGTAGGTTTTTAGCTGGCGTTTAAAGCCATTCGGTTGTTTTGATGGATCGCAAGGGCGTCGCACACTTCTTAAACACATCACACGTCAGCCGGATCTCGGAGGTGTTGCGAGTTAAAGAAAAAGCTGAACGGGCTGCGTGTCACCTGTCGCCTCGTCTGAAATACTTGAGTAGCTATGAAAGCCGCCGAGGCGTGGAAGGTCTGCGCGCTGACGGCTCAAACCGTGTTACTGTGTATCCGTGCATGTCTGGGATGGAGAGCGAGGGCTAACGTTTCTCAAGTGCTTTGACAGTATTTTTTTTTATCTTTGCTGATGGGGATGCAGTTGTTTTTGATTTTGAAGTATCAAAGGCCTATTCCCCACCTGTGAGACGTGTATGAACACTGTCCTTGGTACTGAACTGACTTAGTGAGAGGTGAGTGGTGCACTTGTGCATTCACACAGGAAGTGAGGTTATAATGAGGGCGTTATCACAGCAACTGCAACCTGACCCACACTTCAAAATACTTTCACAGTGGTACACAAAGGAACAAAATTTAAAGGAGCAGGCTGTCTGGACATATTTTTCAGGCTTTACTCTGACAAGGCCAATGGACCTTGACGGCACTTTTCAAGTACTGGGTTGAATTTTTGTGCAGTGCATACTAAGAAAGTTTCGGATTCGTGGTAAGGAAGTGTTGTAAGGTTGTAGATGAATCATCTTTTTTGTGAATAAGACTGTCTCTCTCACGTGCACGCATACACACACACTTGATAGTAGATATGGTTTCTCAGGTGTTAGATTATGCTTTTATTGCAAGGTGGTTTCTTGTAATTATAAACTGGATGATATTTATAACCTGGATTAGAGCCAGCTTCTCTGATAATTTCATTAAGAATAACTTCATTATCAGAGAAAACGTGCATCTGTGTTGTGAAATACACAACAGTCATACTTGAGTATTTTATGAAGTACTAAGATTTTGGAATGCAAGTTAAGGAACATGCAGAAATGAAAGCATTTAGATACTATTCAGAAAGTTACTTACAAAGTATGAAAACTTTTTTTATGTATTATTGATGTTATTATTCTGCAGAACACAAAATAAGATGTCTTGAGAAATGATAGTTGACCCAAACAATGAAATATTTTTTTTGCAAGAAAACCAGATAAAATATTTAGAAAAATGTCGGCAAATGGCACCCCTTCACTCGCAATGGTTTTACATTTACATTTATTCATTAGGCAGATGTTTTTATCCAAAACGACTTACAAATAAAATGCAGTTGCCAATTATCACTGCAGTGCAAGCGGGTGTTAGATGCCTTGCTCAAGGGCACTTCACTCATTGTCTGATGAGTGAAGTGCTCTGATGGCACTGAGATTCTAACCCTCAACTTTCTACTTAAAATTCCAACTCTCTAACCACCACAACAAAGAATATGTCTCACTGCTGTTTGGTTACCAACTTTCTTCCAAATATCCTCTTTTGTGTTCAGCAGAAGAAAGTAACAGGTTTGATATGATAAGATGTTCAGTAAGTATTGACACAATTTTTATATGAACTATCCCCTTTAATGTAGTTGGTTACCATCATTCTTTGTTAGTGTTCTGCAAAAGAAAGTCACACAAGTTTGAAATAATATGACTGTATATAAATGTTAAAATAACTTGATCTTTCCCTAAGTTTACTATTGATATTATTATATTAATTTTATATAATAATAATATTTATATTATAGGTTTTTAGTTTTACAATAAAGAGCATTTCGAAACACCATCTTTCCACACTGTATTATTTTCAGTAAAGGGAGATCTCTGATTCAGCAACTATCACTTGTGTTTTTTTTCTATGTGTTCGAGAGCGATGGATAAAAGGGTGAACATGTTAGAAGATAAGTGTGGCAGAAGTGTTTTAAACATAAATCAGGCCCTTCCACGCTGCATATATATCCATCACACGTGGTTTGAACCCTGTAGACAGATCCATGCGATCAATATGGACCGCTTGTTCATCGATCCATCTCTCGAGTGATCGACTGTGCCATTGTGGAATCGTAGCGCCGGTCAGCACGCCAGAGCGGCGGGCTGCTGAGAACAAAGCATTAAAGCAGAGCCGATTAAACGGTTAACAGACACGACCACATGACTGGATCTAACATGTGCTGTTAAAAAATAAATTACAGTCAGAATTCTTTCTTCCAAAATGTGGGCCAAAGAAAGCGGACCAAGATAAGTCTTCAGGCCTGTTTGATTTTATCAGTCCACCAGGACACTGAATGAAGGTCTTTGTTTTACCTTCTACCAAGGACTGTTAATACATCCCAGAACAAGGCCGATCTTTTATCTGAGCTTTTATTTTGACATTGTGTTCCCTAAGCTGTAACACTGATTGAGACAGAGGTTTCAAATAGAAACCTTTTTATAAAGAATTCCCCCAAATGCTTCATCAGCATCATCTTTATGCCAGTAAGTATAGACATTGCAGTCCTTTTTTTCAAGTGTTTTAAGAAGGAAAATTCTGCATAGTAAGCAGTACAATAAAGCACAGTAAATAAACAGTTTATCTTGCCATAACACAGGACTTACAACTGCCAGTAATGTGAATTAGCCAGTATAGACGGAAGAGGGGAAAAACCCCTGGCCAGCACCCAGACAGAGTGGGGAGGGGAGGTCGAAAGAGGAAGAGCATCTGCTTCTCGCTTCAGTAGGTTTTAAAAAACAAGTGTGGGGGGAAATGCTAGACTGTGAACACACCTGTCTGTTTGTCGCCATGGCAACCTAATTAGGAGGCCAATGGGATGAAGGAAGGGGTTGGTTAGTGATGCCAAACACAGGAGCGCTAAAACAGTTCAGTGGGGAAGCTAAGAGAACGATCCGACAGATAGGAGAGATAGGGGAGGGAGAGAGAGAGAGAGAGAGAGAGAGAGAGAGAGAGAGAGAGAGAGAGAGAGAGAGAGAGAGAGAGAGAGAGAGAGAGAGACAGAGAGAGAGAGAGAGAGACAGAGAGAGACAGAGAGACAGAGACTAGGGAAGTTTGTTTGTCAATGCTTCATTTATTTTAGTAGGTGTTTATACTTTTATAGATTTTAAAATTTAATTTTTGTTTCATACCTTTGTATTATTGTTATTTCAATTTATTATTATTATTTTTTTAAAAACGATTATTTCATTTGAGTGATCTCTCTCTCTCTCTCTCTCCCTCTCTCTCTCTCTCTCTCTCTCTCTCTCTCTCTATCTATCTCTCTCCCCCATTCTCTCTCTCTCTCTCTCTCTCTCTCTCTCTCATTTATGTTTTTTGTGGTTAGTTCTTTACTTTTAATATAAATTAATTGTCTTGTTTCATTTATTTAATTTGAACTGTAGTATAAGCTTAATAAAAATGTATTTGGCCAATCAAAAACATATTCACAGAAAAAGTTAGTTGGAATTTTTCAGATAGTTATGTAAGCATTATCTTACTTTCTCTCTTTTTATTTCTTTGTCTCTTACTACTAATGGTCTAAACCTGCCTCTGATTAGATATAAAACACATTGTAAAAGTAAAGAATGTTAGGCAAAGCATACGTTGAAGAATTTAGTTGTCTATGGCTAACAATGTAGTATATATTGTGTGACCATTGAAGTTCTTGGGGATTATTGAAGTGTGTGAGAGTGAGGGTGAAATGGATGTTTTCCCCCTTAGGCCGTTGTGAGGGTCTCTGAGCTATAAACATTCCCCAAATTCCTTCTGCTTATTGAATCAGAACCACTGAGTTTTTCTTTTCTTATTCTGTAAAAGAGTGGTCTTATATTTTTTATTCATTATCAATCTCTCTTTTACACATTCGGTTTACTATTTTGCATGCTTTAAAATGTTGGATATTTTACTTTGACATTTTAAAGCTACTGGTGATGTAGGCTGATTGGTCTGAAGCGTTGTTACACACAAAGACACGCATACGTCAACCTTTCCAAGTGATGTGCAGTCAGGCAGTATATATTTTAACTGTCTGACCTTCAAAAGCGTGTATTTCCTTTTTGAAGGGCAAAAGCTGAAATCAGAGATGTGGAAATCTTCCAGGTCAGAGGTTAAAGGTCAGGTTAACCCAACCCCCCCGGAGGGCTTTGCATTATGAAAAGGCTTTATGAAATCCAGCATGAATCCATCCTGAGTCACTCTGTTGTCTCGAGTCTTACCTGGCAGAGCTGTCATACATATACATGAGGAGCTACATGCAGTATGAAGCTTAAGTTTTATTACAACTCTGTATAACTGCTCTCTTTATATTTGTCTTTCGTGAGCACTTTTTGTTTATGCATTTTTCACATTACAATTGAAAACTATATCATAATTTACCTATTGTCATCCGGACCACCATGTATGACTCTCTAGAGAACACAGAGGATATTTTGAAGAATGTTGGTTACCGAACGGCGGTGACACCCATTCACTTCCATAATGCAGACACAAATCCTCTTGGGCATTTCTCAAAGTATCTTCTTTTGTGCTCTTCGGAACAAAGATAGTCATACAGGTTTGAAATAACACAAGAGTTAATCATGGCTGAGTTTTTATTTTTTGCTGGACTCTCCCTATAAGCACAAACAGTCTGTGCATTCCTTCTTTTGTCCGAATATACGCGCAATTACATTGCACAGTATGCACCTGGCTTTGCATATCAAGCATGAATCACACGGAATTAAGTTCTTAGGTAGTGACGTGTTTACAGGTTCAGAGGCTTTAATAAAACGAGAAATCCAGACTTTTTGGTTTAATGCAGCTGTGTGTATGTTCAGCCTTGAGCCCCATGTAATCCCTCACACCGCTGTCTACTCATGTGCATATGATACCCATCACAATCCACAATAATGGCTGCTCAACAACGACACCCAATAGGTCCTGCAGGGTTTCTTCATTGAGTTGCTTGAGACCTCGATCTGTCCTTGCACATTTGGCAAGGCTTAACCTGCCAAGATCCTTCCTGATTTTTATGTATCAAACACTCCGATGAGCACCTGCATGGTTTGAGATAGCTTCTTTATGAGACCCAAGGTAGAACCTGCAGGTGGTCGACACATCCTGTCTGACTTATGTTCCTCACCTCTCCATGCTCTCTCTCTGTCTCTCTGTTTCATGTACTGTTATGGACTTATGTATAAACATGCATTACACTGTAGCTTTAAAATGCATGCAAATGTTATATATGAAAAAAAATCTGAAAAATATCCCTCTTCCTTTCTCTCTCTCTGCTGTCTTTATCTGTCTCTATTCCTCCCACATCAGAAGACGAAAGAACGGCCTATGTTAGTTAGTCACGCTCCCTCTGCTGTTACGGCTAACATGCGGCGCAGACTGCCGAGAAGGTGAAATTTATATTCATCCCAATGAAAGCTCTCGTGGTGCCTTTGATAGTCTGAGAAATCTATCTGAAATCCCCTGCACCCCATCCACCCCTGCTTTAACAGGTTTGATGCTGCCCAGGGTTATATTTCCACCCACTGCTCATCTCTGGAGCTGAAGGAAGACCCTCTTTCCTTCTTCGCTCTCCTCCTACAGATTTCATTCTCTTCACTGTTTTGTGTTTAAGTGCGTTCAGAGATGAGAGTAAAAATAGCTGCTTTCCGCTTCTCAGAGGATTCTGTAAATCCGTGTTTATCTTTGGATGTTTTCGAAGGTCTGGTTTATGACACCGCTTGGTTGTATTTAATAAGAAACTTTGATTTCTGTTTTTTTACTTTATTTACACATCTATATGTAACCCCATCTTAGCTTATTATCATCACTGTTCTTTAATTGGGAATTACTCATCTCTGCCCACACGGTTCCTTAGGAATTACAATAAGGACGTAACAAACATGGGAGATTCCTGGCGCAGATATATCAAAACTTAAAATCTGGTTATTAAATATAATGTTAAATATAATTAGATATAACAAAAAATTTACTCACCCTTTTGGTTTTAAAAACCTGTATTGCTTTCTTGTTTCTGCAATGCACAGAAGAAGATATTTTGAAGAATGATCCTTGGCCAGTGCATGTCAAAGGTGACCAACATTTTCCTGTAAATGTTATTTTTCAAAATATCTTCTTTAGTGTTCTCCAGAAGAATAAAATCATACAGAATTTTTCTTTTTGGAGTGAACCATCACTTTAAATGTGCAGTGTGGGAGTTATAGCGGGGAGTTTCAGAACTGCAAACAATCTCCCTATCATCTATGAAAAAACATGATGAATTCCATGCGTGTGCCCGCTGTATATGTATATATAAAAAGCCTATTCCAAAGTAAAACAAATATAGCGGTTTATTACGCAAGATCTTTTAACACCTGTGAATACATAGGTCTGTATATTATATGACGTTTCTGTCTAAAGAGCCTGCTACAAAAATTTAAACGGCTGCTTTAAGTATAATTCCATGTTACTCTTACCTCAAAGAGAAACTTTAAATTTTTATGCATTCATTTTTGGTCATATTGCACGCTTACATTTTGCAGTGATAATTTTAAATTTTTAATTATTCTTGCTTAAAAATAAGGGTTTGAGTTATGCTGGTGATCCTCTTTTTCACATTTGCATGGCGAGACTGTACTGCACTGAACGGAAAAACACTTGTTGCTAATTTTGGAGCACAGTTGTTTCTTTACCTTGAAATATTTTCCAGCCTTTGAATAGCGATTTAGTAGAATGATGTCCTCTGTTCCAAGGCACGTACAGGGTGTCACCGAGCACATGGGCCATTTAAAAATCTCTGCATCGAGGCCTCATATCAACATTTGATGGGTCAAGGCTGTTTCAAATACTGATTCTCGTAATGTAATAATGTTTACTCAGACTGTGTGCCTTCAATCATTTGTGGGTGGAAGTATTTTTTTAATGTGTTTTGTGTGCGTGACAACAGAATGGTTTTCTTTGTCCAAAATTAATAGAAGTGGATTTTCAAGTGGACCATCTCCAAAATGACAGACTGGAGTCATTCAGCAGTTTGACACATTCACAGATGAGAAATAAAAACTTTTTTTCATCCCATAGTTAGATTTAGCTAGACAGTTTGAGAAAAAATGAACAATAGACCAAATTAATTAGTTAAAAGGTTGTTGCATCATATTTAAAGATTCAAAAAAATAATTCATGTGGCTTAATAAAAATTTTTTTCATGGCACATATTAAAAATGAGTAAAAATACAGCAATTAATTTCCCTGAAATGTAGAAATATAATTTAAGTAAATGTAACAAATAAAATATTTATTGAATTATGCATTTCACATTTTTGTTGAATTCTAATAAATGCTTTTAGTTAAGGCATTTTTACACAAAATTTAAACAGCATATTAAACTTATGTCAAAGCTTTAAAAGGAACTCCTTTTTGTTCCACGAAAAATAACCGTTTATAGTATATACCATTATGTGTGTTAAGATTTCAAGTAATTTGTTACACTGATGTAGATTCCACATTAATAATTCACCAATTATCTGCTTCCCCAGTATAAACGCTCCATAGGGAGGAAAGCAGAGAGGAGGACACCATCAATCTGTAATTCTCCTTGTTTGTATGTTTAAACACAGCTGGTTTGTGTCTGGTTTGTCAAAATCAGGGACTGGTCGTTGTGCCATCATCATATAATGATGAGGTTGATTTGCATTCAGAGTCTTGTTAGATGGGGAGTTGTGACAGCTTCTCTGGGTGCTGTCAGCCTGAGGAGATGTCTTCCAGCACACTCTCTGTCTCAGTTCTGACCTTAAACTTCAGACTTTCAGTGGAGAAGAGGAGGGCTATAACCTTAATAATGAAATCTATAATGAAGTTTTGGGCTTGTTTGAATGAATTTGGTAATTGTTCAGTTATTACACAATTTATTTCAATAAACTGTTGCTTGTCTTTTTGCAATGCCTGATTCTGAATGGTATAAAATTGTATTATAGGGTAGAAAAAGTATTAATATATAAAAAATATAAAATAACATTTAAAAAGATTTCTTATCTTTATTGGTATGATGCCGATATTTCATATAAAAGGTTAAGTGTAAAAACAATGTTTTCCAAAAATAGATTTTCATTTTTCTTATTCTTATTCTAAAATTGTCTTCATTGTGTTTTTCCACTTAAGGTAAATCAAACAAACATTTTTTATTAAGAAAAAATAACTAAAATACTGCTAAACTTAAACTAAACTTAAACTTAAACAAATTTTTAAATAAAATAAAATATGGACTAGGGAATATATATATATATATATATATATATATATATATATATATATATATATATCATTTTCCTATACATTTTTCTTATATATTTGCCTTGTCTGTTAAGAAACCATTGTTATGAATAAGTTGTAAGGACTGGATTTGTATTGGTTTAAATAGAAACTATTGTGTCTATTTGATCGTTTTTATTGCTGGGATCTTAAATCCTGTTAAAATAATTCCAAAATCACAATAGGTATTTCGCAATGGTTTATGGTTTATACAGAAAAAATGTATGGTATATAGTGGTGTTCTAATAGAAACCATTCGAATTTTCAGCGGGAATATATTTGTTTTAGAATAAGTCCCAAAACACCCTGAATGTAGTGATTTTGTAATAGATTTTTTGGGAGGGAAATCTAATGTTGGAAAATGTTATTTTAATGGAAACCATTAGAAGTTTTGTAATGCTTATTCTTGTGTTGTATGGCCTTGCCATAAGTTGCTTTAGATAAGTGTGGATCAAATGTTATGATATAAAAGCACATTTTATTTTGATTCTGCACAATGTTTGTAATTACTCTGTAATGTAAGTTGATGCACAGTTTAAGAATATCAGTTAAAAAGCAAAGTCTTTCACACATTCACATATAAATGCACACATATATGCTCAAATCCTTTTGTCTATACTTGCTTGAACCGACCTTAATTCAATTATAACACACTTTAATAAAACGACCTGCGCTCAATAGCTTAATATGAGTCTCTGTGCTGCAACAGTTCAGGTACCCGGTGTGACCCGCACAGGGTCAGCTCTCATTAATAACGAGTCTATGACTGTGTTATTACTATTGACCGCTCTAACACACTGGAGACGGTCTGTTATTGGCTGTGGTTTGGAACCGCTGTACGTGTTGATAGGCTTAGACTTTAATCGCTGTGGAAACAGGAGAGTTATTAAAACCCGCTGTACAGGGATCCGGGCTCTCTTAGGCTCTCTAATGATTATAAGCTCACAGTTTTGTCGCAGAGAAGAGTTAATGAACGAAAGTGTTTGAAAGAAGATGATTCTATTGATTCAGACAAAGAAGGAAAGTCCAAAAGACTTTGTTATAACCTGCAAAAGCACTCCTAATGTTCCGAATGTGAATACGTACAGGGAGGAACCTACTTTATATACACACTGCCTCTTTTTGGTGGATGTTGGTACTGCCTGTAAAGCATGAGGGCATTTGAGTTCAACCTGCTTCCTCCATCCCAAAGGCGAAGTGACCGCACAGCCTCTCAATGCCCAGCGACACCTCGGGATGTGCCACTTAGGTCACCGCAAATAATTCTCGGCATCGGCAGCTGTGTTTGTCTAATGAACGATGCCATGCTCCGTTAGAATGTGGAACCAGCTCTCTGGGCACTTGTCTGTTGTTTGGAGAATCCTTGGCAGAGTTGGTCACAGGATTGTGAAGAGGTAATGAAGGGTGAAGTGAGAGACCAGAAACCGCAAGGGTTACCAGAGGAGCCAGGGGTGATGATTTGGTGAATGCGCACTGAATTTCTCCATCGTCAGTTTAATCTGCCGAAAACCACCTGCTGGCTTTTTAGCAGAGCTGGATATCTGCCCACCTCTTGCGTCGTTCAGCCAAAATGTGCTTTTCTCTGCTGTTTGTGTCCCGGTTGGGTTCAGCTTGGAGAAGGAAAGTTTTGTTTATTCGTCTAGAATAATTTGTGGAGCTTGCATGTAAAATGTGTTTACAGACAGGATTGGGAAGGTTAAATCATCATCATTATCCAAGACTCTCTGCATAAGACATTCTTGTGTCCTCTCTTGTGTCATTGACAGTCAGGTTCTTCACCTGGGACGTTTTTGTCTATTATCACCATACATTTAATGATTAATAGTTCACCCAAAAATGACTTTTTCTGTAGAATGTTGGTAACTAGCATTCATTCACTTAAAATGTCTTCCTTTGTGCTTTTAAGAAAAAAAAATTATATGTTAATGAGCATATTTCATATTTCATTTCATATTTACTTTTTAAACTGATATTTCATCCCCCCAAAAATTGTGTCATTATTTATTCACATCTTGTCATTTTAAACCTGTATGATTTTCTTCTCTAGAACAAAAAATAAGATGTTTTGCAGAATGTGGTATCTGGCACCCTTTCACGGGCATCGGGTTTGTGTCAATAGAAAAGAGTATCTTCTTTTGTTATCTTTTGTGAATAAAAAACTGGTTCGAAATAACAAAAGAAGTAAATAATTACACAATTTATTTTTTAGGGTGAACTATTTTTTCAAATTAACAGTTCACCCAAAAATAAAAAAATCACTCATCATTTACTTCTTTTCTGTATGACTTTCTTTCGTAGAACACAAAAAAAATATTTAGAAAAATATTTGTTACTGGGACCCATTCATTTGAAATGGGTTTTGTGTTCATGCAATAAGGTGCCAGTGCTGTTAAGTTGCCAACATTCTTCAAAATATGTCGAGAAGAATGTCGAGAGAATAAGTTAACAATAGCTTAATTTCAATTTTTAGGTAAACTTACCATTTAAATTGATAGTGATAAAAATTGAAAACTGTTTCATCATTTATTTACCTTGTCACTTTAAAGTGGTATGACTTTGTACCGCAGAACACATGAGAAGAAATTTTGAATAATGTTTGTAACAAGCATCCATTCACTTGCATTGGGTTTGTTTCCATACAAAATGAGTAAATGGGTGCCACCAGTGTTTAGCTACAAACATTCTTTAAAATAGCTTCTTTTGTGATCTTCAGAAGAAAACAAAACAGGTTTCGAAACAAAAAGGGGAGAAGTAAATTCTAAAACTATTTAGATTTTAGGTGAACTATCCTCATAAATTGATAGCTCGAGAAAAGACACTTAAATAAATATTTGTATCTCACTTCCACGTTTTGTGTCAATACAATAGAAGTGAATAGGTGCCACTGTCTTTCGTCAGTGGGTTCTTCCGTTTTTCAGTCACCAACACAGTGCAGAATGATCAACATAAAAAATGTGTTTTCTCTCTTTTTCCCTTTAGAAAATTCTACTACATCACTTTGCTTAGGGACCCTGTATCCCGATACCTCAGCGAATGGAGGCATGTCCAGCGCGGGGCGACCTGGAAGACCTCCCTACATATGTGCGATGGACGGACGCCCACACCCGAAGAACTCCCCGCCTGTTACGAGGGTTCCGACTGGTCGGGCTGCAACCTGGAGCAGTTCATGGATTGCCCGTACAACCTCGCCAACAACCGACAGGTCCGGATGCTGGCCGACCTCAGCCTTGTGGGCTGCTACAACCTCTCCACGGTGCCCGAGAAGAGACGCTCGCAGCTCCTCCTCGAGTCGGCCAAGAAAAACCTCCGAGACATGGCTTTCTTCGGCTTGACGGAGTTCCAGCGGAAGACGCAGTATCTGTTCGAGCGCACCTTCCACCTCAAGTTCATCCGACCCTTTATGCAATACAACAGCACGCGGGCGGCTGGCGTGGATTTGGATAACGGCACTATACAGAGGATAGAGGAGTTAAATGATTTGGATATGAAGCTATACGATTATGCCAAAGACCTGTTTCAACAGCGATACCAGTACAAGCACATGTTGGACCGTAGGGAGCAGAGACTTCTGAGAGGACAGGCGTCTTTTCACAGTCCCTTCCGAGAGGATGGAGGGGAGGGTACGGCACGGTTGCCCACCGAGGACTACATGAATCATATTGTCAATGGGTGGTAACCGAGCACCCTTCCCCGGAACAGAGACCGAATAGTTTGGAGCTGTGTGGTCTCCAAACCTTCATGCAAACAATAAAAGCTGTCGGATGGGACCACGGAATGTTCTGTTTCAAAGAAATCTGTGTGCGACTTTTAATCCTTTTTAGGGAAGAAACTGTCGTGAATAATGAAGTTGTTCTAAATGTTATATCTGGAAAGACTCTTCTGTAAAATAAGATTGTTTTTATAAATATATATATATATAAACATAGATCTTAGCTTTTTTTAAACCTGTGTGAAGTGAAGCAAGTCATTAAGTGAAACTACTAACAGCTGTGTTATCAGAGTTCAGTTTTAAAGATGTATCTTAATATATAACACAATGTCCTTTTCCGTTTGTGTCAAAATATCACGTGCCCTTGAGATTTCTAAAGCCATTCCCTTCATATCTGGTTCCCCACAAAAATGAACATTTGTGTAATCTGTAGAACCCACAAAGCATTGCAGTATCCGCTAGACATTTTGGATTGTAAACCACTGAGCAAAATTCATGTTTGATCACACACTGATCAGGATTCACATCATTTGTCTTTGTTAATGGTGGATTTCACGAGCATGTCGAATGTGTTAATTGAACTTGCACTGAGCTTGTTGAGGCCTGACATCTCTTTAGCAGATTGTTCTTGTTCGCCTCCGTGTTTGTTACCGATGTCTACAGAGAGACCTTCACTCCCGTCTAGGCACTTCAGGCGAAATTCGAATAATAATCAGACTTCTATGGAATTCACTTTAAGAGCCATTTGAGAAATGTGTGTGGGGATGGATCACAGGCTCTGTCTCTATCTCTTTTGATTACAACATGGAATAAAACTTTCTGTTACTTTGAGAATGGAAAAGCAAATGTGACCATTATCTTTGAATGTGCGTGTATACGTTCATATATACTTAAGTGGATGTGTGTATATGTTAATGCTTGTGTGTGTGTGTGTGTGTGTGTGTGTGTGTGTGTGTGTGTGTGTGTGTGTGTGTGTGTGTGTGTGTGTGTGTGTGTGTGTGTGTGTGTGTGTGTGTGTGTGTGTGTGTGTGTGTGTGTGTGTGTGTGTGTGTGTGTGTGTGTGTGTGTGTGTGTGTGTGTGTGTGTGTGTGTGTGTGTGTGTGTGTGTGTGTGTGTGTGTGTGTGTGGGCGTGTGTGTATGCCTATGTACAGACTAATTTAAGGTGTCTTGAGTTTGCTTTCCAATAAAGTCCATTACTGTGAGTGTTTCTTTTATTCATGACATATGGATCTTTATAATTGCCAATAAAAATAAATTTTCCATTAACATGTGGACTAATGTTGATTCTCTTTCGTACAGTAACAGTTCGATTTTTATATAAAGTATTATAAATAATATTATTAAAAAAGTGTTAAACGCAGGAAGAGAAAATTTCTTCTTTCCCCGAGTGTAATATTCTTGAAACTAAACTATTTATGAGCCGCTTAAAATTTCCACATTTACATTTAGAACTAATTTAAGTGGTGAAATTCTCATGTTTGTATAAGTTTCATACAAAACATTTGCTATTGTCTCAGTTTTATGAGGAATCCTAAAAATACTTAGAAAAGTACTTTTTTGAACAAATGCTGTAGATTTCTTAGAAAATTCAACAATTTAATAATATTAAAATTTATGGAAATTTAACAGGAGGTCATTAATGAATTTTTTTTGTTGTTTTGATCAAAATATTATTTGTTTTCTTACACAAACATGTTATTCTGCTTTAGAAGACACTTTTTAACCTACTGGAGATGTTTTCCAACATCAGCAGGCAAGTTGGGACATATACTGTATGTACATAAAGTAATGGATATTTTCCAAATGTATTTACATGAATTTATGTATATTTAAAATATATATTCGAAACAGTCCTTAAAGTAATGAATGTTTGTACATATGACACAAAGGACATAAAGTAATGGATATTTATTTAAATAAAAAATATGTCCAGATTAGAAAGATAAACCATATACAGCATACATCTAGCAAAGGGACTAAAATAAATTAATAATATTTAAAATAAATTTTCTACATTTATTGGGGATTTATTTCTATTTTCAGGTGAAATTTAAATTGGCTGAAAGTCTAAAAATGATGGACACTAGAGGGCAACAGTGTATTACTAAAGCTATTGTATTTTCTTTCTCCTTCTATTTATTTATTATGTATGTTTCTTCATATTTTTATTAATTATTGTAATTTCTTATCCTTTAATAAATTTTATTTTTGTGTATGGAATGAATTCTCTGTCTGTGTGTTAAGATAAGAAATGTAGTGTTGTGTATTTGTAATCAGTTATGATCACCAGTAGAGGGCGCTGTGGACTTAGTTTGAGACTCGTGTATTAGCTGTTAACTCTAGAGACCTTTTACAATTCTATTTTATTATGAGTTTAATCCCAAAGTTTGACAATATTCATTAAATAAATAAACATTTGACCAAATATTTATGTCCAATAAAATACTTGAGTTGTGAACCTTTTCAGAATAAACCACTTTATTACAACTTGCAATAGCAAATCATCTACTAAGTGGCAGCATACAAAAACTGTTTCTGCATATTAATTATTAATAAATGATTACTTTGCTATGCATTACTACCATTTTTTATTGTTCTTTTTATAAGTTATCAAAACAGTTGAATATTAAAATATTGTAAAATATTGGTTTGGTGCATTAACTTTAATGTAATACATTTTAATGGGTATTAAACATCCTTTATTCTCCTATTTTTTTAGTTCTTATTAGAAATAAATAGCATGTCCATTAACAAGAAAAGTTTTACATGCATGAATTTAGTTGTTTGGCTGAACACAGTGAGAGATATTTGAAAGAATGCTTGAAACCGAACAGATCTGGGACCCCATTGACTACCATAGGACAATTCTATTAAAATCTCAACCTTATCATAATAATATCGAGTTTTGACCAAACGCTTTAACTCTACTTTTAGTACAGATGTCCAAATTTGTTTTTTTAGTGCATTTTTCATACTAAAGCTATTTTCAAGATTATCGCATCCACAACGCTACATTGTGCTCATAAACGGCCACATGAAAATTAAGATATAGTAATTATTATACGTTTCATAAAGAGAAATGCCTTGTTCAGTTGTTTAATATTTTTGATTCTGTTTTATATATTAAGTCACTCCATAAAACTGTCCTTTTTGTCGCGTCCATAACGCAGGCCTATATCTTTAAAATAGAAAACATAGGAAAAGACTGATATTTTAACGATGTTTAAATACTATAAACAAGGGTTTTTATTTACTGGTCATAATTATATTCTAAGAGCGTTTTTATGTCACGTCCATTACGCTGGAATTTCCCCATAGTATAAAAAATATAATGGCAGTCATTATAATGAAGGCTTTATGCTTTCCTAAATTCTTTAAAATATCCAAATATGTGTTTAAAGAAAAAAACACATATTTTTTCCTAATATGACAGTCCAAGAACTGTTTATTTAAAGGCGGTATTCCGGAAATTCTTCTCTGAGTTAATGCTTGACTGAATTTCCATTTTTGGGGGAACTATCACTTTAAGTGAAAGAGGCATGAACAAATTCGGAGCTAATACATGTATCTCCCCTCTCTTATCTCGTATGTCTCTCTGTTTGTAAACCAGCAGGGTGTCTGCAAGGCTAATGGCTTCTGAAGCTAATGAAGAACCACACTCAGATTCATCAAAGCTGCTTGTGCTTATCACACACTACTGAATGAACCCATTTCCAGCCCATGTCTGCTGTCTCCAGTGCCACTTATTTAAGAGGAATTTTAGGCCGCAAACCGTACGTTAGGGTAGGCCGTGGCGGCACTTTTTAAATCCGAGATTTTTAACAGGAAAATCTTTTCTATACCATAACACAATGTGGATGGTTTTTATGGGAACGTTAATAACATGAGATGGAGATTTTCTAAGCGTACCGTAGTACATTATTATTTCCTCTCACCCACATTTCCTTTTTAATACAGAACACTGACATAAATGTGACGGGGAAAACGTGGCAAACATTAACAAAATAGTTTTTTCCTGCACTGAAAGCCTCTTATCTGAGCTGGCATTGACTGATATATTCTGGTCAAATGTGTAATAGCGCTGTAGGCTCGCGCACGGCACTTACCTCTGAATTCACAACTGCATTACTCACATTTCAATTACAGATCACATTACTGCCATCATACCTCAGTAGAATACCAATTCATAGGATGATTACCTTTCCTCCCTATCATCTGGAGAAAAATGAGACTTCTGTTTTCGGCTCCTTCGAGCTTCTCGTGTCTGAAGTGTTGAATGGTTTAGCATTTAGATAGCAATACTGAAAGAAATTAAAGATGGAAACCGAGAGAAAGAAAGAGAATCTAGGCGCTGTTGGGAGTTTTATTCCCAGTGACATATTCAAACTGAGACTCGGTCTCCAAAGAGAACGAGAAGTGAATTTGAATAAGAAAGAGAAAGGACTTACAACCAAGCTCGCCGAATGAGATTTATGTCGATCTTCGGGCTATTAAAGTACATTATTGTGCATGTATCGTCGAGAAGAATAGTGAGTCCTGTGTCTGTTGTGGTTGTCAGAGGTTAAGCAGAAAATCTCAAATGTGGTTATTTGTAACACGGGGAACGTTACTAAAAAGGCACTGAAATGAAAGGTGACCGGTATTGAATGAAGGGTGAGAGAGGTGTGTTGGGTGTCAGGAGTCACCGCATGCTGATGTTGATGGCTGTGACAGGTCGGAAGATGTGCGTTTTGTGTGAGTGGAAAAAGCAAGAGAGTTCGTGTCTTGGTCAGGGTCATCACACTGTCTCTCAACTGGGCTTAAAGAGACAGTTGGGCCAGAAAACCATAACCGAGGACACAACCGTTCTCCTGTTGGAGAATTATTCCTTTAAGAATAATTCCTTTCAAAGGGTCTATTAATAGATGTAACATTTAATTTATTAATATGACATTCCATTTAATGAATTCATGATTAATTTCCATGATTAATTTATGAGTGAAATTAAAAAAATACTCGAACTCGAAATCTGGTTTGGTGCGATCTTTAGTTAGAATAGTTAGATTATTAATGACTATAGTTTCGTCATTTACTCACACTCTTGATGTTTTGAACCTGTATGACGTTCTTTCTTTCAAAGATAATTTGAGGAATGATGGTACCTGGCATAGGACTTGCATTGGTTTTATGTCCATACTATAGA
Organism: Triplophysa yarkandensis; assembly: GCA_033220385.1. NCBI lineage: Eukaryota > Metazoa > Chordata > Actinopteri > Cypriniformes > Nemacheilidae > Triplophysa > Triplophysa yarkandensis. The sequence goes on along the minus strand of CM065676.1, from coordinate 12,488,786 downwards.
GGTGAATGGAGGCCACTGCTGTTTGGTTACAAACTTTCTTCGAAATTAATTTTTTTGTGGTCTGCGCTTACAGAGCCAGAGACATTGGTTCCATCCAAGTGATTACTGATATTCGAAATCAAAACGTAATGGTATAATGCATTATAAGTCACTTTGGATAAAAGCGCCTGCCGGATACATACGTGTATGTTTTCATTTCTTAATATTCCTGTTTTGACAATTCTGATGTTTACCGGGATCGTATCTAAGTGAAATAATAAAAATAGACTTAATCCAAATACAAAAATAGATGTAACCTTTTGACTCCTTAATCTAATCACACAGCTTTTGTTGGCTTTTATACAAGTCAATATAGTCCTGCTGAATCTGTGTTTACACACATAGGGTAAGATTAGATTTTGGGTCTTTGGGAATATTTGACCATCACATTATCTCTGTGGTGAATTATTTACTTGAGTCCACACCAAAATGTGAACTGCTAAGTAAACATTCATTTGTGACTGTCACTGATGTTAGGGTCTCACCGAAGGAACAAGAAGACTCAAACCTAAACCTGAGCAATCTTAACTTAGCCTATATATTTGATGGTTTTATAAATGCAGGTCCTTAATTACTAAGAGATCAGTCAGGTGTCTATCTGTGCGTCAACATATCAGGAACTCTTTTCAAAAACAACATAAAAGCCAAATTATTTTTGCTGTTTACTGAACCTATTTATTGCTCGATCAATGTTTAATGCCCAATCCGAATCAGTTTGATACATACCAATATGGCGATGCCTACAAAGCGTTTGTTTGTGCCCAGCCTTAAAAATGTAGTGACCAATATTGTTGTTTAACTAACAATCTTTGTTTAACCTGTTCAGACTAAACCAACAGACCATTTTAACAGGATGAATTTAATATTAACAAAATTAATGGGTAAAGGTAAAAAAACGTAATTTTCATGGATTTATGGCTTTTTTGAAAGAAGTTCTTATACATGTTTAATATAACAATTACTTAATTAATTGTCTATATTATTTTTCAAATAGAAAATTACTATGCACTTGTAAAGATATTCACTCCATCAGTGTCTCTTTTAAACTTGTAACAGTAAATTTCATGTTATCCATTGCTGAGCTGTATTTTACATTAATAAGTATAATACACGTAAACAACATATAACTGTTGCAAATACTATCGTTTATCTAGGTTACTATATGATGAAATGTTGAAGGGCAGGAATAAGGTCAGTGAAGTTCTGCCGCAGTGTAAAATACTTTCTGTATCGAAACAAATGAGTCACAGTTTGTCCTATCGGCACCTCGAGCGAGACACTTAACTCAAGATTGCTCCAGGGGGATCAGGCCCGTATGTGCTATGTACGTCACCAGAAATAAAAAGACCATGACATCTTTGTTGGAGTTGACATTACAATTGCAACTAAGTGCATAGTTTGTTCAATTTAAAGAGAAGCCATCATGCCTGATCAGCAACATCATGTTCACACATTACCCATCATTTACTCACCTCCTGTTTTTAAAACCTAAATGACTTTCTTTTGCAGAAAATAAAAAGCTATTTTGAAGAATGTAATCAGTAGTATCCATTCACTTCTATTGTTTGGACTCAAGACCAATGCAAGTGTAACAGTTACAAACATTCTTCAAATGATCTCATAAAATATTTGTCTGTATTTTTTTAGGACAATTTGCATTTAAATAAATGATGGTGTTTCAGTACAACATTATGACAGTTCTGTACGATTCACATTGAATGAATTCAAATGACTGTAACGTAGTTGTGAATATCTGTACGATTACGGAAAATACCTAAAGAAATGAATAAACAAAAACCAATAAGGTGTACAAGACTTTAAGACTTAAGGGCTATGTAAATAATATGAAATGATCGATTTTGTTTACCATTATAAATTCATTTATAATGTTATCAATAAAATATTAAAAGTAACTTTCATCAATTATATACCATTTTAATATACTCTTTTGCTGTTTTAAGTTATTTTATACTTTATGTTTTCACAATATTCAACCATGAAGTTACTTTATTTTACTGTTCAAGTTACGGTTTACCCAAAAATGAAAATTTTGTCATCATTACCTCACTGTCTTCCCATTTCACACCTGTATGACTTTCTTCTGTAGAACAGGAAGGTACATTTTGAATAATGTTGGCACTCATTTACTTGCATTGGCTTAGTATCCATACAATAGAAATTAATGGATGCTCGTTACCAGTCATAGAGGTAACAATGTCATCATTTTCTTTTACTTTATTAGTATGGTAACTTTATGGCACTCTTTTAGAATATTCTTGACCTACTATATGGAAATATGTGAACTACAAGACTGATTAGGGAAACCATAAACTGATACTCTCAATTCACGTCCTGTTTACAGGTGTATCAGACCACTAACTCTCTCATGCATGATGGAAATTTGGCAAGCAGTAGCAATTGTCTTTGTTCAGTCATGATTTGACACTGACAAGAAATGGTTTTAAATTACAGCACTGCAGAAAGAACCTTTATAAGAGAGGTGAGCGGATGACAGCAATTTTATCAGCATGGTTTCTTTTTTTGCAGTTCCTCACCGAGACCTCGCAGCAGCAAAGAGCGTTTGGCAGAGAGAGTAAGCTCGGCAGGTGGCCTCATCCGAGCCGAGGCGGTACTGCAGGGACGTCCGTCCGTGGAGAGGAAAGGCACTGCTTTACTGATTAAACATCCCAGGATGCAGTTCTGTCTCAGTTACGCCATGTCAATTACCCACAACTTTTTTTACCACCTGCTGCGTTCTGTCCACAAATTGCTTGTAATTAATGCAATTTTCCTCGTCGGGCACAATAAGGGGGGCGAGCTGGGGATGCCTGACATCATTAGCTCCCAGATTGAGAATCGGCCAGTGGATTTAGGGAACGTGTCTTTTGTGACTTCATTTGCAAAGCAATCCCGCTGTGTTGCCTACATGAGGATGCGAGTAATTTAATCAGTACATCGTTGTTCTCTCCTTCTTCATTCTTTGTTGTTCGAGAAAGATCTAAAACCTCTATTGATCCGGGGGCTTGTGATGCTGTGTAATGGGCATAGCAGCTGTTGGCGTATTACCGACGCTAAACAAATTGATCAGAGGCATATTGATCCTGTTTGATTAGTTTGCGCATGGCTTATATTGAAATGAGCTGTTATTGGAAATAGAGCAGCTTGTGTTAGTGTGTCTGCCTTGACCTTTGACCCTGGGCTTGCATCGCCTGCCATGAATTTGCATAAGATGCATATGTCCGTCACTGTTCAGTGGACAAAAATGGAAACAAGAATAATGCATTGAGAACAAAAACAAGCATTGGGGTCTGTGGTTAAGAGTGTTTTTCCGCAATCCCAAATGATGTTAAATATGTTTTTGCACAGACGATTTGTTTCCATTCCTGGTCATTTAGGAGTGCACAACGTAGAGGGTGTTCTCATACATCAGCTCTTATAGATGAACGAAAACAAAAGGCCCAATTACAGTTTAGCTGATTCCCTCTGAGCATCAAATCAGGTTTACATTTTCTCCTCCAAGCCAGACATGAAGCACTTCATCATGCCTGGAATTAGAGAACGTAACAGGGAGAAAAACAGAGAATGAGAAGATAATTACATATTTACAATCTGACACGAAGTGAGCTGTTAAAAGACTTTGGTGAATGATGTACTTCTGCATATTAATGAGCCGTAAAAGCAACACAAAGCAGCATTGTTCTTCAAAGGTGTAAGCTCTCGGTTTATACATCAAAAAGAACAAGATTCCTCGTAATTCCTCTCAGAAATCTTAGGAGGACGTAAATCCTTTTCATCTCTTGTTTTATGAGAATTTTAAAGGAGCACAAAGCAAGTGCAGGGATCAATTTGAGGCGATTATATTCACTTTGGCACGGAATTGTGCGTCCCATTGAAGGCTGTGTTTCATCAAAGTACAGAATGGAGGATTTTTATATTGCTTAGTATACAGACAGTGAAAGTGCAAAAGTCTGAGAGCTCCCTGAAAACCTGAGATATATAATGTCATTTAAACCTAGAAATAACGTTGTTAAATATCAAATTGTAATTTTATTGGTTTAAACTAGGTACTAATAATTTGTTTGGCAATATTTATTCATCCTTTGAATGTTGAGTTAAAGGAACAGTTCACCGAAAATGAAAATTATTTAATCACTCGCGTTACATTCCACATAAGGCTTTCTTTCTTCTGCAGAACTCAAAAGAAGATATTTTGAAGAATGCTTCTAACCAAACAATATAAAAACTCCTATTGGTTTTGCAGTGATTTTTTGTCCATTCTACAGCAGTAAATAGATACCACCATTATTTGGGTACCAGCATTCCACTTAATTTCTTTTTTGTGTCCTGCAGAAGTAAGAGTCAGGTTTAAAATGTTTCATATAAAGTTAAGATAACAGAATTTTCATTTTAAGGTTAAGTTTTTCAACTTTAATCAAATATTAAACATGTGTATCACAAGACAATAATTTAATACAAATAATATTAGTGGTCTCCTACTTTTGTTCCTCACTCCAAAGCAAATGAGCAATACTAATAATTCCAAATCTCCATATATTTATTCTTGTTTTTCTCATCTCCAGGCAGTCACGTTTTCACTTAAACATCCTCATTCACATTCAAGGGGTTGGCAGGGTAACAGATAACTGTCTGTAGCTGTGTCAGAGGGAAAGGTATTGAATTTTACCTCCTGTCAAACTCAGCATTAGATTTTCTTGCTCATTTCATAAAGGGAGAAAAAGATTACACAGCAGCACAAATCATCAAGGTATCATGGGATGAGAATGCAATATCGGAAGGGGTAAATGTCTGGCATTATCCGAGCTTTACCAAAAGGTTTCATCTACGAGGAAGTGGAGGTGCATCTTAATCAGAAAACAAATATTGACGACGGAAAACTCCAGGTGTTTTATGCTTGACTTTTCTCAGATCAATGTGAGATATCTCCTGTGTCGCTTTGATTAGATTCAAAGCAAAAAGAACATGATTTGGTTTTCAGCACAGTTACATGTGTTTTTATTTTATTATAAAAAATGCTTTCCGATTCTAACAGAGGGATCATTGCTGTTTAAAACCAAAGCACATGCAAACTGCTTTATGCTATATTTTTAATAGATATATTGAAGACTATATTGAAGTATATTAGATTTACACTTAAACTAATAATCCATATTTCCTAATAAAACTAAATTACATTTGCATACATTTCTTTACATATAGTTTTTAACAGTGCAGCCTTCTATTTGCAATATGTATTCTGAAATACTGCATGTTTATGGGCCGATTAAAAGTTCTTTGGATTTATTTGAGTTTAAAAGCAGAAAATTATTTGTGATCCAATGTTTTATGTCTTTTATGCACTTATGCAGTTTTGATAATTGGAATCTAGTCTAGAGGAAATATATAGCTGAGCATCATCTGCATTACAGTCGAAACTAATTTCATGTCTTCTTATAATATCTCCAAGTGGTAGCTTGTATATAGAAAAAAGTATAGGCCCTAAAACCGATCCTTGAGGTAATCCATTTAAATGGACAAATTAATATTAGTCGGATAAGTAGGATTTAAAACATTGTGATGCCTGTCCCTGAATACCGGTTTAATTCTGCAAGAGATCTAGAAGTATGTGGTGGTCTATAGTATCAAAAGCAGCAGTAAGTTCAAGCAGAACCAGCAGTGAAACGTTGCCTCGGCCTGACGCTATTAGAAGGTTGTTCGTTATTTTGCAGTTTCTGTGCTGTTACAAGGACTAAAGCCTGACTGAAATTTTTCAAGCATATCATTATTTTGTAAGACGGAGCACAGCTGAGTAGCCAAAACTAGTATGTTTGACAGGTATTGAAGGTTTGAAATCGGTCGGTAGTTTGTAAATTCACTGGGATTGAGGTTTGATTTCTTCATCAGAGGTTTAATGATAGTCATTTAAAAAGTTTCTGGGACATGGGTCAGTGACAAGTTTATACTATTGTTGATGGGTGATATGGCAAACGGTAGTAACTCTTTTAATATTTCAGTGGGTATGTGATCTAGTAAGCATGTTGTCGGTTTAGATATTGTGAGAATTATAGTTAATACCTACTGTTCTATAGGTAAAGAGAGACGTTTAAAGAAAGAGAGGAACAAATGTTACAAAATTATGGTAAAGCTCACGGATATTGTGGAACACATTTACAGCATGCAGCATAAACTTGATCAAAAAAGCGGACATCTTTATTGTGTGGTTCCCTCCCTGATCCCACCAGCTCCTGAAAATACTTTTATCAAGCTGGTGGTCTGACAGGAAGAGACTCTTAATCAGCAGTCAGTTTGAACGGCTGATCAAACACATTGTGAAATGACAAAAGCATCAGAATGATATTTGACTTGCCGCTGCTGTTTGACAGTGTTCAGTGTGTCCTGGTGAGATTTCTAGGTGATTTTTGCAAATGAGGACTGACCAAGAATGTCTTTCTACGGCAATAGCCATGAGACTAGTCCTGTGGCTGAGATACCAACCATCTGAAAGATACCTTAATATGAAAGGTTGAAGGCATAGTTTACCCAAAAATTAAAATTCTGTCATTATTTACTCACCTTCAAACATTTCATTGTTCTGAATGAGAAAGATATTTGGAAGAATGCTTGTTACTAAACAGTTATTGGACCCTATTGACAACCATAGTAACAACTTTTTTTTATTCTGTTGAATACAAAATGAGATATTTTGAAGAATGTAGAACAACAAAAAGTTCTACGAACATTTTTACAATCATTTTAATTTTCCCTACTATAGAATTCAAAGGTATCCAAGAACTGTTTCGAGCATTTGTCAGCTAATGAGTAAATCATTTTCGACAGAACTTTTATTTTTGATGGGGATGTCATGGCCTGGTGGTTGGTGAGTTTGACTCCTAACCCTAGGGTTGTGGGTTCAAATCTCGGGTCCACAAAACCAGGAATTAGGTGCCCTTGAGCAAGTCACTGAACACACAACTGCTCCCCGGAGCGCAGCAGCATAAATGTCTGCACACTGCTCCAGTTGTGTGTTCACTACTGTTTGTGTACTTTGGATAGGTCAAATGCAGAGCACAAATTCTGAGTATGGTCCTCATACTTGGCTGTATGTCACGTCACTTTCACATTTTTTGTGTAAACCATAACTAGCACTAAACAGATGTCATGCACTAAATATTCATTTACTAAATTGTGGATTACCAAAGATGTTCCTTTTCTCTCGTAGTGTACGAATTCTATACAAATCTAAGATTGTTCAGAAAGATTTTACAAAGCAACCTGACCATAAATAAGTAAAATATTCCATTAACTTGTGAGAGGTTGTTCATTAGATTCAAGTAGACAGAAGGGATAAATGTCACATTCACATTAAGATTCAGTCTCTAGCTAATCATTTTGATATTAAGATGTCTGTTTGAACGTCTCTAGGTCTGCAGTGGACCGGGCCAGAGGCCTCGCGTCTCGGACCTTTAATTGCCTTCGGTATTACTCTAATCACGTTTAATAGTCTGTGGAGAGATTCTTGTCACTGACCCTTCCCATACCGTCCACTCTCTCTCATTAAAACAGACAGAATGAATACCTGAGTCTCTTTCCAACAGGCCCAGACAGCTCTAAATATAGCAAACCATTATTAAAACCTGTCAGTTATGCTCTTCATTCGCTTTTAGAACTAACACTGTGTTGTGTTGATTATTCTAATATTGTCATTGAGGGAACAAAATGATTGTAGACGTCATCATGTTTATAATCCAAACAGTAGACACATGTCACAGTAATTGTGTATAGCGGCTGCCGCTGATGTCTTGCTAATCGTGGATGACATCATGTGCTTGAGATGGCATGAACTTCATGTTTGTGCAAAACCTAATGATACGTGTTATCTCTGCATGATTTAAAGACGTGCCAAAGAGTGCGTTGCATACTTCACTGAAAGAAAGAAACGTGACCTTTTATATAAAGAAGCTAATGGTCAGTTTTTCATTCAATTACATAACCTTTAATCTAAAAAGTCTTATATTATCATGCGTTCATTTGTTGTATTTATCTGTATACATTTTAATATTAATAGACATTTTAAGCATTTCTGTTTTTTCATTATATGGCATCAGAACAATATCTATTTTATATATATTCATAAATATATTTCATAGTTTTGTTTTATTGATATTACCTGATTGATATCTTACTGGCAAACTTTACTGTCTAACAACAGTAATATCTCTGCCTTTAAAGGAATAGTTAATCCCCCAAAAATTGTCATCATTAACATCATCTACTGATTTCCAACTCGTATGGCTTCCTTTCTACTACAGAACACTAGAAGAATGCTGATATTTTGAAGAATGCTTGGTAACTGACATCCAATTCACTTGCATTGGTTTTGTGTTAATACAATTGAAGTGTTGGTTACCATCATTCTTCAAAATATCTAAGATAAGATATATCCAAAAGATGTAAAGGGTTTAAAAAATGTGTTAAAAAAAGAATTTAAATGTAAAATTGAACAAAGTTGTTAATAAGTTTAAAGTTTATAAGCCAAGGACTGCAGTATGGCAAAAAAGTGTCTGAAAACGTAATTATTTTATTAAAGTTTATCATTCATTTAATTTTTTCATTTTTTGTTAAGTACAATTGTGTAATATAAGAATATTAACAAGAATTTAAGTATTCTTCCAAATTAGTACACGTACACATATTGACTAAAAGCCCAAGATGCATAAGTCACAACCAAACATTACATTACTAACATATAAAATGTATTAAAAACATTACATTATTTTTCTTGTGAGCCTTATATATTACATGTATTTTGTAAATGTATATTGTGTATATGTGTATTTATCTTAAACTCTTTTCTCCACTTTGTTCAATATTTTTCATTCTTATTCATTTCATTTAACCTGAATGGGTATTAATCCTGCAATAAAAGGGGTCCTCTGGTCACTACTTCATTTATTACATTTGAAGATGAGCTCAAACTGCGTTCTCTTATTTTCTGTATAAATGGCTTCTTTTCAGTCCTGTCGGCTGCCACAATAAATACCTTCACATTATATTAACACCCTAACGTCACATATCAGTCAAGATTAAAGATTATTTCCCCTTTTCTAATTGTCCAGCACCCAAAGGGTTAATCTCATTTTGTAGTCCTAATGGAGCCTTAACAATTACCCCCCATCTACTGCTGTGTTTTACACTTCATGGCTTCAAGGTGAGTGTTGATTATTCTCTCAATTTCTGTCCCACCTTCTGGCCTTTTCCTTCATGTGCATGTCAGCGATCGGAGGGAAAAGTGTCTATCATAGAAAATCAGTTTTCTCCTCTGAGCCTGTGGGTCAGCAGGCTCCCGCCGGAGTCGGCATATTACATAAATTAAGTTTAGTCTCAATTTTCCCTGCCCTACAAGCAGCGGGTCACCTTGAACAAATTCCTCTCAAACTAGCGTGCAAGCCAATAATCGCCACGTCTTACGAAGAGAAATGGAACTCCGGTAAACTCGACTTTATCCATTTCACCGGCGGTTATAATTCTTCGGATGAGGGGCTCCACCACCCGAGGTGCTGTGTGACATTATCTCCATTTTCTGAAGCAGTCAGGTTGTGAGCTACACTGATGAAGAAAAGATGAGATTCCCAGATGTGTCATATATTTGCTGTTTCTCATGGGCCGCAGAAACCCGAGATGTTCTCATTTATTTTGGAAATACCAAATAAATCAGCTGGGCACTCGGGAAGTTGTGGAAGGGCACGTAGACATCCAAGTGACCTTTACAGTCACCACGCTTGGATGCGGTGAATGACTTTTGACATTAATCTGGCTAAAGTCCACTAGGAAAAAACGGGATGAAGTAAATCATTAAAAGCTTATGGTGATGGATTTCTGAAGGGGCTTAACTCTGATTCGTCACAGAGGTATTACATCCTGTCTTGGTCATGTTAAAAAAGTCACTCGGTAAAATGATAGTAGGGTTTTGTATATCACTTTACATTGCTGCAATTTAAAGTATAAACTCTATAGATCATAAACAGAGGCCTGTCAGTTTTACCTCTCTTATTTCATTGCTCTCGAAAATACTTGATTCTGATTGGTTATTTGTGGAATTGCAATGTCAAAAATGTGGTCAAATGGTGTTCCACTAACTTAAATATTGGAGCATGCATTGGCAAGGTCATTGGTTTGAACCTTAAGGAAATACATATCGATAAAAAATGTATAGACAATTATTCAAAGGGTGTATTAAATATATTTCACATTTCATATTTTTATTGTTGCTTAGACATAGAATAGAATGCATTTTTATTCCTCATTGCGTGAGTGTGTTTAAATTCCTCTTTTAGCTTTAGCTTTGAGCAAAAGAAAAATCACATGCAGTGGAGGCGTTCAACACCTCTATAATCACAAATAACAATACTTTGTGTACAGAAAAACTCCTTAAAAATTGCCCAAAAGTTCAGCTCTAGGAGCCAAAATTTGTCGGGTCCAGCGGCCTATTTTCATATTTTTATTTCAAAAAATCTGATGTATGATGTACTAAATGCATGGTTATAAATGTAAACCCACTAATGACATAACTGATATGATAATTATATAAATAACTGACTTTATAACATTGGGGTTTGGATGCAGACTTTTGCAGTACTTTCATGCAGACAAAACTGCATAAACATGCTCATCTTTTGAGTGACTCTTTTCTCATCATTTATACATTCGAGTATATTACTGTGAGCATATCAATAAATACACCCCTTTATTACCTTTATTACACCTGCCCTCAAAAGGAAAATATTCTGCTTCTAAAATTTTATGAGAAAAGGGTTTTATTTTATTTTTTTTCAGATAACTGTGCTTGCCTTTCACGAAGACGGCAATAAACCGAATACAGCCACAAACAAACACAAACAAATCTGAGACAATAAAATCACAACGCTCCTTGCACCAACCTGCTGCTGTTCAAGATTCTTGATCATAACATTTTTTAAAATGGACTAAGAAAAACAGATATTACAGTTTTAGGGGAAGGTGTTTTTAATGTTTTTAATGTATATTTCTTAAATGGTTACTGTCATATCGAATGAGAAATGTGTGAATGTTTTTCAAATGTTTTTCAAATGATTTTTTCAAATAAAAAAAAAACTTACATTGATTGGAACAAACACAAAATGATTCTCCAAAGTCATTTATTCATGCCATTGGCAAAAATTGTAGAAAAAGGGTTTGTCAGTCAAATGTATTGGATGATACAAACAATATGCATTTAGATGTAGCATCATAAAGAAACATAAATTTTGGTCCTTTCACAAAAACAATGCTTCTGTATTTCTATTAACTCTTCTACCTGACCCAAACATATATTCTTCTTCATCAACATTTTTTGTTGTTTCAGAACTTTAATCCCTAGTCTCAAGTCACTATTGAGCATACAAACAGATGCAATGACAATCTGGGCTTTAGCTAAACAAAACTTTGCAACATTTTATAACATATTCGACCTATTTCAATAAAATTTTGTAAGTTCTACAAGAAGTTTCATAAAAATATACCTTGAAATTAAAAATTGACGTCAGCTTTGAAACTAAGGTTTTTTTAAGACATTTTTATCGTAGTAAAGCTGTATCTCTAAAATTAAATAACTCGTGTGGTCATGGTGGATTTTATTGTTATCTGTTCAATGGTATCCAAATTTCAATATTCTGAAAAATTTTCACACATTTGTCCATTCTTATAAAATATAGTCAATGTTCTTCGAAAACTTTTCAGCAAATGGAAAAACACTTTACTTTTTTCAATTGTTAATGCTGTCTTTTTTCAGAATAAAATGCAAGTTATATTACTACTATTACTATTCAACAGATTCTCAAATGATTCCTTTCAACTCATTGATGTGATCCCAAATTGATTTGCAGTTATCATGCACCTATGCATCATCTATACAACTTGAAATTCACATACAGTTATAAACTGCATGAATAATTGCTCTTTAATGGTCAGACATTTGCAAAAACCCAGCTACAATCATAAAGAGTGACTAATTTTTAAACTATTAATTAACAGCAGAAAAAAACTAAATCACAACAATTGGAAATAAATGTTTCAGAAGGACAACAGTGATATGTTTACACACTCTTAATTTGACGTGAATTAAAAGAAAGCGGATAAAGGTTTGTTTTGTTTAAAAAGCACTCTTAAGAAATGCAAATGAGGGTTTTTTTTGGAAAAAAAACTAGACCTGAAACAGAGAAGCTAAAGACCATTAGAACCTCTTGATCACACCCATCACTGTCACAAACTCATCTGCGTTGTGACGTAACATCTGTGCTTTTGTTGTGGCTCAAATTGGTTTAAAAAAACATAATCTGAAAATTAAGGATAAATGCCAAAAACCTGAAAACTTCAAAATAACAACCTGAAAACATTTCTTCCTGAAGTTCTCCCATTTTGTGGTATTACTAGTTTGTCATTAGACTTTGCCCCTGACAATTCCTGCGCTTCTTCATCAATAACTTATCAAACAACCTGAAAAACCTCCCAATTCAACAGGCTGTCTGAGATTATTCACACTGAAAACCATCTTAGATGGTTATCCACCACTACAACCTGTAAGATCTGATCTCTGCAGCACAGTTAAGATGTAAACAAGCTTGATATTTGCCCATGATTTATTCTTCACCGCCGATATCAACAGTTTGTGATTTTCAGCAACCTCGCACCTTGCCGGACCCCAGATCATGAAAGCATCGTGCCGTGTCATATCCCAAGAAAAGGAAGCCACACATCGGCTCGTGAAGAGGGTGTTTAAAATGCATGCTTTAAAAAGGGCACGGCGGTAAATATCCTCCGCAGAGCGCTGATAAGGTCAACTGTCAGTCTTCAGGCACCATGAGGCACAGAATGTGAAAATGGGACAATTCATATCCTCTCTTTAAGCTGTCATAGCAGGACTTGTCATGCATGCCATTACATGGGGCCAGACTGTAACAAGCTCCATGGGATGTAAAAATATATGCACATAATAAAAGTGCCCTCGCCAGCCTGCCCATGATTGACTGGGAGTACAGACGTGGGCGACACAGGGCTGTGCCCACCTATGGCTCGTGAATAGTTTTTCTATTTATAAAGATATCGAGCCTGCTGTTTTATGGCCGTGGAGTCTTGGAGAAATGAGATTTAGGGCAGCACACAACACAAACCCTCTCAAGAACGTCTTGAGACGGGAAGCAGGATCGGTCCACCAGGGGAGATCTAACGGTCATGGGGGAATTCAGTTGTTACTCAAAAAGTTTACTTGACTTACCACATGCAATGGACACATAAATTGTAAACATACATTAAGTTTTGAGTTTTGAGGTTGAGGTGTTGACTGCTTTCTTCAAACTGGTCTGTTGAAGCTAATTTTATCCAGAAACTGCATTGAAGGCCAGACAGCAGCGACAACTGTGTTTTAGGCTACAGTGTTTTTCTGCCCCACAGTGTGCTGAGAAGCTTTTTACACCCTAAAAAAGGTGATGTTTGTAACATGGATTGTCAGGCTGTGGTTGCATAACAAAAGCTATTTTGTTTCCTCTTTGTAGAGACAAAACGATGTACTGATATATCCTCCCATTGTATACATAATGGTAATAGTCAGGGCTAATATATTATTTCAATCAAAAGCTGATGGGGAAATGGAATTTGTGCTCTGTTTCTATAAAAAGTTTAGAAACATCATTAAAATGATGTATAATAATAAAAGAGCTGTGTGGAATTTTTGGCTAGATCCAATAACATCAATACTTCTTAGCTTTGTCTTCAGAGGTGTTTAAAGGCCTTACATAATAAACCACTATGTTTTGTTATATCTTAGAATAGGCCATTGTTAATCCCACACACAATTCCTTTGACAGTAATTGTATTCATTAATAACACTGGCATGGGTGTTGGTGTCTCTTTAGAGAAATGTTCTGTGCTTTTCTACATCTTTTCAACATCTACACATCTGTTTCACATTCTTTGTGGTTGAAAAAGTTTGATTAGACTACGAAATAAATGGTTCTTTTAAAAACATGACTGAATGGTTTTGCAGAGAACTAAAAATGCTGCTTCTGTGTCATCCCTTTGAAGAAGCTTTTTTGATAAAAACTCTTATCTTTTACGGTTAAATAATCTCTTTACAAAAGACTTTCTAAATAAAGTGACAAAAAGTATTTTGTATTAATATAAATATTTTAATAAATACATTATTAAATACAATTTTAAGGATTAAAAACATTTATTTTACAGCATTGACGGGGAAAAAAAGAAAATCTTACTGAATTTGACTGTCCCCTTTATATTTACTAAGATTTTTTTATTTTTATTTTTGACACTACAAACAAAACACATAAAACTTTATATCATTTTCAACGCTCAGTCTCGATTGTTATGCAGAGACACAGTCTGTTAATTTCCGAATATTGTGAAAACAGCTCCTGCATGGCATCAGACCTCGTATATTTCATTACGCTGTCATCAAGCTTAAATCGCAAGGCGCCACAATCTAATTCTGCCCCCTCCTGCTTTCACTGTCTACATGCCGTTACTGATATTAAACAAATATTTTTACACCGGTGGGGGGAATCCTATACCAGCCGGCAGAACTCAATGAGGCTTTGTGGAAGATCAAAAGACAAGGAGGAAAAACAAAACACTTTTAGTTTCTACAGTTTTAACAAACATTGTAATTGAATCCAGCATGGATGAGGTCTCAAATCTTATTGAGATGCCCTCCAGCATGCATGTGGTGAATCATGATCGCTTCTCTTTGTTATTCATTTAGGCCTCATAATGAATTCTCAGATGGACGAGACACAAATGATGATAAATTCCTGCCTCCGACTTTGTGGTAATGTTGTATTTACCAGAAGTCAATCAATTTGCCATAGCGGCGTGTCGTGAAGGGAGTGCATTGTGGGAGAAGGAGCAAAAATGGAGATTGATTCTTAAAGGGTGACGCTCTCTCCATCACCCAGCTGTTGCAGATACAAACTAAAGGATGATGGATGATGCCTCATCGGCTGGCCGGTGTGGGCAGTTAGGACTACAGAAGCACACCTGTTCTAATTTTAATCCGTCTTGTCCTGTACAATCAGTCTTGAGATCTTTGTTCATCCCGGTGCATGATAAAGCTCAAAGCGGTGGGCCATGCTACTTTAGGAGAGGATGAGATGCAATAGGATCCAGACATTCAGTGGTCACCAGGGAATCGCGGGTGAAAACTGAGCTTTCGCCAAATGTTTTTGGTGAACTTTAACCTTTTTTTGAGAAGCTTCATTAATGAGTTTTTTAAACCTGATGCAAAAATGGAAAGCCCATTTAATAAAACGTGTGAAGTCCGTCATATCAAGACAGCGACACTGCTAGAAATAAGAGGAAAAATATGATCAATATTTCCAACCTCTTGGCCTCTCATCAGTCGTGAAAGGTCAGAGGTCAAGTAGGCTGAAGCTCTTTCTTCAAGACTTCATTAACACGTTAAGTGGTGCATCATTGTCTTGTGTCTCTGTGTCTTTAAGGTTAATTGATTGAGGTCATATCCTGTTACTGAGCTCAACATTAATGTATTCCTCTTTTAACACTGCTAATCTCTCGAGAGAAAGAAGTTAAACACCCAGCTCACATTTTCATTACATTAGAATAAATGTGATTGACACTTTCTTAATTCTTGAATTGAAACTCATTTGGGAGTCAAGGTCAACATTAATGAATATAGCAAATATTTTGCCCGGGCCACATTTTGTATGATTGAAATTACTTTCATTATTGAAACGGAAATGTCTTTTTTATTCATTTTTCCCGAGTTATTTTCATTTTAACAAGGACAATAAAATGACACGTTTCCCTGTTTTAGTCTGTTGCATAACCTGCCTGGATTTGCCGTCTAGTTCTGCCATCACCAGAAGCAGAGACATAGATTGCCTTAGGTATCACAGACACAAAGTCTTCCTGTCCCCTAGAGATCAAATATATTCAGCTCCAGAGAGCCGAACCGCTGGCAGAGACCACCCAACCTGCAGGTGCACATCCGAATTCACAAATATTCAGGAGTTACAGATTGGTGTGAAAGAGATGGGTGGAAAGAAATGAAAAGAGAACACAAACGGATATGCTTGGAATACTAGTATTCTGTTTACTGCATACATAGGAATAGTCATCTTGAGCAATGGTCGGCAAATGGAACATTTATGAAGCACACAGGCTGAGGCTAAATAATTCAGCAATGAAATACACAGCAGTGTGATATAGTATTATACATCTTATATATGTGTATATATGTGTGTGTATATATATATATATATATATAATATGATAATATTAAAATATGTGTGTTCATAGCATTCATGTTATTTTTAATAAGTGAAACATTTCTACCTAACATACACATACAATAATATAAGATATTTTATTTCCTATACGTTTTTTGATGTCATAATATTACAGAGCAACACCGTCTAGTACAGCAAAAAACTATTATTTATCAAGTCATTGTTTTGAGTGCTTAAAAATGAATATTCTGTCATTTACACACTGTTGACATTTCAAACTTGCACTTTCGTTTTACAATGATATTTCAAAGAATGTTGGTAACTAAAAAAACGTTGTTCACCAACAGTCTTCAAAATATCTTATGTCGTAGTTTACCGATGAATGTAACAGGTTTGAAATAACAGTCTGGCTGAGAATATGATGACAGAATGTTTAATCTGGGTGAACTATCTCTTAAAGCTTGTGGTTGTAGATAATATAGAAGTATTTGATCCAAAGTTTCCTATTTTGTAAGCAGGTGTTTGAAATCTAATTGACTGTATTTCATATTTTTAACTGGCATACTGTGTATTATAGAGTAACAATCTATGAATCTATTGAAGCTAACCATAGATTATGAGATTTTAGTGTAATTAGATTTTAATTTCTCAGAAAATAGATGACAAATTGCATAACCTTGCATCAGACAGCTACTGTACTGTTTATCTGGTCATGTCTGTTTCTGTGTAAGGATTTGAGCAGTTTCACTGTGTGGACTGTTACCCACGTTAAGAAGAAAAATGAAAACAGTTTTAATCCCTAAGACCTGATTGGCATTGTGGTATTTTCTCAAGCATCAAAAATTCCCACTAGAGAAAAATTAGATTTTCATAAATTACATTTTTACCAAGTTCCGTATTTGTATTCACATGTAGTCACATGAACTGAATGTATACAATTGGTTTCTCACCGTATGGGGGTCTTCAAATTGAAGGATGATAGACTTGGATGTCGTTGTTGTAACCATGGTAACCTGCACATGTCTTGCTGTTAACATGATGTCTTTCCTCTTTGCATGTTTTGGTACAGACAGATGCATATGGACAAGAGCTTGGGCTACCCATGCTGTCTACAGGGTTAATATCTACAAAAGTCTAAATTCCAAATCTGTATATATTTCTTTGTTCTGATGAACACATAGAAAGATATTTGGAAGAACGCTTAGACCCCATTGAGTGCCATAGTAGGGACATGTTCTTTAGTATATTTTTGTGTTCTGTTGAAACATGAATCAGAAACAAGTCTGGTATAAAGCAGAAAGTGTTACGTGCACCTTTTTGTAGACAGTCAGAGATGTTCTGCGAATGAAGAACAACAGCTGGGGAGAAGCTTAAACTGGGAATTTTTTTAGGTGGAGCAACTCTCGCTGCCATTCAGCGAAGCCCTTCCAGATGGTGGCTTAGTGTTTGAGCAGAACATGATGGGAATAGTAAAGACCTGAGATGTGTTTGTTTTCAGTTAGCATGGATCTCACGAGCATCTCCTGGAAGAAGCTGGAGACATGCCTCTGACAATCTGTTTACCTGTGTGTTTATTCACAGTCGCTCTGGGGAGTCTGGCTTCTAGATCTGTTGTCTTGTGACAGATGCTCAATGTTTTCAAGAGAAGTGACCTTTACTACATAATATTTATATAAAACGGTAATGCTTTATTCAGGTAGTGGTTTCGTTTTCTGAAAACAGTGCTCTTCTCTTTAAGCCTTTTGACACGACTCCGACTTTCTGATTCATTTTTGAACCAAATCTATTTCCATAAAGATAAAACTTTTTTGCTTGTGCTCATTTGAAATGACATTTTTCTTGTTATTTTTGTATTAAATACAAACAAAACAATTTAACACAACCACAAAAATCCCTTTAAACTAGTTTAGTATAACAGACAACCACACAAGATGAAAAATATTAACATATTTATTGGACACAATGTTTAAAATGCATACAATTCAACAAGAGCTTTGTAAAATAACGGTACACGAATGATCACAAATGTTCAAAATTCCAAACAAAAAATGCACAAAAACATACATGAAACATCGTCAGGGACTGACTAGTCCGAGACTGATCTTGAACACCCCAAAGATGTTTTTACACTCACTTCTGAATAAATTCAGTTTAGAAGTGAGTAATAACGTGTGTGGTGTGCCACTAAACTGATAAAGTAAATAAAAATGAATCCTGTAACCTTGCCGTTACCCGTACAAAAAATCAACAGTCCTGTTGGCTAAATACATACGAAGAATACCTGTAAAATAATCCAATGAACTTTTAATACTGCCGCTTTAAGCCAGTTCAATTGATGACATCATGAAACCTATTTCAGAAAACAAAATCAATAGTTTATGGCTAAAAATGCTGTTGTATCTCTATTCCAGTTTATTGTTGAAGATGTCTCCCTACCAACATACAGATTACATCACAGTCTGCAAAAAATATTTTGAAAGCATTGTTCACGCATTGTTCTCAGGTTTAAGATGTGTCCCTGATAAACACAACAGTTAAAGAAGGTGTTTTATAGAGGGTGATGTCTATGATATTTTCGGAAGGGACGATGCGAGGTCTGGATTTGAGAAACTGTGGTCCTGATGCAATGTGTGAGTAACCCGGCGGTGTGTTAACCGTACGATATCATCAGAATGAAACACCAAGAAACTGCACTATTTCTAAAAGTGAAAAGGAAGTCAAAAACATTACTTTCAAACCAAACTACAATGTATACTGCATTGAACTTTAAGTGTTTATGTGCATATTTGTGTATGGGCTTATTTTGTTGATAGTGAAAAAAATGTAAAAAACAAAAACATTGCAACACCTCGTGAAGAAAGGTTGTGCTGAGTCAGTTTTAAGCTTATTAAATTATCAACCATTGTTGTCGCTGCATGGGAAATGAAAGATTTGGATAGGCACATATGTTTTGGTAATTTGACCATTAGCTTTAAATTAAAAATAAGCAGATGGGCCTTATGATAACCTTGATTTTCTCAGAAATAAATACTGAACTTCATTTAAAAAATATATATATAAATTGTGTCTTCAATTGAATTTAACTTAATGATTCAAAGGAGAACTTCATGAGAGTTTAACACCGCTTTACACAATTTCTCTTCGAAGGTCTGCTAAGACCATAAATAATGTTAATGGTTTGAAGAATATCTGTATCAGTATGTCTACAGAGTGCTTGCATTGTGCTATAAATCAATACTGTTTCACAGTATCTACCTGTAATGGTTCGCCATGATGTGTGAAAAATATATCACATAAATAAAAAGGGCATGAAATTAAAACAAAAAGTGAACCCATCGTGACAGAAGAGCTCATGATCATGAGGTGGCCGTTCTGCCATATACTGCCATCTTGAAGCGTGTGGGAAAACAAAAAATCCTGAGAATGCTTAGCTCTTCCCAACACCATGAAAGCTAATGTATCCATTACATTCTACAGCCTCACAATCCTCGTCTGTCAAAAGCTTGTCGAAGGTTTAAAATAAGAGTCACGACCCTAATTTACAACTGACACAGCCTTTAAAACACCAAGTCATTACTGTACAAATACAATAACCAACACTGTACAAAATCTTAATTTCTACTGCGGTACAATCTTCATTCTTATTACTGTTACACGTAGCCATTTCAGAGTGCGAAACAAAGCACTGTCAAAAACATGAGAAGATAAAACAGACGTATCAAGTACCAGCAACATAGAAATATTACTGACATGATAGTAATGATATGTTCAAACTCTTCCAGACCTTATGTATTATGAAAATGTAATATAAAGTTGCCAACGGCTCATTAACCAGTGGGGCTCGACACCGTATGGGATCCAAGACAAATATATGCTCTTCAGGTCACCATGTGTGGCTCTGTCCACATCAGGACGGTTTAAGGATGTCTTTCTGATTAAATGCACAAAAATATTCCCGTCTCCTTATTCCATCAAAGAAACGAGGAGTAGACTGATGATGCGAAATATGCAATGAAAAGCCACATCAAACAAGAGCGCTCTCCACATCACCGTGCAGTAAGCGTGAATTAATGATCTTTTCTCAAGTTTGAGAGCTCGGCCCTCTCCATGACATCATCATCCATGTGTCCCATTTGAGTTTGTAAAGGAATTCAGATGTCAACTTGTAAAGGTGGGGTCTCCGAACACTCCACTGTGTGCGTTACATTTTCCACAGATGAGAGCAGATACTGGAGCGAAGAGCATCTCTAGTATAAAGTGTTCTGTATAAAACGTGTGGTTGTGAGAGAAATCTCTGCATCATTAAGTCTTTCTGAACCTTTCTAAACTATCACCCTGTACATATGTCTGCAAGGACATTTTAACAACTACTCTTTCCTCCTCCGGATTCAGTCCAACACGCAACGTTCGATGCCGCATTCATAAAAAACCATCGCTTGCCAAAGGGTTCAATATTCACAAGACACGGTCGGTGTTTCTTTTAGGTCTTCTGTACAATGAGGAGAGGAGCGTGATGTTCACAGTGCTGTGATGTCACATGGTGTTGGTTCCCCGACTGGTCGATCTCGGGTTTGAGTGGTGTGAATGTTGGCTTTCTCTGAGCATCGATAGCCATCGTCTCTGGATGCTGATGCTGAGGAGAGTATCGTTGGGCACTTTCTCTGCTCTAACTGATTAACTTCAGTGCTGGTACAGAAATAAGAGTCAAGATGCCTCCATGTGGCACAGACGCTCCTGATCTCCTCGGTGGAAGAGGAATGGGTGTAGAGTGTTGGGGGCTATACTTGAATCTGAGCGCCGTGCTGTGCTTGAAGACACTGGATGCTGGAAATGATCTTTTTCTGATGGCCTGCCAGTGCTACTCCGATCTTATCCAGTTCACTGTGAGAGACAATAAAGAGAGAAAGGGGAAAAATGATCAAGTCTAAAAAATAAGTGTCCAAATGGCTTTGGTTTGGGCAACTGGTCCACCAGCTACTCCAGTTAAAGTAATAGTAAGCACAAAAATTTTAATTCTGTTATTACTTTCCAACCCTCTTGACATTACGACATGCATACTATGTTTGACTTTTTTTCTGCAGAACACAAAAGAAGATATTTTGGTAACCAAAGAAAACTACCAAAACATCTCAAAATACTGCCTTTTGTGTTTTACATTAAAAAGTCATACACAGCAACGAAATCATGACCATGTTTAAAATACATAGGAGATTTACAACATATTTCAAAACGTACAGATAAAATACAGAATACAGTATCCCACAATGCAAGCATCGCCCTAAGTTTCCAGTTAAATGAGCGACTACGAAGTAAAGACAAGGGTGGGTTTTAAATTGTAATTTGTTGCCTCTGCCAAAACTGAGGATATTTTCTGGTGTGCACAAAAGTGACTACAAAATTTTACACAAATGCATATATTAGAGCAACTCATTTAGCTCTGTTTAGACTTCCAAATTCAAGTTATTGCATACTTTTTCACAATGTTGGCAGTGCAGAGTATACACTGAATTCTAACATTATTCTGAATTATTTGAGCAACACAACATTTAACACTGAGGGAAAAAGACCTACAGCTATTGTTTACCTGACACTGAGGTACAGAACAGAGTCCAGGGTAACGTAGCCGGAGCTGGTGAAATGTTCTTTATACTGGCCCATTTTTATTAAATCTAGCCAGTCCCCTACTGTACTGACCCCGGACTCAGGGGTTACTGGGTCCTCCCTGCGATTGGACAAAATAAGTGCATTCAGAACAAGAGTCTTGAAACAAAAATTATTAAAAGCATGCAGCACAAAACATTAAAATAAAAAGTAGCAAATCACCCAAAAACATTCTGTCATCATTTCCTTTATTAACACACTTCATTCCAATCATGCATGACTGTCTTTCTATTTTCCAGACATTTTAAAGAATGTTGTCACCCATACAATGGCGTGCATTGCATTGGTTTTGTCTCCAGACAATTTGAGTCAGTGGATCCCGCAACGGATTGGTAATAAACATTATTCTAAAATATCGTTTTTTTCTACAGACAAACAAAAGGCATACATTTCGGAAATGACAAGAACATGAGTAAATAATGATTTTTCATTTTGGGTTGAACTACGCTTTAAAAAGGGAAGCACTGGTTTGTAACTAAATGTTATGGAGTCTCAGATTATATTAAACAAATGATCTATGACATGGGCATTTGTCAAGATGTACACACAAGGATTACTGTATGATTTGTATAAATGACTTCCTTTATGAGTTCTAGCATGTGTGCATGTCACAGATTATCAGAAGTTTATCTGAGCCTGGATGTCACACGTTAAGCTCTCCAGAGCCAGAAAGAAGCCAGATTGCAGATTAAACCCTGTCTCTATCTGTAGCAACAACAACACACATAAGCATGAGTAATTTAGATCTGAACCCATTTTAGTTAATGGCATGGACGCAGGGCAGGGACTTCCCAGTGGTTTGTGGGAAAATGCAGCTTGCGCACTCTGCTTTAATTGTGGCAAGCGCTGGCTAAACAATCCAGTCCTCCATCTGCCTCCTATTTTGGCAGCGCTGGAAATGCGGCAGTGGGACAGACATGCAATCAGATATCAGCCAAGACCACCCTCGACCCCCCCCGATCCAGAGCACCAGACATGAGATTTGTGAATGTTCCCTCAGACTAACATCTGGAATCAATCTAGATTCTAAGGATCTCTTATCTCTTTCATTTATTCTGAGCTTATTGGATTACCTTAAAAAGAACTCCAGATTCAGATCTCACACATGAGAAACGTCAAAACGCATGTGTCATGATGTACATTAATACAGTATATACTAGGGAGGGAAAGAAATAAAAGATCTCTGCCAGGTTTAACAGCCAGAGCCTATAGGGCAGACAGTTCTGCCATCATTTACCAATCCAACTGTATGACTTTCTTTCTGTTGCAGAAAACGGAAGAAGATATTTCAAAGAATGTTCCAATAATTTCTATTCACTACTATTGGATGGACACAAAACAAAAGAAAGTCAATAGGGACCCATAGTTTTTCTCATTCCAACATTCTTCTTCTTATCTAAATTTATTCGGCAGAATAAAGAAAGTCAGGTTTGTAACACAAGGAGAGAGAAAGTA
The DNA here is from genome assembly GCA_033220385.1 of Triplophysa yarkandensis. Lineage (NCBI taxonomy): Eukaryota > Metazoa > Chordata > Actinopteri > Cypriniformes > Nemacheilidae > Triplophysa > Triplophysa yarkandensis. Next base: position 12,465,360 of record CM065676.1, on the reverse strand, counting down.
AATGATGTACTACCAGAGTACATTATTGCACCCCTTACTAAATTTTTTCGTCTGAATGAAATTATATTGTGATGTGCCTCCTAATTCCCACTCCTGATATAAACTGTATTTGTGGAATAGGGGATGCAATATCATTTCAACAAAGCACTATTCTTAAACCATTCTTAAACAAACAGTTCGTCTGTATTGAAACTAAATCCACGCAGGGCATTTGGCTTACCAGACTGCAGTGTTGGCCAGCTGCTTGAGGCTGCTGGGGTTCCGGATCAGCCTGTCCAGAGTGTTGACAATCTGCCCGAATTTCGGCCGATCGCTGCGGCTCTTTTCCCAGCAGTCTAGCATGAGCTGGTGAAGCACAACGGGGCAATCCATCGGTGCTGGAAGCCTGTAGCCTTCATCTATAGCTTTTATTACCTGCAGGGTTGAAAGACAAACCACATTCAAAATCATTCATTTATTAGCTTCATGAATACTGAGTGGATTACCAGTTTCTTAACGCATTTAACTTTAATGTAGGGTTAACTCATTTTTTCGTGCTTTATATTAAAGTGTCTGTGCTACAGCAATGGAGAGTTTCATTTCAAATTATACAGCCTTAAGGAACAGAATAAGCTATTTTGATGCAAACATTCAAATTATCTTAACTGTTGCCAGGAAGACTGTAAATGTCGTAACGCATTATTTCCCGTTACCATGGCGAAGGAAGGCAGACAGATGGATTTGTGGTTTGTGCCGTGAATGGAACTTTCAGATTAGGCTCCCCCGACACAATAAAAGTGCATCCGCTAACAAGCAGGCAAACGTTTCAGTGCTCTGGTTTAATGTGACGGGTATACAGTCCCAAATCATTCCCAAATGTCTCAATCGCCATACATTATAATCTCTCTCCACAGCAGCCTCTTTCCAAATCCCAAGCAATGATCTTTTCCCAAGGTGAAAATAAATCAATAAAAAGATGTGGAAAAAAGCCAAAGATTCAAATTCCCTTAAATTGAAATCAGAAAATGTTCACCCTGTCATGCATTTAATCTTTTTACCTGTGAGATGAGAACTAAAAGTTTTACTCCTACTTCCAGATGTGTTTTTTTCCATATGCAAGGATACATTTGAGAAGTGAGTCTTTTTTATGGTTCTATAATGGTTGATTGAGTGCAATATGAATTTCACTCACATCCTGATTGGACATTTCCCAGTACGGGCGCTCCCCATAGGATATCACCTCCCACATGACAATGCCGTAACTCCAGACATCACTAGCTGACGTAAACTTCCTGTAAGTGATGGCCTCTGGGGCTGTCCATCGAATGGGAATTTTCCCACCCTGAGACACAATTTACAAAACCACAAACACAATGTTAGACAAAGACGTTACATTTGAATTCAATTTTGATATCAAGTATCTCACCCGTGTTGTGTACGCCGCTTCGGGATCATCCTCCAAAACTCTAGACAGCCCAAAATCAGACACTTTACACACCAGGTTTCCATTCACCAGAATGTTGCGTGCTGCCAGATCCCTGTGTACGTAGTTCATCTCGGAGAGGTACTGCATCCCTGCGGCTATGCCTCGCATCATTCCCAGAAGCTGGATCACTGTAAACTGCCCGTCGTGTTTCTGCACATAATGAAGAGTTCTCATGTCAGATCTCGCTCCCTGTGGCCGTATTTCTGCCCGTTGCCACCTTGGTGGATGCCGGCACAGTTGGCCAGGTCTGAAATCTTCTCGTGAGTAATAACATAATTCATTGGACTCCTAATTAAATGTGTTGCGGGGCACGAGCTATTAACGGAAATGAATGCATGATCGTTTCGGCCTTTTTATGCGAGCTATGGGAAATATGTAAGCAACTAACCAAATTATGATGCTTCATTACAGTGAGGTACCATGATTGTATGAGTAAATCTGACCATATGGAAAGCCTGGGGTTGAATAATGAACATGATTGAATGATGAACATGCACATGTGATTGGGGTAAAATGTGTAATAGTTATATTAATAATATAATCATGACTGTAAATATTTTATTATTTATATTATTATTATTATATTATTGTTGATTTGTTATGGTTTTGATGTCATTGTCTTATTACTATTAAAAATATGAATATTCACCATTTATATTTATTGCAATGAAATAGGCCTTTATATATGTATATATTTTTACTTTGTATATTGTTTAACGGTGCTATACTAAAGAGGCTTTCTTTACATTGCATGTGATAGCTAACATAAAAAAATCATTTTCATATTCAATTTTATCCTGTCTAATTTTTCTCCATCCCCAGACATCAGCTTAACTACCAAAGTTAATTGTACGCTGTCTGCTTTACAACCCAAATAATTTTTTTCACACCACTGTAGAAAACAGAAATGTTTGCACAGACTATGTTTGCCTTCTGATTTCATTTTCTTCTGCCGTAGTAATGAAAAACTAACTGAGGAGGGTGAGGAAAAACAGGCAGTAAGAAGTGCGAACCCATACAACATGCGAGTTGTCAAGACCAATGTGGCAGAAGAGGGAGCGTGCTTTGTGTTCCTGTGATATTTCACAGCATTTCCTTCGGTGCAAGTTGGCCTTCATCATTCGCAGCAAAATAGAACATGCTCACCTTCAAAAACGTGTCCAGAGATCCATTTTCCATGTACTCGGTCACAATCATCACAGGCTTACCTGAGGGAGGGAGAGAGAATGAGAGAGGAAAGTGTGAAAAAAGACAGGGAGGAATAAAGGGTTGTCTTATTTTTTCGCCAAAAAAAAAAACACAGCAGAGAAAGGCTGCCGCTTTGTGTCTTATATTTAATTCATTTTCAAGTTGACAGAGAAAAAACATACGGGTAAAAAGTGCCGGCCCGTCCCCCACTCCTCCCCACTTCACAGACCTTGTCTATTTTTCGGTTTCCTCTACCTGCTGCCTGTTACTCATACTGACAGCCCCTAATCAAGGCGCTCAATAACAGTCAGGCAGATAATTAGAGCGAGCTGTCCACTGAGAATATCTTTGTCCAGAAATACCTAAAATGATAATGAGTTCCTTTAGGAGTGGAGCTGATGGAGGGGGTGAGAAGGGGGAGGGATGTGCTTAGGGGGGTGATTAATTGCCTGGGGGGTGGACGGGTGAAGATGAAGAAGGCGAGAGGGGTGTAAAGATCTGTAAATGGGTAAAGCGTTCACCTCTCTGAGATTCTGCAGACACAGCTGCGGCTGCGGAGGAGGAGGAGGAGGGTTCGCACCTGCGTTGCATGTGATTAAAAATTCTTCACTGATTCCACCAAAATAACATGCTGTCAGTCAGGGGGACCTCACACCCCCCCCCTACCCGCATGTGACAAGGAAGAGTACATGCTAATCCGCACTGATTATCAGACATGCCTGATGGATGTACCTCACAGCAGACGATTTCACCTCAGGGCACCAGACCTACGTCAACATGAAAACCCTAGAGACCCCTGCGCATTTGACAACTTCAAACACCTTTTTCTACAGTTCTACAATTGAAAACCGTTTTACTGCCCAAATAATAATGACACTTATAAAGCAGTGACCCTGTCTGTTGAAGTTAATTGAATTACGAATTATGAACATTAAACTACTACTTTAAAGATTCATTATCAATCTATGTTAACGTTTAAGGGTGTGTAGAATATAATTGTGCAGAATGATTGAAAATTTTCTAGAATGATGTTGTGCTGAAAATAGTCAATCAGAAAAAAATGACTTTGGTGAGTTTTCACAATATTTCGGAAGGTTATAAATAAATGATATACAGTAAAGTGAAAAGAAAAAAAATATTTAAGCCAAGTTTCCTTCTGCACCTCTTTATATAGACTCGTTTTGGAAATATAAAAGTAAATAAAATGTATCTATAATTTATCGAAATCAGTTTAAGATGAGTACTTGCACTTGTACTTGCACATAACATTTATTTTCCCATCGTATCCACTTGCTTTATCTGAAAAGGCACATTCATGTGACTGGTCTTACTTGACCTGATAAATGTCAAAATCTCTTCACTTTTGGTAAATTAGTGAAGTCTACAGCAAAAGAGACCTAGAGTCCTCAAGGACACAGGTCCCATAAGAGCCCATCTGACGTCAATTTCTAAACACAATCTAAACCTGCAGACTGGAGAATTCTTGGCGGGGCTACAAGCAAAGAGTCAATGAATTCATTACAGGGTTATAATCTCTATTTCACCAGAGGACAGGAAACTCAATTTAATCCAATAAAACCCCACTCAACCCCATCAAGCTATTTATAACACCAGCCCTTAGATATTGCAGTGGTTTCAACTGAATCGGGTTTGCTGGGTTTGTCCAAGCTGTCACTGTAAGTACATCACCAGAGGATTCGTCACGCTTTTCAATGAAATCTCTCGACGAGCGTGGCGAGGGATATCAAAATGGATGGTGCGTTAACTTACCATCGCGGGACAAATTACTTTGACAGTGAGCTAGTCGGACACCCTGGAGAGGTTTTCGCCAACAAAATATATATATTTTACACGTAAATTTTAATGACTGCCGGATTTTGCCTTTGTTTGCACCATGAGAGAAAATAAATAAAAAAATGGACTCAAAAGCTATCTGAGCTTTTAAGTGGCTTTTAAGTGGCCTTTAATAAGCTTGGTAACGAAATGAACTGCTATTTATCCATACATCCTGGTTTAAATATGATGAATGCGGCACAATCAGCTGGCCAGTGGTATATGAGCGTTTCAATTAGGCCATATTCACAAACACTCAAAGGTCCGTGATTGAAACAAAATGATGAGCAGATTATGCTCCATGGTGGGCTGATGTTCTACAAATGTCTAACTGTGGTGGATGGGAAGCTTTTCTCATAATTATAGTCATTATCATAACAGCCATGAACAGACATTGACATTTGTGGATGTTTACTGAAACTAGATTTTTTTTAAATTGTGCCTTGACGTGAAGTTACCTACACCACCAGTCAAAAGTTTTAAAATAGTTTCTCATTATTTAAAAAAACTTTGATCATAAGGTGAATGCATAAATCTCTAAAATTAGTTTAATGGACAAAAATATAATTTAGCAAACATACATGTTTAGGCTATAAAAGCGCAGTATAAGAGGGGACTTCTTGAAAATTCTATTAAAAGCATCTCAGGGAAAACCTTAAGACGCTGCTTGAGAATATGACAAGAAAACATTTCTGCAAATTCGAGAAAAGTGACTACACTGAAGATATTTTATTTGTAATAGTAACCTTTCTTTTTAATTTATAATTTTGATGAGTTTATTATTATAGTCATTTAAAATAAAAATTCTTAAAAAGTTCTAAAACTTCTGGCCGGTCGTGATAATTCAAAAGCATCCATTGTTTAAACAAAGCAATAAGTTTGTTATTTATGAACTCAAAATCTACAGTTCCCATTTTTGACACCCCGAAACTTTCTTCCTTAACATTCTGCAGGAACGGACCTCAAAATATGACAGACAAAACCATTCCTGAATTATCAGATTGTAGACTCGAGTCCGCCAATCTGATGCTTAGCAGCACAATGAGTTTATAATAGAGCCGATGACAGCTCTGTGTTTTCGTAAAGATGAAATGGAAAAGAATTGAATGAGGCGTTAGGGTCTATTCTGCTTCCATTCCCCAAGACATTTGCATTACAAAAAGTTCAATCACGGTCTAATTTTTTCCGTCTGAGGTGGTAATGATAGAGCCTCGCTCTTGAAGCCGCGTTACGTGACAGATGCTTTTCGTATTAGATCGCCAAAGTCTTTGTCTTTATCTCGTTGGTGCTCTGTCGGGTGGCACAAACTCACGGCAGCTTCTTTAATGCATCTCGGGCAGGCCCCATCAGCACTGTGATTAGTCTGCGTGTGTGTGGAGGGGGTTGGATTGACAGCTGCTTCTATAACGCAGGACCCAGGGTCGCTGACCTCTCTTCTCCCTGTTCCCCCTGCCATCAGGCTGATCTGTGACCTGTGAAATTACTCCGACTATCATATCTCAACCAATCAAGGGTGGATGTGTTCCCCGCACACATGCTATTTTGGCGGCAAGATGACAATTTGGAACTGATGTGATATGATCTGTCAAAGGGTCACATTCGCAAACACTAAAGTTATGAGTTAAAACGTGTACTGGCATTTTCATCAGCAAAAATGTTTTTGTGAATATAATATATAAAGTGACATAATAAATGTAATACTTCTTTTAAATATAACAATTAATTCTGTATATAAATCGAAATGCCGTCATTGTATTTATTTAATTATATATATTTAGAAAAGACATTTAAAATATTTTTCTTTTTGAAAAATTCCTGCAGGAATATTATGCTATAAATAAATAGGACCCATTGTACATTGTCCATAATATAAATATGTAACGTTAACATATTTTTTCCCAATTTATCATTTAAAAAAACAGACATTAAAAAAATCTTAAATTAATCATTTGGAACCCATTCCAACAACCCATTTATTATACAATAATCATAACAGTTTATAATCCAAAAACCTGTTGAATATCAACATTCGGCTCATTGTAATTATGCCCATAAATGATTGTCTTTCATTTCATAAAGGTTTGCTCTCCACTGCCAACATTATTAACTATTTGAACTGAATTAAACCAAAGGCCACTATTAGCATTTTGCATGAGTAAGAGTTACGGCAAGAAAACGTCAAGGGAGGATTAACGCTAATATTCGTCACATTGAATATTCATGATCTCCCAAAAGTCACGTTCAATTACATGTTTGTACTATCAATATTCATGCAGAAGGCATGAATACGGATGGTCTTTTGTTAAAGAGCCTGTCCGCTAATCCACAGAGGTTACAATTCACAAAAACCGATCTGTTTGGGAAATTACCACTCGATGCGACCAACACACCTGTTGCTTTCAAACTAAGACAATAGAAGCCTTGAAACCCACACAATAGCAACACAAAACTCAATAAACAGCAAATTCAGGCTGGGTTCAGTGGAGCTCTTTTAATCACGGCTTGTATTAGCATTTCTATTATCATCTGAGAGCAGTAAGCATCAATTTCAGGTGCTCTAGAGAGGTTTTACAGACAGTGTGATAGTGCACGTACAAAACGCCTTCCTACGTTGTAAAGATCTCAGTAGAACTGTAAGAATGAATGCTTGCTTGAAACGATTTACAACTCTAACCATGTTGACGTATTTATACAAGCCCCTTCCACAGATGTTATCACATCTGCTCTGCTAATTCACTTTGATAAAAGCAAAGGAGCAAGTGAACCGAAGATTTTCATAGCATATTTGTATGCTAAAGAAGCAGGGGGGGAAAAAATAATACAATATTTACATTAAATAAATATTTACAATCTGTTATTTGCATTCTTTAGGTTTCAAAGCAACAAAAAAATATTATTTAAAAAATATTGGTATGAATTGATTTGTAAAAAATAAATATAAATATATATTAAATATACATTATTTAAAAAATACTGAAAAACTACACAGACTTAGGTTAACGTTGGGGCAGGTACATGGGTTCATTCTAACCGTCTATTATTTACCATATCATGTCCCTTGTGAGAGCAAGTTTTTCACACTTTTTTAAATAGCAAAACAGTAAAACGTGGATAAGTTTTAGCACAAAGAAAGTAAAACCCCTTCAAGTTCCTACTATGTGGTCGCCATGTGGAAATGAGATTCATAAAACAACAAAATGATAACCTGCGTAGTGTTTTTATCTTAGAAACAATGATGAGGTCATGCTAGATCATGTGTGAGGTTATCGTCACTGTGTGTGTGTGTGTGTGTGTGTGTGTGTGTGTGTGTGTGTGTGTGTGTGTGTGTGTGTGTGTGTGTGTGTGTGTGTGTGTGTGTGTGTGTGTGTGTGTGTGTGTGTGTGTGTGTGTGTTGTGAGGTTATCGTCACTGTGTGTGTGTGTGTGTGTGTGTGTGTGTGTGTGTGTGTGTGTGTGTGTGTGTGTGTGTGTGTGTTTGGGAAAATGCTCACATCTGGTGACGACTCCCTCCAGTCTGATAATGTTGGGATGGTCAAACTGGCCCATGATGCTGGCCTCACTCAGGAAGTCTCGTCTCTGCTGCTCTGAATATCCGGCCTTCAGGCTCTTGATGGCCACCTGAATCTCCCTTTTACTGGGCAATCGTAGACGTCCACTGCACACCTCTCCAAACTCACCTGGGAGAAATTGACCCACAATACTTTGTTTAAGACATATTAACATATTCATCAATTCATCATCTATTTTTTTAAGCAACCAATTACCTCCAAACAGGGATCTTCCTCTAAAAACAACCAAAGAACATCTTGACATCATATAGTCCGTTTTGACTTACCGGCACCGATCACTCTCTCAATCCGGATGTTGTTGACTTCAATCTCTCTTGCGAAATCCCGCACCGCCTGGTTTGGGTCCTCGTACGTGTGCGGGTGAATGTACGTTCGGGTTTCGGGAAGTTTGACTGCAACACAACGTTAAAGAAACCATTTGTTTAGCAGTCCTTTATTCACTTAGAATGAACTATGCTTTTTCCTAATGGAGGGGGGCCCAACGTTTTCAACCCCATTAAACATTGTCTACGACGGGCAGGAAAAGTGTCATTAGAGAAAACACACATTAGGCAACTAGAGCGATCAGAGACATCATTTATCAGCGGAGAGCAGTAGAGACTCTAACCAAGAACTAGAACGCTTGCTGGAAAAACATGCATCTTCTTTATCCATCCAGACAGAACCGTGTGCCTGTGTGCCATACCGCTGGCCAAGAAGAAATACCGCATCCATTTGTTAAGATCATTTCCAACCATCATTCTAAGTGTTTGATAAATTACGTAAGATATTGTGTCCGAGGGCTGTGAGCTGCTGTGAGCATAGGGTATATAAGGCTTGAGAAACAGTTTATCCTGTCCGTGGAAAACAACTTGTCAGACTGCTCTTTAAAAATAGTAATAAAATACACACTCAGAAAACATGGAACGAGCTGTTTTATTGAAAACTAAATCCTTCAGCTCTCATAAATGCACTGCAAAAACAAACAACGCAAACTTGTCATTTTTTTCCAGGTTGCAGGATGAAAAGGAAGTCATGGACTTTGGGGAAAGAAAATGAAAATTTTTATTTTTAACAACAGTCAAAAAGTGATTTCTTATGCAGACTCAAATAATGCATACATTACCTCGTCCATGCTGAAACTGCATTTTCTCTTCCTCTGGGTCTTGCTTTGCCTTAATGTATCCACAGCGCCTGCAACAATAGTTCAACAATAAGCCCAAAACCCCAACACAGTGGGATTCAGCTGCATAAATTCATCTACAATTTCCCAAGACAAAGAAAAAGCAAAGCGCGGAATTAAATCCAGTGTTCTGGTCTGGCTATATATTCCTCTTTCATCTTTTTACAGCATAGTTTAAACATTATGTGCCTTATGAGTTCATTTCTCTTCCCCTGGTGTGGAAATTTTCTCCTTTAATCCTCTCTTTAGCACCAGTTCATGCCACAGAGCAGGAAAGTACAATCCAGACACCTCTGACTTTATCATTAACTACATCATTTCTCTCACACTGGGACCATGAATAAGAAAATGCCCCCGATAATGAATTCCAATACACCGGGGAGGAAAGGTGGTCGACGTATGACTTATAATTACGTTCATTATTCATTTAATCCTTTTTGCGACACACACACACCCGGACACACGTTTCATGGCATGTCTTTAACAGAACATGCCAACAGCTTTAACAGATTGCCAAAAAAATGTGATGGCAAAGACTGCCTAACTATAGTAATTATACGATATGAAGAAATGAGGACGATCCAGACAAGATCCATTTGGCGGATGTCAGGAGGACGTCTATCGACTGGCAGCTCGGCTGGGGACCAGGTGGATTAAAAAAACTGTCCTATTGTACATCTGTTCCAATAGGACAAAAGCTAAAGATAGGAGAATAGGAAGAAGTGGATGGAAACGTATGGAAAATGAATAGACGAGAAGAATGAGAATGTTAGAAAGGTGATGAAAGACATGGACACATGAATTTGCATTCTCCTACACTGTACATATGTAAGGCTCCAGGGCCTGCACATTTTCAAACTGAATATTTTTATTTATAACCATTTTTTATGTACTTTATATTCTAACTCTTGTATTATATATTCTTAAAGAAAAACGATATTTTCAATATTTATTTAAAATATTCAAAATATTGATCTGTCAAGCTTGAACCAACCAATGTTACAAAAATATGCAATAGTAATGTAAAGAATATTATATTTTAGATTTATGGTATCTGACTGTTTTAAAGAGATTGAATCTATTTCATATTAAGAGTTAATTTTAAAACAATAACCTGAACATCCTTCCAAAACCTATAATGCATTGAAAGAAAAGATTTACCCAAAATCTGAATGCACACATGGAACTTGTCATGTCTCCTCCAGTGATGCGTACTGTACATACTGTATTTGTGACTGTGACTACCATCATATCCAATCTACACTTAAGAGCACTTATGATATCACCAAATGATCCTAAAAACCATTAACAACCCTTCAATCATCTCTCTTATCTAGCTTGCAATACTCCTGAAGCAGCTGCGGTGAACGATCGCATGCCACAGTTAACAGTATTTTACTTTGAGTATTGATTTTATACACAGTTAACAATGCTGATCAATAGAGGACACAGAGTGCATCTTTCCAGAGCTTCTGCGTGCTCAGCTGCCCCTGAATCAGCCGCATCATTGCGCCCCGAGGCCAGGGCGAGAGCAGACCTAGGGGTCTATTACATAATAGAAAGACTGCTGGGTTCATTCATGTCCGCTTTAATCCGGTCTGCTGCGTCTCCCTACGGAGCAGTGGGGGGTAAATCTCTCTTACCAGCCCCGTCTGGTGGGGGGTTCAGGGGTACATGTGCGTTGTTTCCTCTCTGCTGCTTTTAATGAGACCGGGGGTCTCAAGAGAGACTCCACCTGTTCAGCAGCCACCCACACGCCCTAAAATAAATGCTGGAGGCCCGGCGAGCATCTGTGCACAGGTACAAGCCCCCTACCACCATGATCTGAAACTGGCGCATGTGCGACACGCACGGTCCATTAAGTGGAACATGTTCACGTGGTGCACAGGGCTTCCAGGGGTGTGGAGGAAGTGGGCCGCCCGGCTGAAGCATGTGGTAATCAGGAAGAGTAAATCAAACCCTATGTTTGCTCTCTCACCTGGACTTTTGTCCCTTGAGGTGCTGCAGACAGATCCCATCCCCTCACACCTGCCGTACCACATCTCAGCACGCTGATGAAACACTTCCCTCGCTGTGGGACGCCCGGGGGGCTTCTAAAGTGAAGTGTTATCCCACCCTTCAACCTCTTCGTCACTCATGTAATATGCACGAGGTGCGTATTTGCATATTCCTTTTAACACAGAAACACGATGGAATAGCATCTAGGAGTGTACAATTAACACGTTTTCGACTCGGAAGCGTTCCTGAAATCTCTTTTGTGCACTGATAAAGACGTTGTACAGCCCTGCACCGCTGGAAGCCTTTTGTCTCTGACCCAGTTTCTTTCTACTCCCCTTCTGTCTTTCCTTCGCTCTATCTACAGGTGATGTGCCGTGGTGCAGCTTTGTATTTGCTGACAGGGTGTTGTTCCCTTTCTCTCACTGGGTGTGTGTTAAAAACAGGAATGCTGAGCATTGCTGTGCGAATGCAGAGTCTCTTAAGCTGTCTGTACTGTCTGACATGAATATGCAATATGAAAAGAAATAAGAAGTGAGACCAAGGTGTTCCCTGGTATGTCAACTACTGGTGAATTAAATTAAACTTACATGTTTGATAAACATCTTGTTTTAATACTATTTAGTTTTACAGATGTTAATATTAAACATTCTTTGCAATTAACTGTAATAATGAAGTGAGATTTCTATATACAATATCATGCAAAAGTTGCATAAGTACTTTTATTAGTTCAATGGTTTGAGTCAGTATTTACATCATTTGCAATACAGTTTACATTTATTTAGTCATTATTTGTAATAATGTAGTGAGATATTTATTCTGCAGTACTGTGAAAAGACATGTTGTTTTGATGTGTCTTGAAGACATTGACACAGGTCTTCTGGATTTTTGTCTGATTATCTATTTAACACTCTCTCCTAATCATGTTATAATAGATAAAATAGATGATGACACCATATATCTGTGGGGAGCACTGTGTATTGTCACACGTCTTGTGCATACAAAAATAAAATTTTTAATAAAAAAAATGACTAAATTAATTTTTTTAAATTTAAACTCATATATTAAAGTTACACCCTACTATAAATGACAAAAACTATAAATAACTTAAAAACATTTATTTGTTGAAAATGCTGAAGGACTGCACTGTAAAAATGTTTAAAGGGCCTTAGTAAATATAACAAAAATAAACACTTTAAGTTAAGTAATAAAACCTATTAAAACCATCAGAAAGATGTTTTAAGAGGATAATATTAAAATAACTGAGTAAAAATTCAATAGTTAATATCTCTATATCTATCTATCTATATATATATATATATATATATATATATAAATTAATACTTTTGGTGATTCCTAGTAGAAATATTTGAATAAATGAGATTAACTTAATTTTTTACTTGCATATACTAAATTTTCAAAGAGTTTATAAAGTTAACTAATTTAAATTTCAAAGCTTTGTAATAAAAAAAAATCTATACACATACGAAATATTTCAACAGTATATTTACTTAATTTTAAAGCTTTGAAACATAAAACATTTTTGAGAATTGTTTCACGTAAAAATCTTAGAACATTCATTACACAAAGATTTGATGAGACAGAAAACTAAAATAGCCTACATCCATACAAATTTGCACAAAACAAACAGGAAATCTCTTTTCAATGTCATGAAGGATTCATTAAAACCAACTAGCCAATGCTTGAACACCAACCTTGAGGATTTTATTACACCATCATTGGACAAAGACATAATTAAAAGTACTAATTATTTTTGTAGGGTTTCAACACAAGTTGATGAGGTGTGAATATAAAATATTAAAAGCACGACTTTTTAATGAGACTTTCCTGTCCTCTAACCCTTGAACCACTTCATTACATAATAATCCTTCATTTCATTGACCTAATGAGTTAATGCAGCCTCCAGCTGGGTCTTGACATCTGATCAGCCTGCAGTGGATGACCGACCAGTCAACCACATGTTTTGACCGCCTTAAAACATGCCAAGCCTCTGACATGGTCAATACATCTTAGTGGCAGGCACCAAAGAACACGTTCGGCTGCTTAGACGTCCTTGCCATGTGCCGGTTCTCTTGAAGGACAACATTAATTTGCAACAGCTCATTGAAGCGTGTATTATCTAGTAAAACTCCAAACAAAGAGTTCAAGCCTCTGTGAGTTGTGAGGTTTGTTGGTCCTTCACTTATTATCGACTTTTGGACAAGATCTACAACAGGGACATATTGATGCACTTCCAAACATGTACAAAATGAATAAACATTACACTCTTACACAATCATTTCATTTAAAGCCATTCAACATGTCTGCACCGAGACTAGAAATTGCTTATTGTTCTACTATTCCAGATTCAGATAAATAAAAATACATACATGAAACTTAACTTAGCATCTGTATAGTTACAGCAGATGTGAAAAATGATTTTTTTTATTTATTCTATATTTTTTGGGGGCATTTAAATAGGACTGTAAATTTGTTCAGCGTTCACAAAAACATCATTATCTCTTCTGCTGCTCCCACCTCCAAATAATAATGTGGTCCTTAGAGACGCCTCTGTCATCCTCTAAGAGATTTACAGTCTGGCTTATTATAAAAACAGAAAATGATATTGTGATGGACAAAACGACGTTCATAAATTCTGAGACTCTTCCGACAGCTGTTTTTAAAGCTATGACTCCATCAATTTGTTCATTACGATAATTGAAGAGAAAATTGATGTCATGTATGCTGAAGCCTTCCGTTATGGCAAATTCACAATATATGGTATCCAACATATCAGCCACCTCCATATTCAGGAATGTTCTGGTGTCACGCCTGGACACATCTAGGCTTGGCCCACCATCAAACTCAACCTTGGACGCCAATAAAATTCTGACTGAATCATGGCTGTGTAAAGCGAGTGAGATATTCATGTGTTCAGCGGGCAGCGATTTCTGCTCGGAAAGGCAGGGAAATAGTCCAGATGGATCTATCTGTAAAAATAACCGTGAAACAGCCAACCACGATCACTCGACCCTTTCAGAACGGCATGATAGTTCTGGGTTGTGTGTGCATCTGCACAATTTTATTAACACGTGCACATACATGCAGAAATAGATCAAATGCGACCTGGGTAAGTCCGACTATACGGTTCCCAGGTGTTGTGAATGTAATGCCCGTTTTTAATAAAACAAAAAGTAATAAAACAAATTCAATATTGAAGGTATGGTCTTCCCAAAAAAAATGTGCTATAAATTACTAATTTTCAGGGCAATACAATAGCGTATACATTTATTTTGTTAACTTTAATCAAAGAAAGATATTTGGGAAAAGAAAGCAACTCAGAATACTGTGGCACCGTTTGACTACTGTAGTAGAAAAATATATTTTTTTAATGTATTTATTGTTCGTGTAAACATTTTATGTGAAAGAGAAAATAAGATATTTTAACGATTTGAAGAAAACAACTATTCAGGGGCACCTTTGTGTACCATTTTATTCAATTCAATAGTGCCCAAAAAATTGAAATTGCTAACATTCCTCCAAATATCCTTCTTGTGTTCCGTTTAAACAGGTCTTGAGAGTGAACTCATTTTGGAATTTTCATGTTTTCCGTAATGATGCATGCCATCCAAACTTTATTACTTTGGGAACAATGTTCTGTTTGTACGATTTGATACAATTGAATACTTGACTCGGTCATTAAGATTTAAACGAGTCCCAATGAAATAATCAACTGTCAAAGAGCAGCTGCTACAATGTTTACTGCTTTATGAGTTGCAAATGTGTTTTGTTACAGAAATCATCATTTTTCTTGGTCGTGTAATTTACCACATCCCAAATCTGTGCCAATTCCACAGAAAATGGACCACCAAAGCTTCCTAATACAAAACAGAGAAGTGACCGCACTGGAGAAATTCAATACAACCTCTTAAAACCATTTAATGTGATAACCAACAATCAATTCATCAGCAGACCGCCGCGTGGCTTCATGATTTCATCATTACACTAAAATAGTTTCATCCAGCATGGCATAAGTGTAGAGTCTGGTAGTCGTCCAACAGCAAATAAAGAGAATTGCCTGAAGTCTTCAGCTTCATTGCTGGCATACAAAGCTTCTCTCACTTGCAAATGGGCACGTCCACAGATAGCCGGCACCTGTTTTAGGTACTGAGGCATCTGTCATTGTGCGGCAACGTTTCAAAAGAACAATCAAGTGGATCTTAAGTTTTCAACATGTATATCGAAATGCAATTAAAATGGAGAAAAAGGGAGGAAAAAACAAATGAGGACCATCTGCCAACACCTTCAGCAGCCAATCAGAACCGCTTTTCATCACATACTGGAAATTTGGCTGACTATAATCTTTGCCAGCTTAACTGAGCACAAAAGACAAAGACATGAAACATGCCTCTAGATTCCTTAGATCAAATGAAATTGTGTGTTAAAAATGTAAATGTTGTCATGATTAAAATGTATAGATTTCTTTCTTCTGCAGAACACAAAAAAAGATATTGTAAAGAATGTACTTCTAAATGTCATGTTGTTGTGTTCTACAGAATAAAATAAATATTTACAAATGTTTAGAAAATGATGACAGTTAGTCAATTTTTTGGGTACTTTCCCACTTACTAAAAAATGTCTATCTATAGCTTGTATGATACAACAAAAACCATCCATCAACTGCATGCATGTAAAAAAAATAAAAATAAAACATGTTGGTTTGATTTCATGCATTTGCTTCGCTCCTATGAAGGTTTTAACTTTCTTAACCTCCTGCCAATATTATTCTCACTGCCAATGAAGTTTCACTTCATAAAAACGGCTTTATGCTTTAAAGCTCAGTAAAGGAATCAAGAATTAATGATGTAAAACTCTAAAAAAGGTTTAATACATTTTGAAAGCAGTGTAAAGAATTCTTCAGGGTATTGTGAACTTAATACTCTGTAAAGTCTTTGTAACAATATAAACCAATGCCATGGCTATGACTGCACGGAATGAAAGTTCGGTTTAACACTGCAAGCATGTCATACAAAATCAAAATCAAGCCTGTTTTTATTGCATCCATGAGGGTCTTCCCACAAGCTCTCACACATACAGTTCATTGAGGGGGAGGAAAATTGTGGCGGCTCTAAGGTTCTGGCTCGCAGACATTAACTCGCCCGACATGACACATCCTACGGGAACTCTCTGTCACAGTGCATTATGGGTTACAAATTGCAAAGCAGGCTGAAATCTCATTCTGTGTTGGAACATACTGTATCATATAGCATCCAAGAGTCTAGAGATGTCCATTCAATAACCCTTTGATTCTTCATAAGCACTTCCCGGGCGAATGAACAATCTAAGAATACTGAGGGTACACCCACCTACATGAACATCAGCTCATGAGTCATGGAAACCTGACCATTTCTTGTCATCGAGAGTTTTTTGCTTTCCTCTGATCCTTTCATTTCCATTTCATTAGTTCCTCATTTCCATCCGCACAAACGCTCCAACTCATTTTTCTGCCAACATGTCTCTCTCTCTCTCAATTGTTCTCTTAAGTGTCTCCTTTCATCTCTATAGATCTAGCTGTGCTTTCAAAGGGCTGGACAATTTTGTGTCCTTTTGATTTTTTGTGTAAATAGAAACAGGCAAACAAATAAAAGTATACACAACCAAACAGACACGTAACAACGTTTCATTTGGCCGATTCTGTCCGTCTTTATATGCGTTTCCTCTCTGATTAAAAGAAACACTTTGCTTGTTCTGTCATGCGAATTTGTCGACGATAAACCAATCCTGATTCGCGCTGGCTTATCTGAGTCGGCAAAAATGCATTTCTTTTTGAGCTTTTTTCAGCATCTCGTCTAATGTTTCGCTCCGCATCAGGGCAAGACATGCCGCTTGCTTCTGATTGGCTGCACGAATGTTTATGGAGTTGAAAAATAATAGACCCTGCCTTATTAAAAGAGTAAAACTTAATTTAAGTTTATTTTTCTTACCCCATTGACACCGTTGTTTTAAAGATAAATGTACTTAATTTATACATTTTCTTTCCGTAAACAAGAACATTTTATATTCATATTATATGCATATTCATCCCTCAAGTTGTTCCAAATCTGTGTAGAGTAGAACAAAAATTAAGATATGTGGAAGAATGTTTGCAAATGGTATTTCATAAGCCCCTTTGACAACCATAGTTGAAAAAAAACTAAATCGTAGTCAAATGTTCTCCAAAATTGTTTTCTTTTCCTAAAGTCATTCAACAATATTTTGTGTTTGACAAAAACAAAAATAAACTATTTCTAGTTTTCTGCTGTGGTTGTTAATTGCACACCACAATATCAGTTGCTAACATTCTTCCAAATATCTTAATTTGTGCTCAACTGAAACAAGAAATATATATGGTGTTGAACAACTTGATGGTGAGTTATTCATGAGAAACTTTGAAATTTTTTTCATTTTCTCTAAAAGATTCTACAGATAAAGATAAGAAAAAAATAAGACATGGTTCTTACCGTCCACTTACAACAAAACAAGCCACCAGTAAGACCAGCAGCACCGCGCCAGCAGCAACAGAAATAGCCAGAATAGTCTGCTGGTTTGGGTCTCCGACTGCCAACATGTCTGAAAAACAAAAACAGAAGTATATTCTTTACTTAAATTCTTTAAAAAATTATTTTCATGTTATGTTCTGTGAAGATGAAATAAACACCCATCCGTGACAAACTATTTTCACCGTGACAAATATCTATCTCCTAAAACTAAACATGGCATGGGTCACAAAAGTATCAAAAATTGCAGAGGTTTAAGAAAATAATGGTACAATAAATCAGACTTTATCAGCTTATTTCTATTACATTTGCAGCCATCACAACAGCATGTTATCACAAATAAAAACATACATTATTAATGTGTTTTCAGTTCAAAATCAAACGGATGTCAGCGGAGTTACAGTAAATCTCTGGAGAGGATGGTGTAAAAATAAAAAGATTTAAGAAAGTGCTTCTTGCTAATTATGCACACAAAATAGTGGCATGTACCATATGGTAGAGAAACTCTGAGACAAACAGCGGGGCATCTGCCGACTCTCAGATGACACTTCTCGCACTTCAGAGGAATGCTGACAGAACTTCTACATGGTTAGACTTCAAACATTTCACCAAAAAGAGGAAACTACAGTGTGCGAGGAGCTTCATCCGTCTCTGGGGACTAATTGAACGTGTTCACACATATGAATATTTCACAGCCTCTTTCTATGCACACGGCGGATTGGAAATTCAATCTCCTCTGTGTAAAGTAGAAACTGATGGAAATGACACAGGTTAGGGTTTGAAGGAAAGCAAAGCCCATTTCCAGGGTGGCCTTGAAATATAAAAATATTCAGCTGGAAAGGCATTTGGAGGCACTCTCTCATTTAGAAATGGAAGAAAACTGATCATGAGAAAGCAATGTGGATATAGTTTCATAAATCAGATTTTTAATACATATTTTAGAAAATTTTATGAATCAAAAATGTTGGAATGCTGACGCCAGCACCAAACTACAAAGTAAAAATTTTAGAAGAGACAATGGAAAATAAAACTGTTTAAGAAAGGGATGGATCGCCACTCACCTTCGTGGCGTGTTTCCAACTCGATTTCTCCCCTGTAGTTGCCATAGCCACCATCTGTACGGGCTCGAACCCTGAACACATACGTGGTTCCTGGCTTGAGTCCATCCACCGTCATGCTGTTTGATTTGGTCTTCAGAACCGTGTAGTTCTGATCATGTTGATTCTAAAGTAGGCAACAAATAGAATTTTTAAACACTGCTTGTTTGTTACAACACATGATTGAGTAAAAAATGGACAAACCAACCCGTGTGTAACGGTACTGTCATGGTAGCATATTTTCACTTCTTGGTTACCGCAGGGCAAGGATTTGTTGTTGTGATATTATCACTCAGTTTAATGTTTTTATTATTATTTTTAAATTATCACATCATTCAAATTCTTGATTTTATTTTGTTACTTTGAACAGTTCTTCAATTATTCATGTGTATTTGTAGAATTAACAGTTAATATATTATTTATCGTGATAGTCACGGTTTTTATATCACATATTTTGTGATAATCTATGCACATTTTTTGGTTAATTTAAACCAATGTTAAGATTTTCCAAATCTAACCATCTATAATAACCCAGCATTTTTCAATGTATAATTGTCTCTTTGTTTTAGCATTTTTTTTCATTAATGCATTTGGCAGACACTTCATTCAAATAACAATTTACAATTTTGTATGTCCCCCTAAGACCCAACATCGTTGTATGCAATCTCTATCACAACTAAACCTAAACAACCCCATACAGTTGTACTAGCAGGACTTTGCAGAATCATCTATTACAGCTTTGACTAACATTCAGCGAAACAAATGAAGAACCCGAGAACAAAGCATTCAGATTGGATTCACATCAGTCAATTGCCAATTAGCAATTATCTCAGATGGATTCTCTGGAATTTTGTGCTCAGTCAAGCAGCTCTCACCAATTGCTAAACACAATGCTTTTCACAAAGTCTGATGAACTCCAAAGAAACAGCAGATTTCAGCATTTTAGACACCTAAGAGCTTCCCGGCACTTGGAATTTATCCAGATTCCATTAATCCTCCCAACTGGGAGTTGTCGCCTCATTGTCCAATTCCCTACCCCAATTCCAGACAGCAAGCTTGTGTTAATATTTCACGGCTTATTGATATCTATGTTGTTTCGTGTAAGCTATTCACCAAAGAGGAACACGGGGAGAGCTAACGTTCCGGGCAAGGAACGCCACACCCAGAGAAAGAGGGGTCGCTATATTTTCAGTGGTGCTATTAAATCTAATATGGGCCAAACAGACAGGACAAAAGCGATCATGGACACAGCGGCGGTCGAGCTGGCCCATCTGTGAGCTCCATTTAAAAGCCACATAGCCCATAATCACCTGAATACATCATTATAATTACCAGTCACCCTGTCTGCCACAGAGCTCAATAATGCGCTACAGAAGGGTGTCAACAGAGGATGCGAGTGACAAACGGCATGCAATCACTTACTTGCATTTACTTGACCGCTGTTCTGGATTTGAATTGAACTGTTCACATTGCTATCATGCATATAATTAAGTTCAGAAAACATGAAGCATCTGGGGTATGTCTAATGTACATTGGTGGCGAGCATAACAATGAAATGATTTATACATTTTCTTCTTTCATCTTCGCTCAAACACAAAGATATTTGGAATAATGTTAGCAACTGAGATTTTGAATGCACCAATGACTATAATAGTAGAAAAAATATTGTATCATTTCTGTTCAATTGAGTACAAAAGATATTTTAAAGAAATTAGGGGAGTAAAGAATTCTGATATCTATACCTGATACCTAATATCTACCTAGATTTGTTATACAATGAAGGTTAATGATGTCCCTGAACTTTTAGTTGCTAACATTCTTCTAAATATCTTTCTTTGTGCTTAACAGAACAAAAGTATATACAGGGTTGGAACAGTACTTTCTTTTCCTCTTTTTTAATCTTTTAGTTGTCTAAAAATAATTGTTATTGTTATTTTCTGACAAATAATACAATTAAATTGTTACACAAATGTAATTTGTTATATGCTAAATTGATTCATTATATTTTTAAATATTTATTAAATATGTTTCCCAAAACAAGAAAATTGTACATAATCACATTTCAAAACTAAAACTAATTTTAATTTGGTTTCAAGCCATGTACAGTGGCTACAGTTTTTATAAACATCAGATTGTTATTTTTATTCGATTTTTTCAGGTAATGATGTGTTTGTATGTTTGCCTCAAAGAAAACTTTTCTATCTAAACACATGTGTCTTACATAACATTACACGTCATTGATCTGAAAAATAAGGTTATCAAGCAAAAATATGACAAGTCTGAAGGGTTTTAAGCTGCTGAATGTCCATAAATAATAATTGGGTCCAAACAGATCCTGTCTGTGTTATCCATTAAAGCTTCTCCCGAGGGTCTGATTCAAGTCAGTGTGCATATGTCCAATCAGATCCGGAAAGACTCAAGGGGGGCAAAAGGTCACCAAAATGATGTTGTTAGCGTGCGCTTGAGAAAGATCACGGCTACTAACCTTTTCATAATAGGTGACCTCATATTCCACGACAGTCCCATCAGATGGTTCTGGACCCTGCCACGCCAAGGTTACACTGTCGGTGCCCTTTCTTTCCTTTAAGATGACACTTACTGAAAAAGAAAAAGAGAGAGGATGATGAATTTAGATTGATCATCTATGTAAAAGAGGAGAATTAATTGCACTTCTAATTAAAGATTATCAGAGGTCTGGCGGGGCAAGCGATCTTCTCTTTTTTGGGAGTGATAAATTATTCCGTGTTCGCTGTAATTTTCACCCTACACTACTTAGCTGGCAAGGAGCCAGGGCACCTCGCACGTCTGTTGGTATGGCAGCGGCACTCTCGCCCTGAGCCGACACAGAAGCAGAGGTGCTAATGATGGTGTCAGATTGTGAGTACAAACGAGTGCCTCCCGTTTCGGGCCTCGGCAGCTCGTGATGAATGAAGTAGCTGACGTTTCCATCTATAATGAGCTGTGTGCGCGAGAAACGCAGAAGTCTTAACAGTGCAATACTCCGATCTGCCTTACGGCGCTTGTACAGTGACACTGTGAACTAGAGTACACAAACAAACACTATTATAGTGATAAACAAACAGATACCCAGACACTTTAACATGCGTTTGGGTAAAGCAAGCGCAGTACTGAGGGAAAAGGTCAAAAACATCTTATGTAAAAGGGATGTGAAAAGAGATTTCAATTCAGAAGTTTACTGTGAAAATATGAACTAAAGGTTTTTAGTATACTCATCACACAGCTCTCGAAATATGGTTCATATACCCACGTGACGTATCTCTGTAAGATTTTATGGCATTATTTTAGTTTTAAGTGCATAATTTTTCAAGTCAAGACAAGTAAGGGCCATTATCATTTTAATTAACATACTTCTTAAGAAGTTTGTTGTCTCCCTAAAATGGTGTCTTTTTTGTCACGTCCCTAACAAAGGTTAATTTACTTTTTTGAATAGAATACTTGTGCATAGACTGAAATTTTATTGATGTTTAAATGATAAAAACAAAGGTTTTGTACAATATAAAGAGTTTGTTTAGTTTACTAGTGATATTAGTTATTTTTTTGTCTCGTCCATTACGCAAAATTTTACGTATGGAATTGCCCTTTTGTGTTTCTCTGGGTCATTTTTGCAATTCATCTGAATTTTGGCATACCTGAGTGTAAAGGCACATCATACAGTGCTGTATTAAGAAACTCCTTAAAGGAATCCCCTCATATATTTATGTTAGTTAGACTAACAGAAATTCAAGTAACCATTAATATCTTTGTGTTAAAACTATTTTTGTGATATTGTACCCCCTTAAGGGGCAAATAGAGTTTGCCATATGCTCTGAATCAAACCATGTGCAAATTTATAATTATCTATTGATTAAGTGGAGGTGGGGCTAATCTGCATATTTGCATATACTTATTCAGGTTGAGGTGTTAGGTTTAAGATTATTCATTTTCAATGGACAATAAAATTAATATGTAATTGGGATCAAACATTAGTTAAATGAAATATATTTGATGTAGAAGATTTGAATATCATAAATGTGGGCAATTACAGCATAATGGGTGTGACAATGTGGTCCTGAAAATAGCTCTTACTTAACTATAAAAAATCATTCTCTAAAAAAGTATGCAATTAAATCTTAAAGAGAGACCTCACATGGGTATTTAAAGAACCAAATGTTGACACCTGTGCAATAAGTATACTAAAGACCTTTGGTGAACTTATATTTTAATGGTAAGCTAGACATTTTCACGGATTTTCCAGTTGTATTTTTTTACCTTGCATGTTTCAAGGATGGAACACATGACCTTGGCACCAATGCAATGATTTACCAACTAAGGAAGCAACAACATTCAAAGTGAAATATGACTTCTTTCGGCCTGTTCTTCAAAAAGTCACATATCTGTCAACTATTTGATGTATTCATGTGATATTGCGTTACTACACACTTTGCATTAATAAATATTCAATGAGCTATCAATCACACACCTGCTGTTGAAACACATGCCGCAATATCCCACAAAACACGTAAACACAACCAATACATCACCCAAGAGCTCTCGACACACGCCAAACAGTCTCTTGAATATTTCAAGCAGTGTGGACCAGAAGCCAAGCACTTGAAATGTAGGCCAATCAGGGTTACGTTCACCTCGAGCTGTCCCTGCCTCAGCCTGCGTTACCACGGTTACGGCACTGTCAGGTCTCATAAGAGCGAAAGGGCTGTTGATCTAGGGATCTCGGATGACTGTCCTCTTCTTATTCTCTGACTCTCAGTCTCTCTCACTCATTCTTGTTCGCTCGCTCTGTGTTGATGAGGACCTGAATCATGCTATACTACAGAGCCTCCTCTCTTCCAATGACAAGCTTAGAGGCGTAAAATGAGTTTAAAGGTCACACAAGAACACATTTGAACCACAGCGTCCATGTGACACTCAACAAAAGAAAAAGATATAAGATTTATTGTGACTAACGCCTTGCAGATTTAAAAGCGTGGGCGAAATAAATGTGTAACACATGGATGTTTAAAGATGCTGAAGGACCTTCAGCACTTAATAAACCTACAATAAGACCTTTCTCAACGATATATAAAAACACAAGTCAATTTCATGAATTGTGCCATATTATGTGGAAAGAATTGAAAAGGCCAAATGAGAAATTAAACATTGCATGTTCTTGGAAAATGGTTACTAACATTTACTGCCCTCCTATAAAGCGGAACATCCCTCCAGAAAAAAAAGAATTGAAACGTGCATCATCTCACCTGTCTGACTGGTGGTGATGTTCACAGACACCAGATGACGTGGACTGGGGCTGAGATCCGAAACTCCGTTAAGAGCTTCAATACTGAAGGTGTAGTTGGTGTGGGGCTGCAGATCTGTGATCATAACTCTGGGATGTATCAAGCCAAACTGCCTTGGGTTGAAACGCGGGCCGTTTCCGCAGGGAACGCACCTTTCGCCCTCTCGACCCGAGCTCGTTTCACCCGAGCACTTCTTGCAGTGGACGCTGTAGGTGACGTCTCCGCGGCCTCCGCTGTCACGAGGTGGACTCCATTCGAGGGTAACTGCGGTCTCGTTCACCATGGAAACAGGGTTACCAGGCACGGAGGGAGGTCCTGGTGCACACAAACCACAGGAATCATAAACTTTTATAGTGGTTAGCTTTGTGGTTATGAATATTTATTCATATTAAAACATGAAATTCAAGGAGATTCAAGAAGGTTGGCTTACTTGTGCAAGGCATCGAGCGCGGGTCCATTTCTGCCCTGTAAAAGCCTCTCTCACACACACACTCGGAGGCCTTGTCTTGGTGGGAGTAGCTGTGTGGAGGACATTTCACACAGTACGCATCCATGGCAGAGGCTTTGTAGAAGCCTGAGCGACATGCTATTGATGAGAAAGAAGGAAAAGGAAACTTAGATTTTTGAATCATGTATAAACAAAATAAGAACCAAAAGAACATCAAACCTAATAACTGTAGCGAACAATGCAATTTAAAAATAACAAAATGCAGTTTGCCTACTCTCTTATTTCAAATACTGTTGGTTTGGTTTCCAAACTTAATGTATATGATGCAAATGAATATCTATAAGTGAAATAATAATTTAAAAAAAAATTCTGTCATCATTTACATCTTGTCATTTCAAACCTGCAATACTTTCTTCTGCAGACCTCAAAAGAAAATATTTTGAAGAATGTTGCAGCTGGTAGGACAAGTTATAACAAGAGTGTGATGAAAGAAGTTTCAATTTGAGGTGAACAATCAATTTAATGTTTCAGTAGTAGTGTAACTCTCAGGGTCAAAGATGAGAAGGGACAAGAAAAGAGGAGAATAAACCTAGAGAAGGGATAAGAAAAAATAAGCAGAGAACATGACAAGAGGAGAAGAGATGAGAAACAGAAAATATATTGTCAAGATGGGGAAAATACATTTTATACAACACGAGAAGCAAAACAAAAAAGAAACTATACACCAAGACACAGGAAGTAAAGATAACTTCGAGAGAAGATGTGAACATACGAAGAGAGGACATTCAGATTTTTGTGCAGATGTTTATCTAACGGAAGAAGGTCTTCCTTCACTTCCAGGCAGTTTCTCCAGCGAGGCATAACAAACATCGGAGCGCAGTATTAGGCTAACCGTAGGCACGAGGCGGCCGCATTTGTGTATGCGAGCTTGGGTTACATTTGAGCCGAGCGAGTCAGTGATTGGTGTATGTGCATTAGAGCACTTTCCCTCAGGGACGCTCTGCCAGACTCCCATGTTGGCCCAGAACTAAAAGCAAACTCTATATTTCTGCAAACACATCCCAAACATGTCAGGTCCGATCAGCCACAGCACAATGCCTCCAACATATTTCTCTTAAAGCTGGGGAGAGAGAGAGAGAGAGAGAGAGAGAGAGAGAGAGAGAGAGAGAGAGAGAGAGAGAGAGAGAGAGAGAGAGAGAGAGAGAGAGAGAGAGAGAGAGAGAGAGAGAGAGAGAGAGAGAGAGAGAGAGAGAGAGAGAGAGAGAGAGAGAGAGATTTTTCAAGCTACTGGTGAACTGGCTGATGGAGTACGGAGTGTATGCAATTTCTAAAAGGTGAACATCATTTTTAATAGTGTTATTAACTATTCAGTAGAAGTTAGTCATGCTAAGACTGTGCAGCTGACTTGACCGTATTATAATCAATAACTCAAACACAAAAACAACCCTACTAGGCATTGATCCAATAATATGAAGGACGTTATGACTCTCAGCTTCTTATGCCTCTTTTCAGTAAGAAACAAAAATGGAATATTCAGTGGCTTAGGCAACATGTCTCAAAACACTGGCTGGTAACATTTCATTGCCCAAATAGCACAAGTACGTACATCTGTAAGTGTCTGCTACAGGTCTGATGTGTAAAATCATCAACATATCATTATAGAAAGACCATTGTTACAATCATTAAAAATCCTAAACATCTTAGGGAAATTTTCTAGAGGTCTATATGACATCTGACAGTAGACGTCTTTGAGACAATCAATGTCTACCAGAAGAAAATACAGATATCAAATAGACAACGAATATACAACTTAACATTGCAATGTGCACACCTGACATACTTTACTAATAATTTACACTTCCAAGCACATCCATCTCCATCTACTGATCTGTCTGACCACCACAATGGCATAAATTAAAAGCTGATGTTTCACGATCAATAAGACAGCTGTCCATCCTAATGAATAAATCAACATCTTTAACTGAGCTTTAATGCCAAGCCAGTAGGAAGAGGTGTAAAAGAGGTCACACAAGGTCACAACGTATCATTGACTTTCACTCATGTCCCAAGATTTCATTTGTTCCTAAAGTATTTAGCATGACAAAAATCTGAGCAAAACCATTTTTTACTGTCTAGAGGTATTATTATACATCAATATGGACTGATTCAATTACAAAATGCTTTAATGAAACGTGTATCGATATACTTTTCTTTTGACACTCTCCTTATCCTTTTTTTTCACGTAACGTCCGTCTTTGCTTTTCTGTTTACTTTCATTCGTTTTGCTCAAATAAATTATTTTTAAATTTACGAGTTACTGAAAATAGAAGTGCTAGTGTATTATGAAAATAAAGCTAAATTAAATGAATGAGTGTTGCATAGCCCTCCCATTTAAAGTAAAAGTAATGGTGCATCTTGGCTATACTCACAAACTCATATTTGTTAATTTGTAAATTTTTTAACATTTGAAAAGTTTTAAAATTCCTAGTGTTATTGTTGTGATTATTTCCTATTTCATTTTCATTTTCCACTGTAAAGCACCTTGAATTGCCAGTGTATATAAATAAACGTGCCTTGCTTTGCCTTGCCCTGGGTCCAGTTTCTCATCCCTCCATTAAAAATAACTTCTCAGCAGTCCTGACATGCAAAATTGACTAACAAACGCAAGACCATCCTTATTTATGAATGCAAAAGGCTAGTTTTTTTAGGTTTGACCCAGATTGTAAGAAAACATGAAGATGGTAAAGTCTCGGATATGATGAGGACTAGAATAACTGACTGAATTATATTCTTTCACTAACATCTCTTTGTTATCCAGCTTGTTCTGCTTTTATTTTTAGACTATAAATATTCAAGAGCGCTGCTACCAATTCTAGAGTTTAGGGTACTGCTAAGTTTTTGCTTCTCTGTTGATCCCAGACCTATGTCTTTAGTGACTTTATCTCACCCGTTTTTCTACTTTCAACACAAATCGACTGAACATTTCACACCGACATAAAATATTCATAACTCTGCCAGGTTTATAAAATCCTGACACTAATGTAAAAACTAATACACAGGGTACACACATCTCAGACAGAGGGAATTGTTGTTTCCATCATCTCTGGTGTTCAGTCTGTGGTAAGAGCTGTGAAGACCCCGTGGTGGTCTGGAACCAGGACTGAAATTGAAACAGTGTGCACGTGTCTATACATACTGTAGTTTTGCCATCATAAGGTTTTCACTGCCAAACCCTTGAAAACGCTTTTGTGGCACTCAGGGGGTCAAAGCTTTGGCAACAAGGTAAATTGGTTGCTATGGTGTTTCAAATAACATCTTCTCTTATGATCTTAAAACATTACACTGAAGGACAAATTCAGAAGATGTAAAACAGCCACTTTATTAAACATCTAAAATCCAGTAGGATGAAATATCAATCAGCAAAACTTACATAATTATGAATAAAAAAATCAGATGTGGCATGGTCCGTGAAACTTGCAAACCATTTCCCAACTACTGGGGGATTTTGTATACCCGCGAAAGGTCATCACAAATTATTGCTGTCCACACAAAATAAAAATCAATCTTAAAACTGAACATCTTATTCGACTTCACCATGAACAAAACTGACAAAAGCAAAAGAAAGAGCATGGATCTCAGAGAGATCTAAGATGGCTCCCTTATCAAATATTTACATTGGTGTGATTGGTGTCCCTTCGGCTCAGGATAATCAATAGCTATTATATATGATACCTTCAGACAAAGAGCAGTACCGTCATGGGATTGAAGGGAGAAAGAACAAGTGAGAGAAAAGTGAGCAGCAGAGGACTCATATAGTGTTTTCTCCTGCAAGGCGTTGGATGAGAGACGATGTTTGGAGAGTGTGTTTAATGCTCTGGTCCATGGCGACGGATGGTTGCTGTTCGTGTATTTGTATTCCGTCTGCAGTCTTGGGCTCATATTGAATAAGGCAGATCAATAAGACAACCCACCACCAGAACAGCCAGCCAACAGAGCCCCTACACTTAACATCACGCTTGAGCTGATCACGGTTACCACATTTTGAATATTATAGTATATTATATTAATTATATAATATTATATTATATAATATATATAACATATAAATCTGTATTATCAACAATTTAAAATTTGAACTTTTATTGTACAACCTCATTTTCTATATTTGTTTTAAAATTTCATTTTATTTATTTGACAATACTGATTCTTAAGTTATACGGGGGTGGGGACCAGAAAAAATTCTGCATCCATCGAGAAATACCTTTAAAAAAATATCAAAACGAGAATATGGGATCTTCCTCACATAGTCTATCATGAAATATAAATGCTTTATCAAATAACATTTCATACCAAAGGCACTACACTACTACTACTTCCCATTATAGGGGAAGACCCTATATATTACAATTTGGTGTAAAACTGGAATCGAAAATGAAAAACTAGTCCCTCTTATGAGATGACATGGAGACCGGTCTTCGGCGAACAAGATGAAGGGAGTTTGTCAGATATAAGAAGCAGGCGAGGAGACTTTCTTCTCCTCGGGGGAAAGTGTGAGAAAGCGAGAGTGACATCCGTGCTTCTAGCATTTCAGGGGCTTTTTTCAATTTAGCAACATGGCAGACTCGCTCATGAAAGGGAGAGCGGGCGGCCAAGGAAGCTGAGCAATGACCGCTGGGTACTGTCCCTATACAAATACAGCATTCTATTACCTAAGACTTATGTACTTGTTTCCATGGCAACATAATACCAAAATGCTTCCATTACTGAGCATAAATCAACACTTTAAGAGTAAAGCTTTGTGAATGAAACTCATTGAGACTAGATGAAGGACTCGCACTAACTAGAGCAAAGGAAAACACTTGGGAATGATTACACATCGCTTCATTTCAAACGCTTTCACTACATTTCTTTTAATCCTTATAGCCAAGCTTCAGAGGCATGTTTCCTGTACTCGGCTTTACTTTACATTTTTTAAGGATATATTAAGGAATTCATGAGAATGGATGGTCCAAATAATTCTACAACAACGTTGGATTCTTATAGGACTTTGATCTTTCCAAGCTGTTTTAACTAAAAAAAATATTTTGAAAGACTATGTATTTGGATGTTTTTCCATTTCTGTTTGTAAGCGGTAAACAGTGGCACCCCTAGACTGCCTCCCCTAGGTTCTTCACATTAAAACCTGAATGGAAGTGTTTTGGTGATTAGAGGGTTATATTGATTTTGCATCTGGTTGCAAAGCCAATCTTTTCAGCGATTTTTACCATGGCCATTAGACAACATAGCATTGATTTTTGAAGTAGGGGAAAGACCTAACTATTCCAGGTTGGTGAGAGAGGCGACTAGAGATAAAAACAGAACGCCAGCGATGAGAACATAGTTTGCAGATTAAATAATAATGCAATGGCTTTATAAATTTATATAAACAAAACTTAATAAAATGTAATATGTAAAAAATCAATATTTCAAAATGTTAAATTAATTTAACTGATTTGTGATTGTGACAAAGAAAAATTCAAATTCAAGTTAACCTTTGTTTAATGATGCTTTTAATTTGTTTTAAATGATTTTGGTGTAAGTAAAAAACGTAAATCAGTGAAACTCAAATGATTCTGTTAGAATTCTCTAATAGAAATATTTGACTCACTCATATTTACATGTAATAATTTAATAAGTGTATTTAATTGTTTTACACGTTTAATATGAAGTAATTGTTACAAAAAAACTGTACAAAAAGTGTATTGTAGGTTATTAGACATCAAGTACGCACTACATTTAGACTGAATTCAAGCCTAAAACTTTTTAAACCCCAAAACACGAAGCAAACCAAAAGATTGGATGCCAGAGGCAATTCTGGACCTGCAAACCAGTAAATCAAAGGTCTTTTCCAATAACTAACACATTCACACCTGCTACATGAGAAATACCCATCCTGCACTGTCAAAAGAGGGCTTATAACATCTTCACTTCTGAACTTCTCCTTTGTCTCAATCTGCTCTCAATCTCCCAAGAGTGCCCTTTCTTTCCAAAGGCTATTTCTTCCTTCCATCTATCCATCACGTGCGGGATGACAGAGACAATCTCCCAGGCTTTGCTGGTACGTGCAGTTTGAAGGCCCTATCAACCATGGTGGCACATAATGTCCACTTCAGCCCGAGAGAAAACATCCGTTTAATCCTACGAAACAACGCGGACAGCTTTTTCATTCTACAATTGACTTATATGTCCGCTAATATTGGTCAGCTACTATGGCAGATTGTCATCCTTTAAGACCTTTAAGAGCTTTAAAACCAGCAAAATCCCTTTTGAATAATATGATGTTGCCTACAAATAAACTTGGATGAAAAATAATTGCTACGGCATCCTAGGTTGATACCAAGCATTTCTAGATGGTTTCCAGGTTTTCCTGGATGCTTGCTAGGCATGCGGCCATGCAGTTTCAAGGGTGTACAATGTGTAAGTCAGATTATTAATAAAAGGCACTCTCTATGGCCCTAATACTACAGCAAGTAATTATAAACAGCTCAACATTATTGTAACCTCAGAAAGAAAGCAGTGCACTCAAAGAACGTCATGTTTGGATTCATTTCAAGTTCTTCTCAAGCTTACAGAGCTTCAACTCAGTACTTCGCTTCTCTCAGAGACTATAATCAGCAGGGTTGAAATGAAAAGCAGGTGTGTTTGGAGACCAGCGGTTTTGCTGTTATTTCAGTAGGGTGAGCTACAGAGAGAGCTCACAGGGCGACTCCGACCGCAGCTCTTGGGTGGAGAACTATAAAAAAGAGATTATCCGTGCACGTACAAAGAGTAGCAATAAAAACAGATTTTTTCTGGTCACTGAGTGAGTAAACTGGGTACAGCTTCACTATTTCAATTTAAAACGACAGGAATATAAAAGGCAACTTCGGTTTTTCCAGAACATACCAAAAGGCCATTAAAATAACAGACGATGATTCAATCACAGCAAAGTTTTCTTTAACAAGAAAAACCTCGTTTAAAAATCCATTCACATTGATGTCTATGATGATCTAACAGGTCAATAGCAGAAATCCAGATTTGCATGAGAGATTTTGTGAGGTTGTGCTGGTCTGTAAACTGTAAAACAGGCTCTGAAACTCTCCAGAACCAGACTCGAAGTTACAAGTAACTGACTCCATTTCTCATTTTATTGACGGTGCTTTCATTTCATCACACATGTGTGAAAGCTATTGGCATTTTATTCTCATCTCTCCTGTGGGCTCTGTCTGCTTTAAATGTGGAAATAACCTATAATGGCGAAATCCCATTTTAACACAGCAGCTAGACACCTATACTGTACGTTTTCCAACTACTGAGTACCTTTCCTCTCTACATGAAATGTAAAACAACATTTTCCAACATTAATTTACATTAAAGGGATAGTTCACCCATTTACTCATCCTTGACTTTTTGAACGTCGGAACTGGCACCTATTCACTTGCATTGGTTTTGTGTCCACAAAATAGAAGTTAATGTGTGCATTGCTGTTCAGTTAACAACTTTTTCTATAGTGTATCTTCTTGTGTGTCCTGCATAACAAAAGGATAGTTATAAAGGTTTCAAATGACAAGAGGGTGAGTAAATATAGACACAATTTTCATTTTGTGATGAACTATTCCATATAGACAAAATAAGGCCGATTTTGATTTCCTTTTGCCTCAAAAAAGGAGTTTGAGACTAATAAATGATTTCTGGTCAAAAGGCCTTCTTGACATCTGCAGCTTGGACAATAAATTATGGAGGGGAATTTCTAAAAAATAAAAAGCCGGCTGCAGAATGCCACACGTGGAGGTGTTCACACGTGTCGTCTTGCTCAATATAAAGAGCAAAAAAAACTAAACCTTTAGCATTCATACCTTGGATCGGAAGCAAAACAAATCTATCCATCTTAACAGTAAGGAAACATAAGCGTTTGCTATAGACTAATATATATATACTATAACCGATATTAGAACTCTGTTGCCATGGCAACATGGCGCAAAATGTCATTTTTATTGATTTTCACCAACATGGAAAACTGTTTAATAATGTACTCATACTCTTGTGATTTCAAGTCTATATGAACGTATTCTAAACAGAATAAGATATTTTGAAGAATGTTGGTAAACAAGTAAATGATGACTTCTCTTGAAAACACATAAGGTTAGGAAGTGATAACATTAATAAATATCAAATAATTGCTTTTTGTCTTACAGATGTACACAAAACTGACAAATATATTCCGTTAGCTGTCAATATATAGTTTATATTGCTGTGTGTTTTAAAGCTTAAACTACAGAGACTGTATTCCGGCTCTCATTTCCCCTACAGGGGTCCACGCCCAAGAGCCAACAGTCAGAGACAGACCTCATTGCCTACATCTGGTAGCCATCCTAAAGTTCTCCAACATTGCTCACAGCAGTCTCAATTTCACCGTTTTCAGAGAAAGAAAATCCCAAGGTGGCACTAATCTCAAATCTTCCAACCAAAAAGGTCTCTAAACACCCACAAAGGAATCGCCCTCGATTAAATACCAGGTATGCGTTGTGTAATCGTCATTAGAGATGGCATCACTTGTATTCTGACAGCGTTTGATTTGGTCTTCATTTATATTTTACTTGCCCACCAGGTCTCAGCACGCCAGCGATGGGAAACTGTAACACGTTCTGCGGTTTCCAGTGAGACTTTTGCTCAGAAAGGAAACGTGTATCGTGAATTGTTCATGTTGTGACAGTTGTGCTGCGCTCTTAAATTTCAGATGGGGATTTCGCCATCCGCTGACAGGTTACTTCATGTTGTTTACTATCGGCCTGCTAAAGTGTTATTGATCCAAGGAGCAGCTAGAGACACAAAAATGGACAGTTGACATGAGATGGACAGTATGATGGAGAGCGGCTAATAAACAAGATGTGACTGTACAAGTAACATCTGGGAATATATATGTTGTATACTAATAGTCCACTCTTTAGTAGATACATTTTTTGACCAAACCTCTTGAATTTCAATAAAACTATTCAAATCATGTAACAACATATAAAATCCCGAATTCTTTCCCTCAATTACAGCCCATACTCTCTTGGCATCCTCTAAACCTCATAATGTCTCCATCTGGGATGCTTTTGAAACAGGAGTTCCCTGTAAGCTGAACACTTGGCTGCGTTTCCTTTACTATCTGGTCCAACTCGTCCATTTCAAGAAGAAATGTACGTTTTCATTTTGGCATGCATAAGCACAAATACTATTTACCTACAAAAATCGTTTCTAGTATTTACACAAGCAGTTGGGTCAAACGGTTTTTAGCCTCATGAGAAACCAAAATCAGTCAACTGTGTCCAAACTGGTAGTTCTTCCATGGAGATGTCTGCTTCAGAAATAATATTACTATCAAGGGTAAATAAAATAGACATTGCAGATGTCTCATGTTTAAAAAAATATGCTTTGGCCATGAAAAGCTGTTGGAAGGACTTACACTAAATATAAGTTCATAACCTTATGTTTCTAAAATGCCAAGAAACACAGAGCAGATAACAAGCAATACACAGAGGGCGTATAACATATTGAGAAGGATAAAGGTTTTTAAGAAGGCCATGGTCTCAAGAATGATCATATAGTTTATACACTTCATACAGCCGCTAGGAAGTATTCGAAATTCTGAAGACCATTCCAAAAAGTGGCTGATACATTTTTCCACAAAAACAAAGCTCAGGAGTGACAAAGTCATCCATTAGAAACATGAAAGGCTAACAGAATTAACAGGGTTTTTACAAGTTTTTTTTACAATCACAATTATCACTCTTATATTGATTAATAGTTAACATGTTCTCTTTGTAGTATTTGATGTCTAAAAAGATAAAAAGTCATTTTCCATTATTTTGATCAGTTTTAGTTTTCTTTCTCAACAAATAATGCAAAAATGAACAACACTTTCCATTGACAATTGGGTGTAAAAATGTAACAAAATAACAAAATAAAACAAAAATAGTAATTTTACATAATCACATTTCTATAAATATTAAATTAAGAGGCAATTTCAAAGACCATCCACATACCTTGGTTATTATAATTAAGTAATAAACCATCAACTAACACTACAAAAAAGTCAATGATTTATGAAAATACATAAATACATAAAACCAGAATTGTTTTTGCAAATTAATTCTTCGTATACTGTATAGACATCTTACCCAGTGGACAATTTTTATTACATGGATGTGGTTTCTAATCAAAAAATCCCCCAAATATGATTTAAAACACAGATTTTCCAATTTGCTAATGTCCGTTCACCATTATGCCAAGAAAAGCTGAAGAAATGGTTTATTGTGTGGTTACACATGAATGGTGAGACTGTGTCCGTGTTACATTCAATCAAATCCCTTGCTGAACCCCTGCAATTCCACAGCCATGCTTCTAAACCAGCAGGGGAACATCACGTGCCCAAGATTACACATGTGGAAACCCAGCAAAAGCTCTTAATATGCGATTAACAGCACCGCTATGAAGACAAACAGCACCAGCGAGTAGAAAACCGATGTCTCGTAACTGTGTTAAACTCACCAATCTATACTCCTAAATTCTGTCTTAAAACCCGAGGCACACAAGCTCACGCACACTCATTGCTTAAAGCCATCCCTGCTGTGAATCTCCACCAGGGTTCTGACAATCTCATGACCCACTTTCCCAGCACAAATCCTACGGACGTAGACACTCCAGAGCTCCTCGCGGTGAGATTATACTCACAAAGAGCTCATTTCTACAGCTCCTGTCCCAATGAAAAGCACTCCATTCAACCACAACTGTGAGCTTAGCGCTGTGGAAAAAACGCCTGAGGAGAACGGTAGAGTACCCATCTCCAGCTGGCACGATCACAGACGGGAGGCCGATGGGTCAGACCCCATGCCAGAGCCGAACTCAAAGACTACTGTTGTCCGACGGACCACTCCAATGCCACTCAGAGCCAACAAAAGGGATGTGATTGTACAGCGGAGCGCTTTAGACTGGGAGATAAGGGTGAGAATGAGCGGCCCTGTGAGGACTTCATTTAAGAGGGTTTATATCAGAAACCAGTTTTAAAGACACAATCACAGTGTTAAAGGTTAAGCGAGGATGTGGAGAATGAAACAGAACAAGAAAAGCAGTGAGGGTGGATGAACCTGTGAAAAGGGTGACAAATAGTGCTACACCAGAACAAGTGGTACTTGAAAGAAGAGTTGGAGGATTTTCCAGGAACGCTGGAGTGATTTTGCAAGGAAGATAGAAAGAGATAAATGTAAGAGATAGGTCATTGAGGCGAGGTTGTGGGACAAGACGGAGCTGAAGGGTAGCTGTCTCTATCTATTTACTGCTGTCTTTCTGTTTAGGCCCTGTGTTAAGGTAAAAAATGGGAAGGTTGAGTGGAAAAGGGAAAAAAATTGTCTGAATGGTTTCATAGAATCCTTTAAATTCTATTTTTTCAGGTTCTTCAGATTAAAGGGACTATTCAGCTTGTCTCATTTCTGTAGCCATTTCAAACCTGTATGTATTTTCTTTCATCTGCAGATTTTTTTCCTGATATTTTGAAGAACATATTTTCTAACATTCTTAAAAATATCTTCTTCTGTGTTTGCAGAATAAACTTATACAGGTTCATGATGACAAGAGAGTGATACCAGGACAACATTCTTATTTTTATTGGAGCTATCACTGTAAAGGAGCCTCTCTTTCTTACCTTTCTTACCTTTTTAAAGTGATCATCCACCGAAAAAATACAAATTTGTCATTTCTATTTTTTGTAGGACCAAAAAATAATATATTTTGAAGAAAGCAACCAGACAGCACTGGCACCCATTCACTTTTACTGTATGGACACAAAACTAATACAAGTGGATGGTTCCCAGCATTCTTCAAAATATCTTATTCAGTGTTCTGCGGAAAAAAGATAGTCATACAGGTTTCAAATAATAAAAAATAGGGCAAGTAAATAATGAAAAACTCCTTAAAACTTTTTGTAACACTGCTGTTGAAACACCGACCTAAGTTTAGCAGCACACAGTTTGTAATTCTGCTGCCACTTCTAATAATGTTGTTTCTAAGAGAAAATGCAAGTCCTCACAGCATGAAAACCAACTCCAGCACATCAGAACCCACAGAGAGGCCGCAAGGTGAAAATAGGCCACAAGATGTTTCTCTTTAAGTAATTTTACATGGCACTGTGCCTTTCTTACCGAACTAGGGAAGTCAAACAGCAATGAATGTTTTGTCAGCTCATATTAATTAATCCGTCTCTTAAATTGAGGTTATTAGTAGTTCAATAATTCAGTCAAACAGTCTGGATCAACATTCTCCTTGCAGACTAATTCTGTTTGTGTGCATTTGCACGACTCTACTGTGTGTTTGCGAATCTAACCTTTTTATCTCTATTACTATCTTTACTAAACACAACCACACACACAGCAGTAATCCTTTATCAACCCCGACCTGAACATATCTGTAGAAGCCTAATAAACAGATACCATCATTGCCATTATCTGTAAAACCCCATCCAATAAGCACTAAACCAGATTGTGATGGATATTCTCCCTCTATCTCATGATGTCACAGTCATGCCACTCAAATCTCTTGTATCACTGCCCACCCCCTTCCTGATCTACACTTCCACCCACTAGAAAACAGTCCAGAACGGCTGTATGAATATTTAAAAGCTGCAGCCTTCTCAGACCTGGTATGGCATGCAGAACATCAGGGCTTCAAAAAATTTAGGACATAAACAAAAGCATGAGCATGAATTATAGCGTAGTGTTCATTTTGGCTAGACAGCAAATCAAGTTAATGAAGCCATTAGCACCCTCTGATGTAAAAAGAACAACACGAGGAGACTAAAGATGATTCAAAACATTATTATGTTTATGACATGACAGCACTGAGAAAAATTAGCATGTTGGACAAAGTTGGACTTTTTTATCGATCTTTATTCTAGGAGTATAAAAGACATCAAAGCAGAACAACAATAATTAAGTTGTAAGATGCTTCTGGTTTACAGGTTATAACTCCAATAAAACCAGAATGATGACAAATTATATTTCCAGTACAAAAGGAACACAATTCTTTACTACTAAATAAATTGTGGTATTAAAAAATATATATATATATAAATTGTGTCATCATTTACTATCATTTCAAACCTGTTTCCTTGTCAAAAAGAATAGTATACAAATGCTGGACCCTATTTGCTTGGATTGGTTTTGTGTTTCTAAAATAAAAATCATTGGGGACCAACAGTTTTTGGTTACCAACTTCAAAATGTCTTCGGAAATTTCTGAAATGAAAAGATTTTAATTAAAGGGTGAACTATCCCTTTAACATACAAGAACTTCCATATATAAAGTACAATATTTTCAGTATAACGGCACCTGAGCTATGATGCATGACTTAAAGGCGGGGTCTATGATTTCTCAAAAATTCTTTAAAAACTAAGATGGAGTCCGAGTCCACAGACAGTTGTGCAACCAATCAGTAGTATGGGGAGAGGAACATTAGTCAAGAGCAGTTTTTGAAAAAGGGGGCAGGCCCTTTTGCTAGAGTTGTGTTTGAATTGTGCTTTCGAATGTCAACAGAACGTCGTAGACCCTGCCTTAAATAACAATCTGACAACAATCCAGTTTAATCTCCTTCTCCAAATTATCAGCTCTCTCTCAAACACACCATAGCATTCGCTTTGGGAAGACCCAAACTACATCTTCAACTGTTTCTAACTTTGGAATCAGCAGATTTCTTTACAACGCAAGTGGTGGAATACAAACAAACAACAGGTTTTTAAACGTAAGTTTTGAGGAAGAATAAAAATCAAGCTTACGTTGACAGTGTCCGTCCACCTCCTCGAATCCTGGACGACAGACGCACCGTCCGATGGGCACCAGCCAACCGCCATCAGCACTGCAAAACATCCGTGGTGTCTCCAGCTCCTCAGCATCCTCCACGCAAGAGCCACGCACCTCCACCAGCGCCGAATCCCCGCCCGTCACCGTATCCGGAAAGCGGGCCAGGTTTAGCACAGCTAGTGGACAGCGCTTATAAAAAACTCTTACAGAAACCAGAGCAATGCAAGCACCCAGGTCCTGAAACGCAAGGTACAGGCCTCTCTTTGAAAGACCGTTTATGTCTCGCACTTCCGTGTTCAGCTTCATGACACGATCACCGACGTCCGTCTGCGTGAAGCTCTCGTCGGCCGCTATAGTGTCGATCTTGACGTACTGACTCTCGCGTATGTGGCGCAGGGGGGCGGCAGCGACGTTGTTGGATTCATGATAGTAGACGTTAAAGGTCTCCTTACAGGTGCCGGGAACTCCCGGCAAGCTATTGCAGTCCCGTAGAGTGAACTTGATCTCAACGTAAACACGCTGGGCGCCCTCACGCTGGATCAGGCCGGTGCGCAACCAGTTGTTTTGATTGGCCTCCATCACATTGCACACTTGGTACGTTCTCATAGGGATATTGCGCTCATCCATGACGCTTATCTCTTCCCACTGGCAAACAGAAAACAAGTTGAGGTTTAAAGGCGAAGATGTCTCCCAAGTAATGTCGGATGAATGATAAATCACAAAATTGGTGCAGAAATATATTTCAGAGCAAAATAACCACAATTATGTTTTCGTTTCACAGTGTTGCTGCATGCACACTGCTGGACGTGACAAACCTTGAACATTTCTCTTTTTTATCAATGCTCACTGTTCTAGCTTTTTCTCTTCACTCGCACTCAAGAATATTTGCGTGACTCCTCGTGCCAAGGCCACAAGTACAATCCTTCTTTATTTTATCGAAATGGATTTGAATGAAGGAAACGAAGGAATTTAATGATGGAGTGACTCCCACAGAGGAGATCTAGAGACGAGAGTGGATCGTAACGCAGCAGGTTAGCGACGGAGAGCTCTATCCCGGCCCCCGCAGAAACTTTGAAGAGTCACGACACTGAAGGCTCAATAAGCAGAGCTTGGGGTCAAGGACGGCTGAGTAGGGAGAGATCACACACTACATTTGCTGAATCCCAGATGTGAAAGACCACCATCACAGGTTTTTAAATGAGGGCTTTGGTAGTACTTAAAGATGCAAAAAGGTTGGTGGTTCTAAATCCACAAAGGGGATTCATTAATGGACACTTATGCAATTTAACAAAACAATGAGTGTAATTTCTATAGAGCTGAACTGTCTATGTAATAACCAAACTAAAGTTGCATTGGATAAAAGCATCTATACTTCTGTTATATATGACTGTGTAAAGAATATTGCGTCAGGCCTTACATTGGTTTGTCTTGGCACAAGCAATCTTTCCAAAAAATCACATTCTAAGCCAGCACAAATCTGTCATTTTCTGCCTTCTCTAGAACACAGAAAATTATTTGACCATTTTTTTTAGACAAACTGACTAGTCTGTTTGGAAAAAATAACATACAATATCAGTTTTGAAGCTTCCTTGCAAGAATTCAACAGAATAAAGATGCCTCAAGTGCAGACCCAGGACAGTCCTAACCTCACTTCATTGACTCTTTAGAACATTTTGGCAAAAGTACAGTAAGAGAAAAGCCTGGAGCAGTTGGCACGTGAACAGAGGTCTTCATCAATTGCTATTTTTTAGGATCTCTAATGCATGTCAAAGCAGCGTGAAGCAGGAGTTTGACAGGTACTCACCCCCTCCGGAGGATACGCTTCCCAACCCAGATCACCTGGGGCGGACATTGAGTCAAGCAAAGTAACTGAAAAAAAGAAGAAAAATAGAGTTATTTAAAGCCACGGTGAAAGTTTTTTTCTTTTCAAGCCATTTTTGTGCCAATGGTTTACTTTGTTGTTCTGAACTCAGAGAAGTTATTAATTTACCATTGACTTCTATAGTAGGACAAAAGACTATCATGAAACTGGAGGGTACAAAATTGTTGACAAAATGTTCCTTTTTTTGGTATAGTAATCCTTTAACCAGTTGCATGATATACATTTAATAAAACCATGTGGGGAACAGAAGGAAAGCAAAATTTTGTAACTACAGCACTATAACATTTGACGTGAAACCTTATGGGAGAACTTTTTTTGATCAAGTTATTTTTTTATTTTATTTAATTTCGTGCCACCTGTGGCATTGAAACACTTTTATAATGCCCATTAATACTCTTTTATCCATGTGATGTTGTATATTCAGTTTTGATCATCACAAAAACACGACACGCATCTTCTTCAGGAACCTTTTTGAAATCTGTTCTCATATCAATATTTTCATAGGTTGCTATTTATAATATTTTTCAATCTCTCGACGGTCTGAGCCTGAACTTCCCACTTT
Organism: Triplophysa yarkandensis; assembly: GCA_033220385.1. Lineage (NCBI taxonomy): Eukaryota > Metazoa > Chordata > Actinopteri > Cypriniformes > Nemacheilidae > Triplophysa > Triplophysa yarkandensis. Next base: position 12,424,480 of record CM065676.1, on the reverse strand, counting down.
GAGCTCCGTTCCAAACCAATTACAGCCCTGGCAACCGGGGTGATTAATTCTTAATCACATCCAAACCTCAGATGTTCCTCCTCTTTCACGCTGAATATCAACCTCTCCCTCTCCTGGCACATGTGCATGCCCTTTTTGTGACGGTTGTGAAAAAGGCGAAGGAAAGCTGAAAAATCAAAGACCATCTGGATCCAAATTTAATTAAAACTGACTGTCAATGGGCTTGTGTGACATACAAACAGTGTTGATTTTTCAAACCACTCTTTGATGCTTGCTTGAAGCGGAAGTGGCTTGTGTTTGGTTTTATGGGTCATATATGGAGCAATTTGATGACTTGACACTCCAGAGGAAAAAAACATGTGTAAGTCAAAACAGGATATTACATCTCAACTGAATACAGATTATGATGCCATTCACCAATGGTGCTCGCGTGGCTGTTTTTTAATGATGGTGTAAAGCCCAAAAGGGCAATATATCATTACGCATGATCTGGAAATCATTTTCTTGGCCTTTCAAAGCACATTTAATAAAACAAACAACTTAATACAGCTCCATGGCACAGACATCGTGCAGCCCATTATTACATCCAGCAGGTAGCATTTAGCTCACAGTGCGGTGAAATTTATTGCCCTGAAAACATTGATCGTTGCTTGGAGAGCATTTTTTAAAGAACTGTCATAAATGTGATGCAGAACAAATTGGATATGTGGCCATTGGCTAATGGCGCGTTCATCTGTCCCCATAGGATGCTCAACATCTCAAACAAAGTCTAGATTCAACCAGAACCACTTTATTCACTACCAAACACAACAAGAGGACCACTTGGTCATCTTCTTCACCAAAAATCATTTTTTTCTCCATACACACCAGTTACATCAGCCTCAAACCAGCACAAATCAGCTTTAACCAGACTCGAGAAGCATAGAAATTTGTGTCGGTCTAAGCTGGTCTTTTCAAGAAGGGAAAGATTCAGCTCTCTAGAGAACTGACACCTGAAGAAAAAAGGATCGATAAAAGGGTTGAGTCTACTTCTTTCTCATACAAATACACCGCCTTTCAATTCTTTGTGATTCTAAATATAAAAGATCCCTTTAATCTACCTGACAGAGAAGGGGAGACTGGGAGAGAGGGATCGTGAGAGAGCGCGAAAAAGACAGAATGAGAGACAAAGTAAAAAAGAAGAAAAAGAAAGAGATGTTTCACAAAGCAGGGAGGACAAAATCAAATTATGTTGACGAAGAGACAATATTAAATTTAGTGGTCACTCGATACGTTTATTTTTTTATTTGGTTTCACACCTGAATATACGATTACAGGCTTGTGCAATACCAGTCCATCGAATGTAATGTGTGCTATAACAGCAGCTGGCTGGAAAGTGGAGAGTTTTCATCATTAGCTCTCAGCTGTGCTGCTCCGGACGGAGGAGCCGGAATCCCCTCGGGGTGAAAAAGAGAACTCAACACCTCAAGGGAAGAGTCGAGATTTACCATTAACACCAGAAATAGCACAGCGATCGGCAATCACCTCCAACATAAACACCGGACGAGAGGATAAAAAATGGAAAAGAAGATGGAGAGGTCAAGAAAGGGAGAGGCAACGGACAGATAAGCAGCTGGGAAATTGTCCCGAGGGAATAGAAGAGGACAATGAGGTCACTCTCATCTACGTATAGCCGGTGTTAAAGCTCAAGTATCGCCTCTTAAAGCAGAAAATCTGTCCTAGGAGCGTACAGGTAAGGAATTATTGATAGCAAATCTGAATTTCTAATGGAAGACTAAACAGATGCTGTTTCAAACCCGGTGAATCAAAGGCTAACATTTGTGCCGATTGTGTTGCATAAACTTTCTAGGACTTTTGCTATAGATTTCAAGACCTTTGAGACGAAATAAGTGAAGGATTTTTAAACAGGTTTCTAGAAGTCTCCCACTTTTGTTGATGGACATTCGCATGTAAAAAGAAATAACTCATTCTAAGATAATGAAAACATAATTCATAATGCAATATCTTCCTACACATTTAAACATATAGTTATGTAAATTACATTACATTTCTGTATATAGAATTTCTGAAAAATGACACCTTTAAAACCGCAATCTTTACCGTGTTTTTTGAAACCATCAAACCAGAAACAACTTATTTAAACCATTTTCAAAAAGTTAGTTACTATACAAATGCAATAAGTATAGTAAGTATAAAAGTATATATGTCCTTTCCTGTCAAAGTCAATATATGTACTTTTTACTTGTCTATATTGAATATAACATCATTCTACTTAATAAAAGAACATTCTGGGAGCATTTACAATCGATATCATTAATATTGTAAGGCCATGTCAAAGATTGTTTCTTAAAAATGTGATTTTCCAATTTTAACCTGGTTTTCACTGGCAGGATCAAAAATACGTACCATTTACATTTATTCATTTAGCAGATGCTTAAGTACAATGTGATTTCTTTTTTAATTTAGAAATATCAAAATCAATTTGACAAATCATTTTAACATAAAAATACACACTTCTTGAGTCTAATAAGTCATACCAAAAACAAAATCCTTCAGAAATGCTCACACGGAGCGTGCCGAGTCATTAGTTTTCACAGCATCCAGTCCAAAGCAAATCTATAAGAGTCTGTTATTGCAGAACTCTCTTGACAGAAGTGGTTTAGGATATTTGAAATGCAGTCAGCAGGTCTTGTCACTCACTGCTTGTGTGAAGTCAGAGGTCTGCTCCGCCGGGAAGATCTGACATTCTGCCTCAACACTCTGCAGAGATCCAGTTCCGGACAACCATCAAAGTCATTCAACTCAAGCCAAATACATAGTCAGCTATATTTCTGATTCATTCAGTGGAACATTCATGATGATCTAGAAAATCTTTAAGAAAGTGTTACAGTAGTTTCTGCCTCCAAACACACAAATGGAGATTAATAAGCCGGCAGGTTAGCTGACATGAAGTCATGACCTACAGATGGAGATTCATGGAGCCGCAGAACACGTTCCCAGTTAAAAAATACTCCTGTTTGAGACAGACCTTCTCCACCCAGCCAGAATCGAGACACGACTACTGCTATCATTCAGAGGAAATAGCAGACAGCTGAAGAAGTGCTAGATAAGAGACTCAGCGGAGATAAATGTAGTTACAGCCACTCAGAAGAAAGCATGGATACACTCAAAGACTGAAATATCACATAAAAGACAAGACAAAAACATGAATGACCAACCATATTAAAAATTCTTAACTCGTACAAACTTAAGTTGATTTTATAAAGAATATACACTGAATCCATAAGCATTTAAACTTTAATCATCTCTGAAGCTCTCTATCCAGTATCACACTGGCAAAGGAGAAAGAATGCCACGGTAACACAAAAAACCAACTACACACATCACCTTCCTCCACATCAGCTTGCCAATGAGGCTGCGGACCCCAGGGCCATTTTCAAACCTAACAACGTGTGTAATGTGTCAGACACGACTGACGGGCAACCGTGAGGTCTGGAAGATGATGAGAGCTGTAAACAGGCTACTGGCAGGAAGGGCATGAAATGGTGACCCGTGTGTGCTAGTTAGAAGAGGAGGGCATGGAAGACACTCTTGGGATGCTTCATTAGAGCAAAGACACAGCTCAAGCCACACCTGCCGCACAGGAGAGCACGCATGCACGTTGGAGACCAGCACTAAAGCTTCAACGTGAGCCATAAAACTGCAGCCATGATCAGTAATGATCTGCTGGGCCTGGGATGAACCCCAAGGATTTGAAACAGGTAACAGCGGCAAAACAGCAGTTTTATTATGGCTGACATCACCTTTGAACCTGTTGTTAAGCACAACCTTTAAATGCATTCGGAGATATTCAAATGCAACTAACAAACTATATGTTTTTATTTCATGTAAATCATAGAAAATCAATTATTAGTTGATCACCAAGTTAAAATACTTAGTTATATGCATGTTACATGTAAAGTTATATGTAATGTTATATGCATGAGTAAGAGCAACATATTTCTTTTGCAGAACACTAAAGAATATTTTAAGGAATGCATTGGGGTTAATGGGGATCCACATTTTTGATTGCCTTCATTCTTCAAAATATCTTCTTTTGTATTGTGCCAAAGAAATAAAGTCATACAAGATTAAAATGAAAAGAAAGTGAGTAAATAGTGACAGAACTTTTTTCAATAAAGCAAACGGCAACCTTATAAATTTTGAGAATATTTCATGACATTCTAAAGCAAAATACTTTGGAATAAAATGTATTATGTATAAGGAAGCACCACTTCTTTCTTCTGCAAAACAGAAAAGATACATTTTTGAACAATGGTAGTAAAAAAAAAAACATCGGCCCACGTTGACTTTGCACTGGGGTAAATAGTTACATCTTTGGATATCAACATTCTACTTTTGTGTTCTTCAAAAAAATATTTATGAGGAAGCGCCATATCTGCAAAATCACTTATGTTTTGAAGAATATTGGTAACCAAAATCATCGGTCCAAATCTCTATTGTATTGACACAATACCACCATTTTTCAAAATATCTTATTTCGTCTTTATCATAAGACAGCCATTTAGGGTGAACTGTCAATTTATCACAATTATTTTTTCAATTTTCACAATTATCAATTTATCAAAATTCATTGCAAGTAAAAGCTTGGTTTTATATGCATGAAACAAACTATTATCAATTTCTGAATAGGTCTCTGCACAATTAAGCGCTGTATTAACAATATGCAGAGGTCCGATTCAATAAAAACTCCCTGGAATCAGAGTGCCCTAGCTTGGAACCCCCTTGAGAGCAGACCACCAGTGATAACCAGGGCACTGTTAATGAAATATGCACAGCAGAATTCACACCATCTCATGCATTAGAAAACATTAAGGCTGAGTATCGGGCCGGCAGAGGAACAAGGAGCGGAGAGCATGTTAATGAAGGTGAAGCACAATAATAACAGATCAAAGCTGTCGGCAGCTAAAAGGGCCTTGTGCACGTGTACACGCCGGGGATCTGTTTTAATCAAGCCTTATAATTTGACAGAGGTGAAATGCCCTGAATGTAAATGCATATTACCCCAAACAAAAGGGTGGCTGATAAAACATGATGACCTGTGCCCATGACGGAGAAGATATGCATCAATCATCTGCTTCTGATAGAGGATTCATCAATTTATATCAAGAATGAACAATCAAAGGGAACAGTTAACTATGTCACATAACCTGGTGTTCTAATGTGGAAGATATTTCATTTATTCGAAGATATTTTGAAGAAATTTGGTGAGATACAACTATGTGTTTTATCCGACTTTCACTGGCACAAACCACTGGGACATTTCTCAAAATATCTTCTATTGTGCTTTACATAGATACAAGTAATAGAGGTTTTAAATAAAATAAAGGTTAATATGATTACAGAAGTTTCATTTTTGGGTAGGCTACCCCTATAGAGTTAAGAAAATTATTGGTCCTATTGTATAGACACAAAACCAATGCAATTCAATGTGAACCAACATTTTTCAAAATATCTACAGTATGTGCTATGCATAAGAAAGTCATAAAGGATGACACATTTTTTTGTATAGGGTCTAGCTGAATTGTCAATACAAGCCTATATGACTTTTGTTTTTCAGCACAACACAAAAATTAAATTTTAAAGAATTTTATTAAATAAATAAGCTGGTCAATTTTGTTAGAGGCATTCTTAGAAATATCTTCTTTTGCGTTCAGCTGACGAACAAAAGTTATACCGGTTTAAAATGAAAAGAAAGTAAGAAATCTGTGATCGAATTTTCCTGATTTTGAAAAAAACCAACTGAGCATGCATGTATATTTGAAGAACGTTTTGTAAAAAAGCAGAACATCAGTACTGTCAGAACAGATTTTTATCACGTCACGAAGAAAAGATACCAGTCGAGCACTCGAAGCGTCCATGTTTAGGCCTAACAAGAGGGAAAAATAACTCATTCCTCCAGAAAACAAAAGCAAGACCACAGGTTACACTAATCTACAGACTTCATTAACCCTCAGACAAGAGAGATGCAAATCCAGACGTCTCTCAGTGTCAGTAGCTAAGGGACGGTGAGATGAACAGAGCAGGAACGAGAGAGAGAGGCAGAGGCTTTGAGCACGGCTGAATGAAACATAAAAAGTGTTTTTCTCATGCTAATTTCTCTGCCGGAGTCCCGGGGAGGGAAACAAAAGCAGATGAGAAACCTTCACTAAATGCGGTAGGAGCTCGCACAAAGAAGAAGCTAATGAGGGGGACCTTAGTGCTAACAAGCAAAACATGAGGGCAGCAGAAGGCACTTATTGACACCGAAACGTATGCATTTTCATTAAACGGGTCAGGAATTACATTTTATATTTGACGGTATCACTTCTTTGCATTTGCACAGATCTCCCGGCCTTTGAACCTACAACCAACTGAGCAGACAAAACCCATCTTTCTCTTTTCCAGAGGGCTAAAAATCCATTCCAGTAATGTAAATCAAGAGGGAAAAAAGGAGCTGAGAAAGTCATTTGGATCTGGAATGGAACACCAATGTAGTCATTAGCATTAAATATGTGCTGATGTGAGTTAATGTGCTTTACTTTGGCTAGAGGACAGAAATCAAACATATGTTGAAATGTAAGACTATGAAGGCCCAGAAACACAAGACGATGGAAATGAAAACTTTGGAGACACTTATACCTAAACTTATAATCAAACATGAAGCTAAAGGAATATCTCCTAAGGCATCCCACCAGCTGGTGGTCATGGGGAGCGCATAGCTCTCATATTGGACACAACACATGCACAAAACTCTCAATGCACTGTGATGCCGATGACTTGTTTTAATGCTGGAGATGAGAAGAACAAAATCTCTAAAGCTGACTCTGAGAGTCAACTTTATCAAACAAAACCCAACATATATCAAAAGTCACCCCAGACATCCTGACGAAATCCTCAAACAAAATCCCATCTGACGTTCTGCCTAAATGTGTATTAGATCACCATTGAACAGTCCCTTTGACAAGACCACAATGCATGCCTTAATCCTAATCTCGTAACAATGAGAAGGAAACCCATTTTAATCCAGTGAGGTTAATTTATTGTCTATATGTGAGGGCTCATCGCAAATTAAGTCGTGGACCGTGTGTCTGCTCATATTTTGTCTTCCTGCATCCTTAATCTTATAAAATCTTGAGTTCTTCATCAGATTAGGGCTACTGATGTCAACATAGAAGAACCATCAGCGTCACATGAATTAAATATAATTATGTTATTTATTAAACATAACATTCCCTAAAGACTCACATATAGGAATGTTTAAATATGAGGTGGGTGAGTACCTCTGTTTAATCTTTGGGATATTTTGTAATTCTGCGTCTCATCTACATATGTCATTGCTATTTGTGATGCCTGTCAAATCAACTAGAGCTAAATAATTAAGCTGAATTGAAATGATTTTTGGTATCTAATAACACTCTTGTCAATACAAGCCTGTATGACTCTTGTTCTTCCGCATAAAAATACATTTTGAATAATGTCGTTAAATTAAAAAAACTGGTCAATGTTTGTTTCCGGCATTCTTCGAAGTATCTTCTTTTGTGTTCAGCTGACATTTAGGCAGAACGTGAGATAGAATTTTGTTTGAGGATTTCGTCAGGATGTCTGGGTTGACTTTTGAGACATATTGAGTTTTGTGTGAGAAAGTTGTCTCATTTGAGCTTTAGAGCTTTAGAGATTTGGTAAATATTTGGCACCGGCATTCTTCGAAATATCTTCTTTCTTGTTCAGTTTAGGAACAAAAGTCATACCGGTTTAAAATGACAAGAAACTAACCAGTGCATTTGTTTTTCAACCAAAGGACTTTTCTTAAGAAAAAGTCATTTGATAGAATAGAATCTGCATTTGTTCACATATTTTGGGCTTTCAGCCCTGGCAAAGGAAACTTTCTGATGAACAAAAATCCAATTTTCACTTATTTCAACTCAGTAACAAATACATGAATAGAATAACGATGAATTTCAGCATCTGTGTTATAGAAACAATCCATGCCAGCTTACCTTCATTATCTGGATAATTCCTTAAGGCTTGACCCAACACTAACAAGTGAAAGGGAAGAAAAAACGAATAAATCCGAACGAGAGCCATTATCAGGCAGCTCTGCACGCCCGCATCCCTGTGCTTAAACTTGGACTGCGGTGAAAAGCGCAGGACTCGACCGGAGAAGGACGGACGGGAGAGAGGAGGAATCCCGACTGTGAGCTTCAGGATCCCACGCAGGAATGAGCGGAGCGGCTCTCAGCGCTTGATGGATGAAGGGGGCGTGACGTCACGCGTGTGCGCTCGGTGTCGTGCGTTGCGCACAAGAGTAAAAAAGTTTGGCTGTGATTTGTTACAAATGTTAACATTTGTATCCTTGTCTATGTTGGGTGGTTATAATATTAAGTTGTTTAAACAGTTTTAGGGAAATGCCAGAGTTATGGATGTGACATAAATGTAATAGAATATAATTGTAACCGGTAAACTAAAACAAGTTTTTCTATTATAAAAACCTTTGTTTATAGTGTTTAAATATCAGAGATATGTCAGTGTGTGGAAAAGTTTTCCAATTAAATAAAAGTTTATAATCCTGAGTTATGGATGTGACATAAAAACACTTTTAGAATATAATTGTGATCAACTGAACCAAGTGTTTATATTATACCAAACCTTTGTTTATATTGTTTAAACATAATAAAAATATCTGTTTATAAACAAGTTTTCTATTTTAATAATGGTTAATAATCGTGAGTTATGGACGTGACAAAAAAGAACACAGATTTTGGGAGACAACGAACTTCTTAAGATTTATGTGAATTAAAATCTACAAACCAGAAGCAAAAATATCCATCACATGGCCGAGGGATTGCTCTTTATAGAACATAAAATAGTTCGTATGTTTTATTTTCATGAGTCCGATCATGAGCGAAAATGTAGCGTTATGCATGTGACAATCCTGAAAATTGGCCCCGCTTGACTATGAAAAATCATGCATTAAAAATAAGAATATTCAATGAAAGCTTAAAGAGAGATGTTACGTGCTGGCCCTCCAACTGAGCCTGGTTTCTTCTCCATTCTGTCACCGATGGAGTTCTGGTTCCTTACGGCTGTTGCCTCTGGCTTGCTTGGTTGGGGTCATTTTATTTACAGCGATATCGTTGACTTGATTGAAAAGGAATGCACAGACACTATTTAATCTGAACAGAGAAGACATCCCCAAATTCAATGTTGAACTACCTTTAAGCATCATTTTGCATTATTGACACACTGTTTTACTAACCTATGATATTCAGCTGATTTGACACAATGTATTTTGTTTAAATCACTATAAAGGTGACTTGACTTGACATGCAACGAATGTTCACAAATATGAAAAGTATAGTAATATCCTTTGGTTGAAACTCTATATTTCCGTGGTAAGATTGACATTTTCATAGAATTGCCAATTTTTGGGAATAGCTTTTAGCACTGGCTCCCGAATGCTGCATTCTGGTGGGGGCCTGCGGAGCAAGTTGTTTTCCCCAACCTGTGTGTTGCTTAACTGTTTGCTTTGCTTGTGTCAGTTAAGTGCAATTTTTCTGCACCAGTAAAGACCTTGAATTGCATCACCGTTGTCAGGTACAATTACTTCTGGGCCACTTGATCTGAGAGGTGGGTTTAGGTCGAAGTCCCATGGTCGTACGAGGTTGTACGGGCCCGCTCTGCCAGACAGGAAGTCACATCACAGACGCAAGTGAAACACAACAAGCCCCATTAAACAAAAACTCCAATGTTTGGTATTTAAGGATGAAGGTCAAATCAATACTCCGACTGCGTTAGGAAAAGGGCCACAATTTTGCCCCTCTGCCAGCTGTTCCACCCACACAAGAGATCGCACAAACCCTGTCACCTACCAGAAAAATGACTTCACATGTCAGGATGTAGTGAAAGGGAGTGTAAATGAGATGTCTCTACTGTGTATGCCCCCTTCAACAATGGCTGACAGACAATCAGGCCCACTGCCCGTGGTGTGTGAAGTGTGGGGGGTGTTTATGATGGCTTAGACAAGCCTGTACACAACAGAGCTGAAAAATAAATGTGGCGAGGTTTACAACATTTTGCCTCTGCCTTTGTTTGCATTTTTCTCTCTCTTGTTCTTCATGCTTTGGTGACGGGTCATCTGTAGGGAATATGTGCATACTCCGTGCATGTGGTAAGCAATATAAGTGAGAGTAAATAATGTATAAGGACATACATTTTAATGGAACAACGCAAGCTCCCCCAGTCCTTTTAGTTTGCATGTATAAAAGGCAAAAACTGTAAAGGCTGTCATTGCTCATCTTTATGTCACTGCAGATTTGTGATGGAAGCTTTAAAGTCACAAAGTAATGCAAAATATCACTGAATATATAGCATAAAGTAGTCAATATGTCTTACTGAATTATCATTTTTCTTAAAGGATTTACTACACATGTAAAGCCGCATTGTATAGGCGCTTTCAAAGTGAACCTAAACATAAATAAAAAAAGCATACCACGTGCACATTTTTGCAACCCTAACCCGCAAACAATGGAGTGCCCGTAGACGTATTCTGAAAACAAGTAAAAAATACAGAAATATCCCATACATTTTCTTTAAATGCGACAAAAGTACAGGATTCATTATGGAAACCTTTTATATTTGAGTCAATATAGGCTACAATGGATTTCAAACTAATTTCTTAAAAAAATATTAATAAAAAATAATTAAATTCTAACATAGATCACATAAAATAGTTATATATGCCACTAGCAAGACTTACCAACAAACTCAAACTGGAAGTTAACTTCGGGTCAGGCGTACACGCATCCGATGAAACGGACAACAGTTTTTTGTTAGAATCTAACTGAAATGTCAACACTTTCGTGAATTAAGTCGTTTATTTGATCTTTTCCCCAACAAAAAATAGAAAGCATTACGATATTCCTTAAATTCTATGTTTACCACTGTTAAATTTTAAAATGACCTCCTTTAACCCTTTTCACCTACATCCATTAGTGGCCCTGTCAGCTGATCCTCCTAGTTTTGGGAAAGATGTGGTCACGAAGTGTCTACCACAATGTCTCCAACTGCACCACATCCCCAACCTAAACCCATTTCATTATTCAACACAGCAGAGAAAGAGAGAGAATCTGTAGCCGTCACTCCGTGAATCCTGAAGCGGGAATGAAGCCAGGTGCTTTTATAAATGAAGCGGGCCGGACTTTGACAGGTGTAACAGGGCTGACAAATACATATCAACCTTCAACCTAAGACCTCCCGTTGGTTGGTGCAGATAGCTTGAGACTAATGAGGGTGGCTGACAAGCTACAGAGGCCAGACAGAGCACCAATGATCGCGTCGACCACTGCTGAGAGCCACATGCTTTTATATTTGTCTATCACCGATGTGTAACCATGGTGGAAGAGGATGGGGGGTTTAGCGGTGGAGCTCTTGAACTTTGAGCAGGGGCCCCTATGGATCTCCAGAACCCTGCTGCTGCTGCATATGGAAAGAGCATTTAATATAGAGAGAAATACAGCTGAATGGGCCGCCATGGCTTAATTGTTTCGAGTAAGATCTTCCAAAAGGCCTAGGACACCCTGTTGTTACTTCATGCTGCTTGGACTTAGAGCTGGATTGAGTGAAGTTTTATAAAGGATTGAGATGATTGTAGTGAACAACACAATTAAAACTTAATAACCAAGGGAGGTAACATGTTTTGAAGAAATGTTTCTAATTTTGGTAAATTATTTATTTAATTTGTTTATGTTTTTTGCTATATTTACATGTTTAAATAATATATTTTTGTTTGATTTCTATATATATATATATATATAACAGTTTTTATAGTTTTAGTAAATAATCATACCTAAGGGAATACAACATCCTTTTAGAGTAAAGACATTATAGCACATACAAATGCACTACAGATATTAAAATTACACTAAATTATTTTCCTGAAAACTCTTTCTTTGTTAGTCTTATAGTTTTATATACATTTTAAGCAGGGCTGTCAAATTGATTAATTGCAATCAATCACATCAGAATAAAAGTTTTGTTTAGATAATGTATGTCTAAGGATAAAACTGTTGTTTATATATAATTAAAATTATGTTAATTTAAAAACCCATCAAAATATTTATTAAAAATATATACATGTATGTGTTTGTGTCTAAAATTAAAAAGATAATACACAAAAAAAATTGTTTTTGGACTGACTTACTTTTATTGTGTACATCTGTTCCAAATTTTAAAATTAAGTTGTTTTAACAAAGCCTTCACATTTCAAGAGAAATTATGTTAATCATGTGGAGCCGATGAACAGTTTGTACATGATAAAATGAAGAAACTCTAATGTCTCAGTGTGTACACACAACACAACCACATATATCAGTACGTAAATGCCATTAATTGCAATTAATCGTGATTAATTGTTGATGCAGTCCTAATTTTTGGCCTCAGAATTACGTTTGTGTATAAAATGTGCAACATAAATAAACTTGCCTTGCCTTAAATGAAAAACTAAGTTAAAAATAAATTCTTCCTTTCCAGGAGGGATGCTTAGCTTTAAAGAATGGTCCTGTCAAAAAAGCCTCTAAATTATATTAAGACAGAGTTGTTTACAATCGTTTGTCCTTAGACTTCCTGTATTTGGTTCACTTAGTCACTGTCTGACAGCGAATGGGCTGCTTATTTAGAGAGCTATAAAACATCAACAATGCCTCGGGAAGTGCCAAAGAAACAAATAAACAGAGCCACAGATCGCTAGTCAAGCAAGTGGCCTTATATTGCCTTCATCCGTTCAATTCCTTATCCTTGGCCTTTTAAAGTGATTAACTCTTTTTCTCCAGAAACTAGTTAACAACATGCTTTGTGCATGTTCACTACAACTTTTCCACATAAATAAAACCATCGCAACTTCCTGCAACGTGCACACAAGACCCCCGGGCCATTTTTTTCACCAGACACTTTTGTAAAACTACACAAAACCAAACAAAAACGAAACGGCTCTTTTGTGACAGGTCACGGCGTATCAGGGATCGCATGCTGGCTGATTGACGGGGGTCTAGGCTCCTCCCACCAGAGGTGAACAGGAGTGTGGGAAGAGACAAGTGCACAATGCATGCTGCTCGGAGGGGCGGGAGGGACCTCAGACCTGGTCTCCGCTCCATGGAAGACAGGCCAATGGTCTCTTTCACTAGACGGAGCCTCAGGGTCAGGGTATGGGGCCCTGCCGAAGCGGACCACTGCAGAGTGGCATGGCCCAAGCTTAACCTGTCCCAGATGGCTCTGTTCAGGAAACAACACACAACAGAGTTTTATCAAGTGCAGGCTGAAATCAAGTTCAAAGAATTAGTTCAGGAATTTCATGCGGATGCATATAGTCAAATGGATGTTTTTACTCTGTATTTGGAAATTTGGGGTATTCATGGTTTCAACCAAAACATTTGATTTTCATTTTTTGTCATTTGTGACTGTGGCTATGTGTTGCAATTTTTCCCAAAATCTTTGTTTCAGTATTATTTTTAAACTATTGTTGATGGGTTGCTAAGGTCTTTAAATTGGTTTTAAACATGTCGGTATATGGTTGCTAAGGCGTTGCTAGGTGATTGCTTGATGAGGTCAACTGAGAAGTGATCCATTTGTCCCTGTACACTATTAATAAAAACAGCACTTATCAGCACTAAAATTTGACTTAACACAGGAAAAGATATTAAGATGAACGCTTGGAATGAAACAGTGTTGGAACCTCCTGACTACTATTTTAGGAGAAAACACGATGGTAATCAATAGTGTCCAAGAACTTGCATTGTCCAACATTTTTCGAAATATCTCATTTTGTGTTCCAAATAAAAACAATATTAGAATATTTTTTATGCTATGGTTGTCAACTTGGTCCAAAAAGTTGGTTGAG